>OZ024765.1:5886624-5924124 GCA_964016885.1 Eledone cirrhosa | reverse complement strand
TAAATTATGGTGAAAGTTTTATTAAATATATATAAATGTTTTTAAAAGGTTGGAATCGTAAAAAAGGCTGCAATATTAGGCAGGCTTTTTACCGAATCGGCGAGAAATATGTATACTATGTAAACACCTGTATATAAATGTCTTTACGTATTTTCTCTGTTGATTGAAAATAGTTGAACAACCTATATATACATATATATATATATATAATATGACATTCCTGCTTTCTTCACGATTGAGCACTGCTTACCTTTTTCCTTTTCACACCTTCGGATATTGTTACATACATACACGCACACACACACACACACACACACACACACACACACACACACACACACACACACACACACACACACACACACACACACACTCATTGGTACAGAGCGCTCAACTGGAATTTGAGAGTTACAGAATTCGATCCTCCGTAGCGACTGCTGACTTCTTTTTTCCCGACTATAGGGGTATTTTACCCGATTTTCTAAAGATATTATAGTAATCGACTGTGTCTTGCTTGTACGATCAATTTTTGGCTTGGTTTCTACTGCTGGATGCTTTTCCCAACACCAACCACATTGCCGGGTGGATTAGGTGCTTTTTGTTGCAGCACCAGTACAACCACCTTACAGAGTGGACTGGGTGCTTTTTGTTGCGGCACCAGTACAACCACCTTACAAAGTGGACTGGGTGCTTTTTGTTTGTCGTGGCACCAGTACAACCACCTTACAGGGTGGATTGGATGTTTTTTGTTGTGGCACCAGTACAACTACCTTACAGAGTGGACTGGGTGCTTTTTGTTTGTTGTGGCACCAGTACAACCACCTTACAAGGTGGACTGGGTGTTTTTTGTTTGTCGTGGCACCAGTACAACCACCTTACAGGGTGGACTGGGTGCTTTTTGTTTGTCGTAGCACCAGTACAACCACCTTACAGGGTGGACTGGGTGTTTTTTGTTGTGACACCAGTACAACCACCTTACAGAGTGGACTGGGTGTTTTTTGTTGGGGCACCAGTACAACCACCTTACAGAGTGGTTGTGCTGGTGCCACAAAAATGCTGATGATGATGTGAGTATATAAATATATAGAGAGGACCAGCACGCGCTGTAAATGCGGTTGGTGTTAGGAACAGCATTTAACCGTAAATGTATAGCCTGAAGCAGTTTCATATGAGCAAGACATGACCACCTGACCCAACTTGCCTCAAATGGGACAACCTGTCTAACCCATGCTAGCGTGGTAAGTGGATGTTAAACAGTGATGATGATGATAAAGATAAAAACCCAACCACAATGCCTAGCAGTTTCAACTTGTATTCAGAAAGTTTTTTCAAGGATATACATCCTTGAAAAGATGCTGAAAACTAGCCAAAACCATTAGGCATTGCATTTGGGATTTTACCTTCTATATCCACTTCCCTTTTCCCGTGCATAAAGTTCTCCCCTAATTTGTGGTCTCCCCAGTCTCAGTTCCATAGGTTTTTGTGTGGTATCCCCCAAAAATGTATACATACGCCAACAGCATTCTAATAAAAGTGTGTATAAATTTTTTGGAGACACCTTATATATATATATATATATATATATATATTAGAAAGATCGAATATCGAAAAATCGGCGCACGAGTTCACGATAAACAAAATTCGAAATGAGCGGCAGAGGGCTCAATAATTCAGATGAATCAGAGCTATAACTATCGTTAAAATACCGTCACATATAGAACAAGTCTACAATCAACCATAAGATAAAAAATCGATAATAGAAGATTCGGGACAAACAGATAAAAAATATCAATAAAACAATACATCAATAATTTAAATGAATGTAAAATCATACCCGGACCCACTAGAATGGTGTTAAATCTAGCTTCGTGGGTTTCTGTAAATCCTTAGACTGTACTCTATCAGCTCACATATAAATATAAAAGCCTACTAGAGCAAGAAGAACGGAGTTTACTTTCTCAACGAGCTTTTTTCCTAGCGGAAAAGGGGCTAACTACCAGTGAAAAACGCACATGGCATTAGACAAGGGAGATAACCTCTATATCCGCGAAAACTATTCGAGGGAATGTGGAAATACACATATCGAATAAGAGTGCTCAATAGACATGTTAAAATAAAACAAAAGCTATTCATCACTCAATAGAATCGACAAAAAATGAGCAATAAAATTAACTGGTGGATAGCTATGTCCAGAGCTAAAAATATTAGAAAGATCGAATATCGAAAAATCGGCGCACGAGTTCACGATAAACAAAATTCGAAATGAGCGGCAGAGGGCTCAATAATTCAGATGAATCAGAGCTATAACTATCGTTAAAATACCGTCACATATAGAACAAGTCTACAATCAACCATACGATAAAAAATCGATAATAGAAGATTCGATATATATATATATATATATATATATGCATAGCTGTGCATATGTGTGTATATATATGGATATGTATACATACAAGCATATGTTCTTTTATTGGTTTCAGTCGTTTGACTATTGCCATGCTGGGACACCCCATTGATTTAGTCGATCCTATTGACCCCAGTACTTGCTTTTCAAGTCTATTAATTTATCGACCTATTTTTGTGAAACTGCTAAGCTACAATACAGACTCACACATACATAGAAATGTCTTTGTTAATTATCCCTCTTGAAACAACGAATTTAACTTCATATATCATTGTGTGTTGATTCAGCTCAAATAAATTGACTTGTTTGGACATTTGCAAATACAGCATCGATAAATTCTAAACATATATATATCATCATCATTACCATTTATCATTCATTTTCCATGCTCGCATGGATTAGACGGATTGTTCCACTTGAGGCAAGTTGGGTCAGGGGATTGTGACTCACACAGGACTGCTTCTGGCTTGGTTTCTATGGCTGGATGCCCGTCCTCACACCAAGTATGTGTACATACGATGGACTCTCTCGTTGGTTTAGAAGTATAAAGATCCAACAGCCTATTCAGTTTGGTTCTTTATGTCGGGTGTGACATTTTAGTTTCGCCAAGAATTTCCAAACAAGTCCACAGATCGTGCAAGGGTGAGTATTTGGGGACAACATTGCTAGTATGTTTCATAACACACTTTTGTTCTCCATCTTGCTTCTCGTAGCTGATTGATACAGCAGGATTGGAAGTTCTTGATCCCTTTATGATAAAACAGCAGCTATCATCCTCCTTGTGGAAGGAGGCAACGATGTTAAGCATCATATCAGGTATACTGAGCTTCTTTAAACTTTCTAGAGTGCCTGCTGATTTACAGTGTCAACTGTAAAGTGGTCGTGGTCGTGTAGGTGTCACAACAAAAAGCACCCAGTACACACTGTAAATGAGGTTGGTGTTAGGAAAGGCATCCAGCTGTAGAAACCGAGCCAAAATCAGTTCTGTATAAGCAAGACATGGTCACCTGACCTAGCATTGCCCACAACTGGACAACTCGTTAAACCATGCTAGCGTGGAAGAATGGATGTAAAACAATGATGATGATGATATATATATATATATATCCCATGTACGTCAATACTCATCTTTTTCCATTTCTCCGAGGGTTCTTAACCCCACTATCGGGCTAAATAATTTCTTTAATTTCTTTAGTCAAAATACGGCGACAGCTTACATTTCTAATAATATATATATATATATATATATATATATATATATATATATATATATATAGTAATAATAATAAAGTTGAAGACTAAAATCCAAAGAGGGCTCGATAAGGAAAATATATATCAAATATATAAGAACCGTACGACTTCTGCTATACCATTTACGTGGTTTTTCTTTGCGTGCTATTGTTCTCCACGCTCCACATATGACTTATTATCTTCGTTTTTTCGTTCATTGCCAAAGAACGTCTCTATGCACCACCTAAGAGAACATTAGTCTACGACCTCTTTTATACCATAAACGTGGTTCTGTCTTTGCGCGTAATTGTTTTTCACCGCTCCTATTAATGACGTATTATTCGTTTTTCCCCGTTCTTTGCCAGCGAACGTTTCCACGAACCAAAGTATCGTCTTCCTGTCTTCCTCCGGTTGCAACGTTTTTTGAAATATTTACTTCTGCGTTCACAGATTGACTTTTTTAGTTTCAGAAGTTCCCGTTAAGGGTGAAAGCAGCGATTCTTTGCTTAAACTTTAATCTGTTATTTTAATAAATATATATATATATATATATATATATATATATGTAAATGGAAGTACAGCATAATCGAAGTTCTGGCTGCAGCTAAGCTAACAAATGCAATCGGAATGTGCAGCAAAGCACTCAATAAGGTATTTTACGTTTAGACAGCTTTGCAAATTGAAGATTGCGACTGGTAAGCCAACTGCAGGGACCAAAGCAACAAGAAGACCGACTCAGGATAATTTGACATATATATATATAGAGAGAGAGAGAGGGAGAGACATATCTGCTCAGTCGAGGGTTCCAGTTGTTCAGCGAACAGAATGACCTACTTGTTATATTAATATGTATGTGGCTGAATATTCTACAGACGTGTGTACTCTTACTGTACTTAATTCCCAGGGAGATACGGTATGACATGGTGTGTTTCGTGGCAAGGTCAACCTTTTGAATTAAAGGTACCTTGTGGCTGATCTCAAAAGGAGATACTGACAAGACTTGTCCTGGCCACTTCTGCTATGGGAAAGCTGAATGTCGTACAATAAATCTACTCCATCAGTTTTCCAACAAAGCTCAAACTTTACAAGTCCTTGCTGACTTCGATCCGTTTGTATGGGTGAGAGAGTTAGACTGTCACAGCTGACATGGAAGCACAACTGCTTATTTGTTTGTATGGGTGAGAGAGTTAGACTGTCACAGCTGACATGGAAGCACAACTGCTTATTTGTTTGTATGGGTGAGAGAGTTAGACTGTCACAGCTGACATGGAAGCACAACTGCTTATTTGTTTGTATGGGTGAGAGAGTTAGACTGTCACAGCTGACATGGAAGCACAACTCCTTATTCTTTTGTATGGGTGAGAGAGTTAGACTGTCACAGCTGACATGGAACAAAGAATCCAGTCATTCAAGCACAACTGCTTCAGAAGGTTGCTCTCCATCCCATATGGAGCAGAAAACAAACAGCTAGTGATGGTGTAAAGATGGAAGCTTGCTTGGTATGGTCATATATCCTGCCACAACTCCTTGTCTAAAACCATCCTCCAGGGTCCAGTTGAGGAGGAGGGTGACGGAGAGGCAGACAAAGAAAATCCTGCTCTGACAACATCAAAGACTGGACTGGTCACAGCACTGAGACCCTTCTATGTATGACAGAGAATAGAGGCCAGTGGTGATAATTGACAGCAAAAGCATCCAGAGTGGCACCCCAGTGACTGACTGTATCGGTGGCACATCTAGGGTGGCACACCAGTGACTGGCTGTACCAGTGGCACATCTAGAGTGGCACCCCAGTGACTGACTGTATTGGTGGCACATCTAGGGTGGCACACCAGTGACTGGGTGTATCGGTGGCACAGCTAGAGTGGCACCCCAGTGACTGGCTGTATCGGTGGCACAGCTAGAGTGGCACCCCAGTGACTGGCTGTATTGGTGGCACATCTAGGGTGGCACACCAGTGACTGGCTGTATCGGTGGTACATCTAGGGTGACACCCCAGTGACTGGGTGTATCGGTGGCACCCCGACAACTGACTGTATTGGTGGTACATCTAGGGTGACACCCCAGTGACTGGGTGTATCGGTGGCACATCTAGAGTGGCACCCCAGTGACTGGCTGTACCAGTGGCACATCTATGTATGTGTATATGTATGTATGTGTACATGTATGTCTGTGTATATGTATGTGTGTGTAATGTATGTGTGTATATGTATATATGTGTATGTCTGTGTATATGTGTGTGTGTATGTATGTATGCCTGTGTATATGTATGTGTGCATGTATATGTGTGTATATGTGTGTATATGTATGTGTGTATGTGTGTGTGTGTGTGTATGTATGTGTATGTGTGTATGTCTGTATGTATGTGTATGTGTGTATGTCTGTATGTGTGTGTGTATGTATGTATGTGTGTACATGTCTGTATATCTATGTATGTGTGTGTGTATGTATGTATGTGTATATGTGTATATGTGTGTATATCTATGTGTGTGTGTATGTGTGTGTGTATGTATGTGTGTATGTGTGTGTGTGTGTATGTATGTGTGTGTGTGTGTGTGTGTGTGTGTGTATGTATGTGTATGTGTGTATATGTGTATGTCTATATCTATGTGTGTGTGTGTGTGTGTATGTGTGTGTGTATGTATGTGTGTGTATGTGTGTGTAACATTATTTCAAGGTGTGGGGAGGAGGAGGTAGCAATTGTAGGTAGTCCATCCAGTTTATAGAAACTAATACTACTAGTAGTAGTATTACCACTTCAACTACCACTACTACTACTACCACTACCACCACTACTACATCTAATACTACCACCACTACGACTACTACCACCACTACTACGAATACCACCACTACTACTACCGCCACTACTACTACTACTACTACCACTACCACCACTACTACTACCACTACCACTACTACTACCACTACCACCACTACTACTACTACCACTACCACCACTACTACTACCACTACCACTACTACTACCACTACCACCACTACTACTACTACCACTACCACCACTACTACGAACACCATTATTACTACTACCGCCACTACTACTACTACCACTACCACCACTACTACTACCACCACCACCACCACCACTACTACATCTACTACTACCACCACTACCACCACTACCGCCACTACTACTACCACTACCACCACCACTACTACTACCGCCACTACTACTACCACCACCACCAATACTACTACTACCACTACCACCACTATTACCGCCACTACTACTACTACCACCGCCACTACTACTACTACCGCCGCCACTACTACTACCACCACCACTACTACTACTACCACTACCACCACTGCTACCACTACTACTACTACAACTGTTGCTTCCTCCTGACACAGGTATGTTCCGTCCCCCCTCTTTACCAATTAACCGTGTAACAGGTGTATGTAGGATTGCAAACACACCTAGTAATGAGAGATTGTGGTGGTGGTGGTTTATATATATATATATATATATGTGTGTGTGTGTATAGGAAGTAACTATATGGTGGAATTATACACAAATATATGTATATACATATGTTCTTATGTTTGTATTATTATTATTTCTTTTTCTATTATGTTTATCCTAGCTCTATATTATATTGAAGTATGTGCTGAAACTGTTGTAAAGGATTGAATGTTTAAAGGACTCTGTCATCGCAATCTGTTATCTCAATTTGTGTGTGTATATATAAATATATATATATATATATATATAAATATATATATATATATATATATATATATATATATATATATACACAAAAAAAAAATATATATATATACACAAAATATATATATAAAGTGTCTAGTCCACACTGTAAAGTGGTCATGACAAAAAGCATCTAGTCCACACTGTAAAGTGGTCATGTAGGTGTCATTGCAAAAAGCACCCAGTCTACACTGTAAAGTGTCATGACAAAAAGCACCCAGTCCACCCTGTAAAGTGGTCATGTAGGTGTCACAACAAAAAGCACCTAGTCTACACTGTAAAGTGGTCATGTAGGTGTCACAACAAAAAGCACCTAGTCTACACTGTAAAGTGGTCATGTAGGTGTCATGACAAAAAGCACCCAGTCCACCCTGTAAAGTGGTCATGTAGGTGTCACAACAAAAAGCACCTAGTCCACACTGTAAAGTGGTCATGTAGGTGTCATGACAAAAAGCATCTAGTCTATACTGTAAAGTGGTCATGTAGGTGTCAACAAAAAGCACCCAGTCCACACTGTAAAGTGGTCATGTAGGTGTCACGACAAAAAGCATCTAGTCTATACTGTAAAGTGGTCATGTAAGTGTCATGACAAAAAGCACGCAGTCCACACTGTAAAGTGGTCATGTAGGTGTCATGACAAAAAGTACCCAGTACACACTGTAAAGTGGTCATGTAGATGTCATGACAAAAAGCACGCAGTCCACACTGTAAAGTGGTCATGTAGGTGTCATGACAAAAAGTACCCAGTACACACTGTAAATCTGGTTGGCATTAGGAAGGGCATCCAGCTGTAGAAAGCTTGTCAAACAAGATATTAGGAGGATTCTTCAGTTTGTGTCAAAGGACATGACAACTTCTCTACACTCAATATGACCATACATAAATGGGATACAGACCCTTTGGTCTGTCTGTTAGGTCAGTAGTCCCACTTCAGTACTGACTTGGTCTATGTAGACCTGTCCAACCCTTGCTAGCAAGTGGCTGTTAAATGATGATGACACAACAGTATATATATATATCACAATATGACAAACAAGAATTCTTTCCAATCATTTAATTACTTTACATATGTTTCATATGTTAACCTCGGTCTTCCTCTTCCAGTGTGTCCATTCAGGGGCTCTCACAGGAACACTGAGTGCAGTGTCAACTCTGGATGTCGGTGAGCATGTCCAGCTAACCTCGGTCTTCCTCTTCCAGTGTGTCCATTCAGGGGCTCTCACAGGAACACTGAGTGCAGTGTCAACTCTGGATGTCTGTGAACATGTCCAGCTAACCTCGGTCTTCCTCTTCCAGTGTGTCCATTCAGGGGCTCTCACAGGAACACTGAGTGCAGTGTCAACTCTGGATGTCGGTGAACATGTCCAGCTAACCTCAGTCTCCTCTGTGCTACTCTTGAAGAAGACCGAGATTGACATATGTTGATGCCCTAAGGACAGACACTGGTCTCTTGGAGACGCAGGACATGGCAGCAATAATGAGGGACAGAGACTGCTGGAGAGAACTCGTCCATGGATCTCGGGGATTTTACCCGCCCTAGATATATGTTTCAATACATTATATTTAATTAATAATTGTTATGTCCTTAATTTAGAAGAGAATAATAAAGCATTATCAAATGCAATATATCATCAGAAGCACTATAAAAGATGAACACATTCACCTTGAAATAAGCATCTTTCCCCACCACCATTCCCCAAAAAACAAAACAATGTGCCTTTGGTAGACTATATTCTTAAAGATTAAGAATGTAATCTACCAAGAAACCTCCTATGAGATACAACACTGTAGGAGGTCATCTAAACCTATATAAGTACTGGGGCCTCTGTTATTAAAACACCCAAGAATCCTGCGATGAGATACAACCTTGTAGGAGGTCAGCTAAAGCTATGCAGATGAGAACTATAAAACCATGGTAAGACTGGGTCCCCTATCGTTAAAACATCCCAAAAAGAAACCTTTTGTGAGCTAAACCTACATGATATGACTGGGTCACCTGCCATTAAAACATGAAAAACTTCCTATCAGTTATAACTGTGTAGGAAGTCAGCTAAACCTACATAGGTGTGTGCTGTAACAACAACTTGATAGAACTGGGGCCCCTGTCATTAAAATATCAAAGAAATCAATGAGATACAACTTTGTATGTCAGCTAAACCTACGAGGGCAATCCCAAAAGTAAGGTCTCCTTCCGATATTGCAACTTTTCTGTTAAAATCCTGTGGATGGTGCTTCGGGAAACCTCAGGAACCAAAATGCAGAGAGCATCCAGAGTGATCCGCCGATCTTTACGCATGTTTTCCTCGGAAGGAGACCTTACTTTTGGGATTGCCCTCGTATATAATAACTGCGCGAAATTCGCACTTGGCGGTAATGTTCAACGGGAGCCCCATTCTCAACGGCTGCGAAGCCAAGATTGAGCATCCCAGCGAAGCGCGCGCATGCTTGTTTGGGAGTGAAGGAAGCACCAATCACAACAGCCGTACAAACAGTTTCTCTGCGTCCCCATCGCTTTGGAGACCTCACTTTTGAGATTACCCTCGTACATAGGTGTGAGCTGTAACATGAAAGAACTGGGGTCCCTGACTTTAAAACGCTTAAGAAACCTCCTATGAGATACAGCCTTGTAGGTCAACTAAGCCTACATAAATGTAGGTTATATGATGGGACTAGCAGCACTATCATTAAAACACCCAAGAAACCTCCTATGAGATACAACACTAGGAGGTCAGCTAAACATACATAAATGTAGGTTATATGATGGGACTAGCAGCACTATCATTGAAACATCCAAGAAACCTCCTATGAGATACAACACTAGGAGGTCAGCTAAACATACATAAATGTAGGTTATATGATGGGACTAGCAGCACTATCATTAAAACATCCAAGAAACCTCCTATGAGATACAACACTGTAGGGGGTCAGCTAAACATACATAAATGTAGGTTATATGATGGGACTAGCAGCACTATCATTAAAACATCCAAGAAACTTCCTATGAGATACAACACTGTAGGAGGTCAGCTAAAACATACATAAATGTAGGTTATATGATGGGACTAGCAGCACTATCATTAAAACACCCAAGAAACCTCCTATGAGATACAACACTGTAGGAGGTCAGCTAAACATACATAAATGTAGGTTATATGATGGGACTAGCAGCACTATCATTGAAACATCCAAGAAACTTCCTATGAGATACAACACAATCTTGTAAGATGTCAGCTTAATCTACACTGGTGTGAGCTGTATTAAATTCTATTATTATTTATTGGATTGGCAGTATCGGTAGAGGGTCGGACGCCATGCTTTCCAGCATAGTTACGTCCCTTTACGATCTGAGTTCAAATCCCGCCGAGGTTGACTTTGCCTTTCATCCTTACGGGGTCGATAAAATAAAAGTACCAGTAATGCGCTGGGTAATTGTTGGCCTTGTGCCTAAATTTATTTTCTTTTAACGATGACAGGGTTTGCAAAGAGGGCTAGGTAGCTATTATTTCTAGCCTGCTGATTATATCAAGGCTCCAACATGTTAGCATGCTGGAACAGGTGTTGTTCTAGTTGACCTGTGTTCCATTGTTGCTATTGATTTTTTTTTTACTCATCTCTGCTACATCAATGTTACCAGATAAGACGACCCAGGTCAACCCTAATCCAGCTAACTTATGATTAAAGGTGTACCAGCTGTTACTATTCCATTTTCTTATGTTTTATCTAGGACTACATCTTCCAATGTGTCTTTCTGGCTTCTTTTAAAACCCTTTTGATACCATATTTCTAATGTGTGTGTGTGGGCATGTGTGTGTGTGTATATATATATATATATATATATATATATATATATATACACGATCTCTGGCATAACGCAGTAATATAGAGGACCGGACTTCCCAGGGGCACAGGCTGAAGATGAAGCATATGTATAATATGTATCATGCTACCCAACACATACATCCAGTGAAGCCTCCAGTCCACATTGTAAAGTGGTAGTGTAGGTGTCATGACAAAAAGTACCCAGTCCACACTGTAAAGCGGTCATGTAGGTGTCACAACAAAAAGCACCCAGTCCACCCTGTAAAGTGGTAGTGTAGGTGTCACAACAAAAAGCACCCAGTCCACACTGTAAAGTGGTAGTGTAGGTGTCACAACAAAAAGCACCCAGTCCGCACTGTAAAGTGGTAGTGTAGGTGTCACAACAAAAAGCACCCAGTCCACACTGTAAAGTGGTAGTGTAGGTGTCACAACAAAAAGCACCCAGTCCGCACTGTAAAGTGGTAGTGTAGGTGTCACAACAAAAAGCACCCAGTCCACACTGTAAAGTGGTAGTGTAGGTGTCACAACAAAAAGCACCCAGTCCGCACTGTAAAGTGGTAGTGTAGGTGTCACAACAAAAAGCACCCAGTCCACACTGTAAAGTGGTAGTGTAGGTGTCACAACAAAAAGCACCCAGTCCACCCTGTAAAGTGGTAGTGTAGGTGTCACAACAAAAAGCACCCAGTTCACACTGTAAAGTGGCCATGTAAGTGTCATGACAAAAAGTACCCAGTCCACACTGTAAAGTGGTCATGTACGTGTCACGACAAAAAGCACCCAGTACTCACTGTAAATGAGGGCACTAGGAAAGGCATCCATCTGTAGAAATCAAGCCAAAATTGGTTCTGTATGAGCAAGACATAGTCACCTGACCTAGCATTGCTCACAACAGGATAACTCGTCTAACCCATGCCAGCGTAGAAAAATTGATGTTGATATATATATGTAATTCAAACATATTTGATGTTACATTTGTGTATGTATATATATATATATATATATATATTTACATATACATACATATATATACATACATCATCATCATCATTGTTTAATGTCCATTTTCCACGCTAGCATGGGTTAGACGGGTTTGTCCCATTTGAGGCAAGCTGGGTCAGGTGACCATGTCTTGCTCATATAGGAATGTTTCTGGCTAGATTTCTGCAGATGGATGCCCTTCCTAGTGCCAACCACATTTACAGTGTGGACTAGGTGCTTTTTGTCATGGCACCTACACGACCACTTTACAGTGTGGGGTGGATGCTTTTTGTCGTGGCACCTACACATATTGTACCAGAGTTTTTAAGTCGCTGGCTGGACTAAAATGTCACACTCGTTCACTTTACAGTGTGGACTGGGTGCTTTTTGTTGTGACACCTACACGACCACTTTACTGTATGAGCTGGGTGCTTTTTGTCGTGACACCTACAGCACCATTAAGAGATAATGTATGTATAGAAATGTCACTTGAAGTGATTAAAACCAATGATGGATGAGGTAGCTACAGAGGAAATATATCTGACATATGCTAGCAGAACTGTTAATTTCAAGATGATGGGGAAAATACAAACTGAGATATATTACTTTGGAGATCATAAAAAATGTTACATCATCATCATCATCATCATCATCATCATCTTCATTTAACGTCCATCTTCCACACTAGCATGGGTTAGACGGGAGTTGTCCCACTTGAGGCAAGGTTGGTCGGGTGACCATGTCTCGCTCATATAGGACTATCTGGCAGGTTTTCTACAGCTGGATGCCCTTCCTAACAACAACCACATTTACAGTGAGGACTGGGAACTTTTTACCGTGTTACCTACGTGGCCACATTACAGCGTGGACTGTGTTTTTTTGTCGTGACACCTACACATATATATGTATAGGAAAAGAGTCAGGACCTCGACAGCTGAGCTCCGGCCGTTTCGACAGCTAGATCTGAACTAACCCACTCTACTACCCTAAGTATTGAGTACTTTGGTGCGTAATGGTCCACTTGGTTCCTTACCACACTTCCTTCGTTATATATATATATGTAAAAGGTGAACAGAAATAAAAACACAATCGGTACAGTATATGGAAGAATATATTAGGTTAATGCTTGAAATAGCAGGAAGATATATATATATATATATATATATATATATATATATATATATATATATGTGTGTGTGTGTATGCAAAAGATAAACAGAAATAACAAAGCAAACAGCACAGTACAATGAAGAAATATATATGTATAAATATATGCCTGGAGAGGGGTGGGCTCTGCCAGGCTTAAAATGGCCAAGAAATGCTGCATGTCAATACAATGTCCCTGCAACTCTATCAGGAGTTATGGGACCATCCATGGTGGCTGCCAACTCATTTTCGAGTACGGCCACTACTTTATATCCATGTAGGAGAACCCCTACTGATGCGCTGAACGATGTGACATTTTAGTCCAGCCAGCGACTTAAAAACTCTGGTACAAACACTACACTTGTGACAATTATTGACACATAGTGCTGGGCCCATGGTACCATGTGACGACAAGTGCTGAGAGATCTCCAGATATAAAGCAATGCCTGTGCCGTGAAGCTTTTATAGTGAGCAAAGGCACTGCACAAAGCCAGTCCCACTCTCTTAACCAAGATGATATTTACCAAAAAGAAGAACAAGTCAACATTATTGGATACCATCAGGGTTGCAGGTGTTATATCAGAGTTTTCCTTCTCCTAGAATTCTACCTTGACAAAGGCTAAGGGGTCATCTCTCCCGGTGATTTTGGATGGCCATTGACTCTTAAGAGCTCCTTTGCCCTTTGACAGGTTTTGTTTTTAGTCCTGCAGGATGTCCAAAGTCACCCTCCTCACCAAGAAACCTTGGTGGGGTTGCCAGTTTAGTCGCCAACGCCCCGACCATGAAACAGGTTGTACTGGGATACATGTTACCAGTAGCACCAACTGGTGACCTGACATACATATATACATACATATATATATATATATATATATATATATATATATATATATATATATACATACATATACATATATATATATATATATATATATATATATATTGGTAAACGGAATAGAAAATGCTGACAAATTGTTCACAGTTGAAAAATGGTTTAATTAGGAATAAAAGAGTATTAGTGATTGTATGGGTTAGTATACAGTTGTGGTTTTAAGTTTTTAAGTTTTTACCGGTTGCGCATTTCTAAATGCTTTTCAAAAATAATTTTGAGATAGAGTGTCTGTTTGCTCTGATATATATATATGGAGGCACATGGCCTAGTGGTTAGAGCATTGACCTTGCAATCGAAAGGTTGTGAGTTCAATTCTCAGGTGAGTTCAATTCAATTCTAAGACCGGGTGATGTGTTATTTCCTTGAGCAAGACACTTTATTTCACATTGCTCCAGTTTACTCAGCTGTAGAAATGAGATGATAGGGACTGGGTTCCCTATCATTCCACTGCAAAGTGGTTGTGGAGGTGCCACGGCAAAAAAGCACCCAGCCCACACTGTAAATGAGGTTGGTGTTAGGAAGGGCATCCAGCTGTAGAAATCAAGCCAGAATCAGTTCCCGTCCCACCCTTGCAAGCAGGGAAAAGCAGACGTAAAATGCCATGGAAACCAGGATAAACACTGACACGATGAGCTTTTGGGCTTCAAAGACTTCAACCCATTAACATTTACTCTATAGTTACTATTGTATATTCAAGGTAAAGGCTTTGTCTCACATAATCTCGAGTCTACAAGATTTTGATGATGCTATTGTATATTTTAAGACTGCTATCTTAATGTCAGTGTAAGCTGTTGGTTACGGCCGGTTTACAAAAGGGGAAAGAATTCTGGCCGGATACAGCCAGTTTAAATGCTAAGGGGCTAACCCTGTAATGGACAGGCATCCTGTCCATGAGGGAGTCTTATACTCTGTCACTTCACTGGCCTTGTGCCTAAATCAAGAACCATTATTAAAAGCTAGCGCTGGATTGGCAATAACCGGTAGAGCATCGAACATACTTTGTGGCATAGAGTTACGGCCCTTTACGTTATGGGTTCAAAGCCTAATGAGCCTCCAGGCTAGTGACAGACTTTTAACCTAGTTTCCCTGGTCCGATCCAACAATTGGACCCTTCCACCAGTGTTGTATAAGTCCATGTCAGCTGTGATCCAGTTGACATAGAGGTCACAGGTCAACTGTGACCTCTAATTAGTCAATCTAAACTATAATAAAGTAAGGGGTGCGGGACTGCTTCCAGAATATATCTTTTTATCCCATTTGTAAAATAAGTTGGATTACTTTGAATAAATAATGAATGAATATTACATAATTTATCTACTAAATTTCTTGATTAAATATAAATAATTTTGTTGGTTATTTTAAGATTCACTTCTTTAAAATGTTCAAATGTCAACACTTCCGGTTAGCCATCGCTTAAATAAACATTCATATATTTCCGTCACTAATTTTCTCCTAATGCAGTTTATATATAATATCGTCTTTTTTTAATGTATCCTGGATTACATTACTGATTACATAAGACAGTGTAACACAGTCTTCGTTCAATTTCTGTGTATATTGTTAATTACGATTTTATTTGATGTATCATATCTACATATATATATACTTGCGTATAATATCAATATACACACTACCCATGCTGGCAGAAAACCACCGGAAGGGTTGTTTTTCTGCTAGTAACATTAATAAAGATGCTGATGTTACATAAATCGTTTATTCATTCGGTGGATTGGCAGTATCGGTAGAGGGTCGGACGCCATGCTTTCCAGCATAGTTACGTCCCTTTACGATCTGAGTTCAAGTCCCGCTGAGGTTGACTTTGCCTTTCATCCTTACGGGGGCCGATAAAATAAAGTACCAGTAATGCACTGGGTAATTGCTGGCCTTGTGCCTAAAGTAGAAACAATTATAATTATTTCAACGGTTCTCCCATGCAATCAAGATGTAATTCATGCATTTGTTGTTGTTATGAGAACAGTATCCTCAGAGGAAATTTGAGTTTGTGATATGCCGCCAGCAGGAAAAACACGTCCTTCTGCTCTTGCGTCCAGCAGACATATGAGTTACTGAAAGGATTAGGGTTCAATTCGTTCAATTTCTGTGTATATTGTCAATTACAATTTTATTTCATCAAGCGTGCTCCGTTGGATGTGCAGTGTAAATGTGCGTGAACGACCCAGCATGAATGTGTTGAGTGAGAAACTGTGTCTGAGAGGGATAGAATGTAGTGTACGGGAGAGGAGACTGAGGTGGTATGGACATGTGATGTGTTGAGAGAGAAACTGTGTCTGAGAGGGATAGAATGTAGTGTACAGGAGAGGAGACTGAGGTGGTATGGACATGTGATGTGTTGAGAGAGAAACTGTGTGAGAGGGATAGAATGTAGTGTACGGGAGAGGAGACTGAGGTGGTATGGACATGTGATGTGTTGAGAGAGAAACTGTGTCTGAGAGGGATAGAATGTAGTGTACAGGAGAGGAGACAGGTGGTATGGACATGTGATGTGTTGAGAGAGAAACTGTGTGAGAGGGATAGAATGTAGTGTACGGGAGAGGAGACTGAGGTGGTATGGACATGTGATGTGTTGAGAGAGAAACTGTGTCTGAGAGGGATAGAATGTAGTGTACGGGAGAGGAGACTGAGGTGGTATGGACATGTGATGTGTTGAGAGAGAAACTGTGTCTGAGAGGGATAGAATGTAGTGTACGGGAGAGGAGACTGAGGTGGTATGGACATGTGATGTGTTGAGAGGGATAGAATGTAGTGTACGGGAGAGGAGACTGAGGTGGTATGGACATGTGATGTGTTGAGAGAGAAACTGTGTGAGAGGGATAGAATGTAGTGTACGGGAGAGGAGACTGAGGTGGTATGGACATGTGATGTGTTGAGAGAGAAACTGTGTCTGAGAGGGATAGAATGTAGTGTACAGGAGAGGAGACTGAGGTGGTATGGACATGTGATGCACATGGAGGATGACCGATGGGTGAAGAAGTGCCAGGAAATGCCAGTTGAAGGAAGACGTGGTAGAGGTAGACCACGAAAAACATGGGTGGAGGTGGAGAGAACAGACCTCAGATCGCTGAGGCTCACGGTGGAGATGACGAAGGACCGTGACGAGTGGAGAGATGCTGTGCTGAATAAGACCCGTCCCACCCTTGCGAGCAGGGAAGAGCGGACGTAAAATGATGATGATGATGTATCATACCTACATGTATATATACTTGCGTATAATATCAATATACACCCTACACATGCTAGCAGGAAAACGACCCGAGGGGTGGTTTTACTGGTAGTTATTTTAATTATTGTTGTTATTTCTCTTGCAGCTGTCTTCTTTCTTCACATCTTCCACAGCAGATACAATTCAACTGACTGAAGGAAACATACAAAGTATTTTTGGTCAGTATTATCTATTAGACTTTCATTACATTACTGATAAAATAAAGTACCAGTAATGTATTGGGTAATTGCTGGCCTTGTGCAATTGCTGGCCTTGTGCCTAAAGTAGAAACAATTATCTATTAGACTTTCTCTCTCTCTCATTCTCTCTCTCATTCTCTCTCTCATTCTCTCTCTCTCACTCACTCATTCTCTCTCTCTCACTCACTCATTCTCTCTCTCTCTCTCTCACTCACTCATTCTCTCTCTCTCACTCACTCATTCTCTCTCACTCACTCTCTCTCATTCTCTCTCTCTCACTCACTCATTCTCTCTCTCTCACTCACTCATTCTCTCTCTCTCTCTCACTCACTCATTCTCTCTCTCTCACTCACTCATTCTCTCTCTTTCTCTCTCTCTCACTCACTCATTCTCTCTCACTCACTCACTCATTCTCTCTCCTCACTCATTCTCTCTCTCTCACTCACTCATTCTCTCTCTCTCACTCACTCATTCTCTCTCTCTCACTCACTCATTCTCTCTCACTCTCTCACTCACTCACTCATTCTCTCTCATTCTCTCTCTCTCACTCATTCTCTCTCACTCACTCATTCTCTCTCACTCACTCACTCTCTCTCTCTCTCTCACTCACTCTCTCTCTCTCTGTGTTTACGTTTGTGGAGAAGTTAAAACAGTTCAAAATTACGATCTGAGTTCAAATCCCGCCGAGGTTGACTTTGCCTTTCATCCTTACAGGGTCGATAAAATAAAGTACCAGTAATGCACTGGGTAATTGGTGGCTTTATGCCAAAAATAGAAACAATTATCTATTAGACTTTCTCTCTCTCTCACTCACTCATTCTCTCTCTCTCATTCTCTCTCTCTCTACGTTTGTGGAGAAGTTAAAACAGTTCAAAATGCAGTAATTTATTACAATAATCAATACAAAAGACTATGATTCATACATCGTTGAAAGATTTTTCAAACAAGAATGTTTACAAAATCCTATTGTGTTCAAAAAATATATATATACACATATATATGTGTGTATGTATGTATATACATAGACATATACATAGATCTGTCTAGGGCAGGTAAAATTCCCGAGATCCATGGACGAGTTCTCTCTAGCGGTCTCTGTCCCTCATTATCGCTGCCATGTCCTGAGTCTCCAACAGACCAGTGTCTGTCCTTAGGGAATCAACATATGTCAACCTCGGTTTCCCTCTTCTAGTATGTCCATGCAGGGGCTCCCACAGGAGCACTGAGGGCAGTGTCACCTCTGGATGTCGGTGAGCATGTCCAGCTAACCTCAGTCTCCTCTGGGCTACTCTTGAGCTGACTTTTGGGAGGCTCCCGTACAGCTCTCTGAGTTCTTCATCCTCAGTGTATACTGATTACTGTTCAGAGCCATCCTCAGCATTCTCGTGTATATATGATGATATGTGTATGCGTATGTTATCCCACTACCTTCTCTATCACAATTAACCCTATATCTACAATTTTCTATTCCAGCCAGACATGAATTAGTATTTGTAAACTTTTATGCGGACTGGTGAGTTACCATTGTATTCTTCAGTAACGTTTCATTTCTTTTGCTTTTCATGATTGAGCTGGGTTGGTGGGGGTGGGGTGGGGGCTATCATTGAAACCCCTGATAAATTTCTTAAGCAATACAACCTTATATAGGGCCAGTTAACCCTTTAGCATTTAAACTAGTCATATCCAGCCAGAATTCTCCCACCTCTTTCTGTTCAGACCAGCCGTAAATGGCTGCTCATATTTGTTAAAGTATTGTTCTCAAAATAAATAATATCAAAATGATATTATGTAAGATAATTATGTGAGATAAAGCCTTTAACGTGAAAACAATAGTTTATATAGAGTAATGTAAATGTTAAAGGGTTAACTCTTTAATATTTACATTACTCTATATTTACTATTGTATTTTTACAGTAAAGGATTTATCTTACATAATATCGAATCTATGAGATTTTGATATTTATTTTGAGAACAATACCTTAACATCAATATGAGTGACCAGTTACAGCTGGTCTGAACAGAAAGAGGTGAGAGAATCTTGGCTGGATACGACCAGCATTCAAACCGGCCATATCAGACCAGAATTCTCTCACCTCTTTCTGTTCAAACTGGCCATAACCGGCCACTCTTACTGATGTTATGGTATTGTTCTCAAAATAAATAATATCGAAATCTCATAGAGGTCGATAAAATGAAGTACCAGCAATGTGCTGGGGTAATTGCTGGCCTTGTGCCAAAAGTAGAAACAATTATTATTGAGTTCAAATCCTGCAGAGCTTAGCTTTGCCTTTCATTCTCATGAGGTCGATAAAACAAAGTACCAGTAATAAGCTGGGGTCGATTTAATCGACTTTCTCCTCCAACAAAATTGTTCAAATCCAGCTGAGCTGATCTTTGCCTTTCATCCTCATGAGGTTGATAAAATAAAGTACCAGTAATGCACTGGGGTCGATTTAATCACCCCCCCCCCCCAAAAAAAAAATTGTCCGACTTGTTCCTAAATCAGAAACCATTATTTTCATTTCCTATACTCTATATCGCTCTACCGCTCCCATATTTCAGGTGCCGCTTCAGTCAAATTTTAGCGCCAGTCTTCGATGAATCTTCCAAAAAGATAAAAGAAGAATTTCCTGTAAGTAGTTGGCATCTTTTAACTCTTTAGCATTTATAATACTCTCTCCCCCTCTCTCTCTTTCTCTCTCTCCCTCTCCCTCTCTCTCTTTCTCTCTCTCCCTCTCTATCTTTCTCTCTCTCCCTCTCTATCTTTCTCTCTCTCCCTCTCTCTCTTTCTCTCTCTCCCTCTCTCTCTTTCTCTCTCTCCCTCTCTCTCTTTCTCTCTCTCCCTCTCTCTCTTTCTCTCTCTCCCTCTCTCTCTTTCTCTCTCTCTCCCTCTCTCTCTTTCTCTCTCTCTCTCTCTCTCGCTCTCTCTCTCTCTCTCTCGCTCTCTCTCTTTCCCTCTCGCTCTCTCTCTCTCTCTCTCTCTCTCTCCCTCTCTCTCTCTCTCTCTCTCTCCCCCTCTCTCTCTCTCTCCCTATCACCCTCTCTCTCTTTCTCCCCCTCCCTCTCTCCCTCTCTCTCTTTCTCCCTCTCCCTCTCCCTCTCTCTCTTTCTCACCCTCCCTCTCTCTCTCCCTCCCCCTCCCTCTCTCTCTCCCTATCACCCTCTCTCTCTCCCTCTCTCTCCCCCCCTCTCTCTCCCTATCTCCCTCTTTCTCCCCTCTCTCTCTCCCTATCTCCCTCTCTCTCCCTATCTCCCTCTCTCTCTCATTCTCTCTCTCTCTCTACCTTTTACAGGATCCTGGTAAAATAGCATTTGGAAGAGTTGACTGTGATGCAGAAAGTAAGTGACACCCTGTCTTTATATAATTCCTCTCAATTTCATAATTGTTGCTGTTGTTGTTACTGCGAAGGCCTGTAGTTTAGTGGTTAGGGTGTTTGGCTGACAGCAGTAAGGTCAGCGGTTCGATTCCTGCTGGTATGTTGTGCTCTCAAGCAAGACACTTTATTTCACTTGGCTCCAGTTCCATTCAAATGGCCAGTCTTTGTTCCACACACTGCATCACACCGAATCTCCCTGAGAACTACCTTGAGGGTACACGTTTGTGGTATACTCAGCCGCTAACACTGTAATACAAGATGGAGTGTACCTGTAATTTAAAGGGCCAGCCATGTCGCTCAATGTCTTGCTGAATCTCCCTGAGAATTACATTAACGATACATGCCTATGGAATGCTCAGCCACCTACACTATAATACAAGATGGATTGTACCTGTAATTCAAAGGACCAGCCTTGCCACACACTGTGTCATACTGAATCTCCCTAAGAACTATGCTAATAGTGCACATGTCTCTGGAATGCTCGGGCACTTAAATGTTAATTACACAAGCAACCTGTTGGAATACTCGTTGTTGGAACTAATATAGTACCAACATACATGGGTCGTTGTGTGTTTAGGTATGTAGCTATATATGTATATGTTTAGATATATATGGATATGGGAGGGTCATTACATCTGTCTCTCTATTATAGCCAGTGTCATTACATCTGTCTGTCTGTTATAGCCAATGTCATTACATCTGTCTCTCTATTATAGCCAGTGTCATTACATCTGTCTGTCTATTATAGCCAGTGTCATTACATCTGTCTGTCTATTATAGCCAGTGTCATCACATCTGTCTGTCTGTTATAGCCAGTATCATTACATCTGTCTGTCTGTTATAGCCAGTGTCATTACATCTGTCTGTCTGTTATAGCCAGTGTCATTACATCTGTCTGTCTGCTATAGCCAGTATCATTACATCTGTCTGTCTGTTATAGCCAGTGTCATCACATCTGTCTGTCTGTTATAGCCAGTGTCATTACATGTCTGTCTGTTATAGCCAGTGTCATTACATCTGTTTGTCTGTTATAGCCAGTGTCATTACATCTGTCTGTCTATTATAGCCAGTGTCATCACATCTGTCTGTCTGTTATAGCCAGTGTCATTACATCTGTCTGTTTGTCTCTCTATTATAGCCAGTGTATCAACATCATATCACATAAGTAAATACCCTACATTGAAACTTTTCCGGAATGGTCAAGCAGTGAAGAAGGAATATCGCGGCCAGAGATCCGTGGATGCTTTGGCGGATTACATCCGGGAGCAGCTCAGGGACCCCATCCATGAGGTGAAGACCCAAGAGGAGCTTGATGAGCTGGATGTAAGTATTTAACAAAACAGAGAAGAAATATTACGAGTAGCTTGATGCAAAATTAACGACTAACTTGTCTCATAACGTGACAACCTGTCTAACCCATGCAAGTGTGGAAAATGGATGTTAAATGATGATGATGATGATTGTTATAGA
Organism: Eledone cirrhosa; assembly: GCA_964016885.1. Taxonomy (NCBI): domain Eukaryota; kingdom Metazoa; phylum Mollusca; class Cephalopoda; order Octopoda; family Eledonidae; genus Eledone; species Eledone cirrhosa. Next base: position 5,901,655 of record OZ024765.1, on the reverse strand, counting down.
AGGATTATTATTCTGAAAAAAAAATTAATAATTAACAACAGTTGTTAATTGTATTAACCCTTTAGCATTTTACATTACATTATATTCACTATTTTATTTTCATGGTAATGGCTTTACCTCACATAATTAGCTCACATAATATTAAATCTATGAAATTTGATATTATTTATTTTGAGAACAATACTTTAACATCAGTATGAGCAGCTGGTTCCAGCTGGTTTAAACAGAAAAAGGTGAGAGAATTGTGGCCGGTTTAAATGCTAGTGTTAATAAAAAATACAATCAGTCATTAATTTTGCATCAACCCAAAATGTAAATATGCCTGTGTAGTTAATGGCTTCTCTGAGCAACCTTATGGTTCTAGTGTCAGTCCCACAGTGCAACACCTTATGCAAAATGTCTGGGAAATTTGTGGTTTGATCAATTTATGGCTTGCATAAGAGAAACCCTATAGTTTATGTTGATTATTGACGTTTGGTATGTCATATATATATACCAAGATTACTAGATATATGAACAATCATACAAACGGGAATTTAACCCTTTAGCATTTACATTACTCTATATATACTATTGTATTTTCACAGTAAAGGCTTTACCTCACATAATATCTCACATAACATTTACATTACTCTATATATACTATTGTATTTTCACAGTAAAGGCTTTACCTCACATAATATCTCACATAACATTTACATTACTCTATATATACTATTGTATTTTCACAGTAAAGGCTTTACCTCACATAATATCTCACATAACATTTACATTACTCTATATATACTATTGTATTTTCACAGTAAAGGCTTTACCTCACATAATATCTCACATAACATTTACATTACTCTATATATACTATTGTATTTTCACAGTAAAGGCTTTACCTTACATATTTATCTCATATAATATCAAATCTATGAGATTTTGGTGTTATTTATTTTGAGAACAATACCTTAACATCAGTATGAGTGGCCAGTTATGGCTGGTTTGAACAGAAAGAGGTGAGAGAGTTCTAGCCAGATATGGTCGGTTTAAATGCCAAGTTTGTCATAAGTAAAGATTTTAGGTATATATATATATTCTTTTATATATATATATATATATATATATATATATATATTCTTTTATATATATGTATGTGTATATATATTTTGTTATACTTTGGGAAGGTCATGCTGCCAATAAAAACACACACACCTGTTGGTTTTATAGATAAATAAACAACCATCCGGCTATCGAACCAACCAACCGAAAATTTATAATAAATTGAAGTGAAAACCAACAGGTGCATGTGTTTTTATTAGCAACATGACCCTACCAAAGTATAACAATCATCATTCATCATCAATCATTTCATTTTACGTCCGCTTTTCCCTGCTTGCAAAGGTGGGACGGGAACTGGTTCCGGCTTGATTTCTACAGCTGGATGCCCTTCCTAACACCAACCTCATATACAGTGAGTGGTGGGTGCTTTTTTGCCGTGGCGCCTCCACAACCACTTTGCAGTGGAATGATAGGGACCCCAGTCCCTATCATCTCATTTCTACAGCTGAGTAAACTGGACCAATGTGAAATAAAGTGTCTTGCTCAAGGAAACAACACATCACCCTGTCTGAGAATTGAACTCACAACCTTTTGATTGCAAGGCCAATGCTCTAACCACTAAGCCATGTGCCTCCATATAAATATATATATATATATATTACTGTAAATGAGGTTGGTGTTAGGAAGCGCATCCAGCTGTAGAAATCAAGCCAGAATCAGTTCCCATCCCACCCTTGCAAGCAGGGAAAAAGCGGACGTAAAATGAAATGATGATGATAATGATGATATATATATATAAGAACAATATGCTATGTGTGTTTGTGTGTATCTCTCTACCACTTTTCCTCTACTACAATCTTCTTCACACCCACCCTAGTACCTTCAATATGCCCAATCTCAAATCTTTTCTCCGCCAGCTCCATTCTACAACATGAATGGACCTGTTATTTTTATCTAAAGACATTTTTTCCAATTCCATCCCGCCCGTCCCCTTAATCTATTTTATTTCTCATTCGTTCTTCTGATGAAGGACTAGCATCCGAAACGTTAAGCCCCTCTTCCTGCTATATCAAACGTTAACTTAATATATACTTTCCATATACTGTACCGATTGTGTTGTTATTTCTGTTTACCTTTTTCATACACACATATATATATATATATACACACACATCATCATCATCATCATCATCAACGTTTAACGTCCGTGTTCCACGCTTGCATGGGTTTGGACGGGGGTAGTCCCACTTGAGGCAAGAGTGATTGTCTTGCTCGCATAGGACTGTCTGGCAGGTTTTCTACAGTTGGATGCCCTTCCTAACACCAACCACATTTACAGTGTGGGTCTGGGAGGTTTTTACCGTGTTGCCTACACGGCCACATTACAGCGTGGACTGTGTGTTTTTTTGTCGTGACACCTACACGATCTCATTTGTTTCGGCCTCGATGGCGCGGCACCAACATAACCTATATATATATATATATACACACACACAAACATGCACAGTATGTTGTTCTTATGGTTGGTAGTTTAAAGATTGTCATCTATGTCTATATTTGTGTTTTGTCAGCCGAAGAAAAGAAACATAGTTGGCTATTTTCTGAACAAAGAATCTGAGGGTTACAGGACCTACATGAGGGTAGCCAGCCAACTAAGAGATGACTGCCCCTTCTCTGCTGCTTTCGGGTAAGTTTAATTATTAGGGCACCACTACACTCTTACCCACGCATAGATATAGCTATATGTAAATTTGAGCGACTTCCATCTGTCAGTCCTTGTGTGTGTTTGTGTGAATGTGTGTGTGTGTAAAAAGAAGGAAGGGGATGGTGAAAAAACTATAGCCAAACAGCAGCTGGCGTTTCATTAGCTACGCTGTGTGTGTGTGTGTTTGTGTAAATGTATCGAGTGGGGTGGAACTTGTCAGATTGGACCAAGGAAACAATGTTTCCATTGCTGATACAATCTACCAGTTGCAACTCCTGGCAGAAGGAGCAATGTGAAATAAAGCTAACCGACCAGGGATGTCCAGACCACGTTATGGTCAGTCAGCCGTGATGCAGATAAAATGAAGCACTCAACAACCTGTATAAATGGTACAAGCTGGAGCATTGTATAGTATACTATATATATATATAGTAATGGAGGAAACAATAGTATCACTGATGATGTCACAAGTAATTCTGAGAGACTATCATCATCATCATCATCATCATTTTACGTTCGCTTTTCCCTGCTTGCAAGGGTGGGATGGGAAGTGATTCTGGCTTGATTTCTACAGCTGGATGCCCTTCCTAACACCAACCTCATTTACAGTGAGTGCTGGGTGCTTTTTTGCCGTGGCACCTCCACGACCACTTTGCAGTGGAATGATATAGACCCCAGTCCCTATCATCTCATTTCTACAGCTGAGTAAACTGGAGCAATGTGAAATAAAGTGTCTTGCTCAAGGAAACAATACATCACCCAGTCCGAGAATTGAACTCACAACCTTTCGATTGCAAGCCCAATGCTCTAACCACTAAGCCATGTGCCTCCATATATATATATATAAAATAAACACACCAAACAATTACAGGGAATAATTTATAAAGAGTGTTAACACTTATAGTTACGGAGGTAACATATTAAAAATTAACGAGAACCTTGAATATAGATAGATACCTTACAATAATGAATAATCTCCTTTCTATATATACTACAGGTGGTATGGTATATGCTTCTGATATTCTCAGACATGGCATCTTTATTCTAATTTTGGTAGTATATATATATATATATATTTATATCAGCAGAAGGGATATTCAATTTGTTGGCAATTCAACAAATATAAATGTTTATAACTGATTCAGAGCACTCAACAGGTTTTCTGGAGTATAATATTCAATGATATTAAATAAATGGAAACTATATTTATAAACCATACTATGCAAGGAAAACTTCAACCGTTAAGGTATGTTCCTTGGTTATGTCAAAATTTATAAAACACACTATGTATTTTAGCTGATGAAAGTGTACCAAAGTTTTTGGTACCCTTGAAATATATATAATAGAATAAATATAGTTTCCATTTATTGTATATATTTATATCTATATTTTTAACTGTTGGTCAATCAATGATAGACGTTGATTTCCTGCTCAATTAACTATAGGGATATAAAATATACTGAAGCGAAAACCAACCCAAACCAAATAGTGAGTGCGTTTTATTATGTATTTCTGGCAATATTATAACATGACCCTCCCCACACACCCCATACACCAAAAGGGTTGGGAGGACCCTTCAGTTGTGTCAAAGACATGACAACTTCCCCAGTGTTGGTGTCATGAGAATATACACTTGGTAGAATGTGGAAATATATGTAAGCAAGATGCAAACCCCTAGCCTGTCTGGGAGGTTTAGTAAACCCCACTTGAGTACAGCCACAGTCTGAAGACCTGCTAGCTGGGAAAGTAGATGTTAAATGACAATGATGATGATGATATACACAGTTATGAAATAATTATAATTATTTTCAGGGCCATCGCTGAATCAGAGAGAAATGGAGCAGACATTATTGCCTTCAGACCGCCAAATGTAATTATTATTATTATCATTATTATTCTTTGAGTCTCAGTCATTGATGTTATTTAACTGGAAAGTTTGTTGAAATAAATATCAAGCCACTACCTGCAACCTCAGATATTCAGGACGTATCGGAGGGTACTTGCTGTTCCCAGCAAGCATGCCTTTTGAAGTGATCCAAAAAATGGGGCTGGACTAATCTTCTTTAACCATCCTTGAAAAGTTTTTGAGATAGTACCTAATGCTCCTATGACAATCGGGATGACCTTGATCTCATGACAGTCCCAAATCCTTTTTAACTCCCACTTTAAATCCTGGTATCGGTTAATTTTCTCCCTCTCCTTCTCTTGCACTCTCGTGTCAAAGGGGCAGACTACATCTACAATCAGGCACAATCTTTATTCCTTGTCAAAAACCACCAGGTCAGACCTATTGTGTTCTAATTTCCTGTTCGTCTGTATCCTGAAATCCCACCCCACCTTCACTTGATTGTTTTCTATCCCTGACTCTAGCTTATGCTCATACTACTTCTCAGAATGTAGAAATTGTTTAGTTTGCAATAAATGCCAGTGAATCACCTTTCCTATCTTATCATGTCCCCAGCAGACACTATTGCCTTCAGACCACCAAATGTAATTATTATTATCATTATCATTATTATTGTTATGTTTTAGTTCAAATCCCACCAAGGTTAGCTTTGCCTTTCATCCTTGTAAAGACCCCCTTTGGTCACGAATGACCATGGGATTTGCCCCTAGAAAGTTCCCCTCTGAGACACAAGTCCGGGCAAGGTTGTTTGTGGAAGACCAGCAGTCACCCATGTATACCAGTCTCCCCCCTCTCCATGCCACTGATGTTGTCCAAGGGAAAGGCAATGGCTGATACAGCTTGGCACCAGTGACATCTCAACTTACTCTCTATATACACCCTCTATACTAAATATATACACTATATACTCAATATATACACTATATACTTAATATATACACTATATACTTAATATATACACTATATACTCAATATATACACTCTATACTCTATATATACACCCTGTATACTCAATATATACACCCTCTATTCTCTCTCTCTATATATATATACTCTCTATACTCTGTATATACACTATATACTCTCTATATACACCCTCTATGCTCAATATATGCGCTCTATACTCAATATATATACTCTATATATACACCCTCTATACTCAATATATACACTCTATAATAAATATATACACTATATAATAAATATATTCACTCTATTCTCTATATATACACTATATAATAAATATATGCACTCTATACTCTATATATATACACTATATAATAAATATATACACTCTATACTCTATATATATACACTATGTAATAAATATATGCACTCTATACTCTATATATATACACTATATAATAAATATATGCACTCTATACTCTATATATATACACTATATAATAAATATATGCACTCTATACTCTATATATATACACTATATAATAAATATATGCACTCTATACTCTATATATATACACTATATAATAAATATATACACTCTATACTCTCTATATATACACTATATAATAAATATATGCACTCTATACTCTATATATATACACTATATAATAAATATATACACTCTATACTCTATATATATACACTATATAATAAATATATGCACTCTATACTCTATATATATATACACTATATAATAAATATATGCACTCTATACTCTATATATATACACTATATAATAAATATATGCACTCTATACTCTATATATATACACTATATAATAAATATATGCACTCTATACTCTATATATATATACACTATATAATAAATATATACACTCTATTCTCTATATATACACTATATAATAAATATATGCACTCTATACTCTCTATATATACACTATATAATAAATATATACACTCTATACTCTATATATATATACACTATATAATAAATATATACACTCTATACTCTATATATACACTATATAATAAATATATACACTCTATACTCTATATATACACGATATAATAAATATATACACTATATATGGTGTTGTCCAAGAGAAAAGCAATGGCCAATACAACTCGTTTCTGCAGCTGAGTAAACTGGAGCAATGTGAAATAAAGTGTCTTGCTCAAGGAAACAACACATCACCCGGTCTGAGAATTGAACTCACAACCTTCCGATTGCAAGCCCAATGCTCTAACCACTAAGCCATACGCCTTCACTTTCATCCTTACGGTGTTGATAAAATAAAGTACCAGTAATGTACTGGGGTTGGTTTAATCAACTTTCCCCTTCCCTTCAAATTGCTGGCCTTGTGCCTAAATCAGAAACAATTGTTGTTGTTATCGTTGTTGTTGAGTTCAAATCCCGCCGAGGTTAAATTTGCCTTTCATCCTTACAGGGTCGATAAAATAAAGTACCAGTAATGCACTAGGGTCAATTTTATGACTTCCCCTCTCACCCCAAATTGCTGGCCTTCTGCCTAAATCAAGAACCATTATTAAAAACTAGCGCTGGAATGGCAGTAATCGGTAGAGCATCGAACATGCTTTGCGGCATTGAGTTACGTCCCTTTATATTCTGGGTTCAAATCCTGCTGAGGTTAGCTTTCTCTTTCAAGTTTACGGGGTCAATAAAATAAAGTACCAGTAATGTACTGGGATTGATGTAATTGACTTTCCTCTGCCCAAAATTCGAATATAATACAAGATTGTAATACAAAGGTAGGTAGTCACACTGAATCTCCCTGAGAATTACGTTAAAGGTACACATATCTGTAGTGGAATGCCCAGGCACTTGCATGTTAATCTTTAACACGCTAGTAATTTCTATGAGTTATTTCCCTTAACACTACATTATTTATTAATGGGAGATTACTCTTATGGTGCCCTGTGTCGCTGACAGCATGTTAATGGTTAATTCCCTGAGTTGGTTGTTCCAGAACCCTCGTTGCCAGAATTGACCGAAGTTCAACAGGTTCTCGTTTCTTTGTTTCACATTTTTCTGTTCTTCTTTCTCTTCAGACACACAGACAGGATAAAATTTTCACTGGGGTCATCACCAACTACGACCACTTACAGCAGTGGATATTTGATAAATGTGTCCCTCTTGTACGAGAGATCACTTTTGAAAATGCTGAGGTTAGTCAAGCCCACACTCTTTTATTCTTTTGCTTCTCTTATTTTCTGGCCATGCTAGGGCACTGGGGCATTGCCTTGAAGGGAGTTAGTCTTGTATTCTTTTATCATCATCATTATCATCATCATTTTAAATCCGCATTTCCCTGCTTGCAAGGGTGGGACGGGAACTGATTCTGGCTTGATTTCTACAGCTGGATGCCCTTCCTAACACCAACCTCATTTACAGTGAGTGCTGGGTGCTTTTTTTTTTTCCGTGGCACCTCCACGTCCACTTTACAGAGTGGGTTGGGTGCTTTTTTGCCATGGCACCTCCATGACCACTTTGCAGTGGAATGATAGGGACCCCAGTCCCTATCATCTCATTTTTACAGCCGAGTAAACTGGGGCAATGTGAAATAAAGTGTCTTGCTCAAGGAAACAACACATCACCCGGTCTGAGAATTGAACTCAACCTTTTGATTGCAAGGCCAATGCTCTAACCACTAAGCCATGTGCCTCCATACATACAAATATATAAACTTGTTAGATCTTCATTACGTTTATTGAGGTGGGACTCGCATTTTGCGATTGATTAGCTCAAGGTTCAATCTGGGCGTTACAATCCCTAAATATATATATTTAGGGATGTGTGTTTATATATATATATATTTGTATGTATGTATACACACACACACAAATATATACATACACACATACACATATATATATATATATATATATTAGAAAAAGGGACATAAGGTTCTATACAAAACAGTGGATATAGAGAAAAGGTGAAGTTGGAAATAGCACGGAAAATATATTTAAGGGTCTGTTTTTCTTTTTTTATTCTTTCTTTGATTCGTCAAAGATGACATTATTGAAAAGATGAAAGGGACAATTCTTTTAAAAAAAAGTTTTATAATGTATATAAAGTATTACCGATTTCGGAAATGGCAGTATTGGTAGAGTGTCAGACTTGCTTTCCAGCGTAGTTACGTCCCTTTACGATCTGAGTTCAAATCCCGCCAAGGTTAACTTTGCCTTTCATCCTTACGGGGTCGATAAAATAAAGTACCAGTAATGTACTGGGTAATTGCTGGCCTTGTGCCAAAAGTAGAAACAATTATTAAAATTCATCTTATCAAATGTTGAGTATTGAAATAAAAAATTAAAAAGAATTAATAGAAACTAAAAATTAAAGATTTAAAATTAAAATCAAATGTTGGAGCACACACACACACACGTACATAATGAGCTTTCTGTATGCCAAATACCACTGACAAGGCATTAGCCACCCTGAGGCTATAGTAGAAGGCAGTTACGCAGGGATCATCATGTGCTGCACAGCAGGGATGAGGTCGAGGGCAGCGAGCCCCAAAACCACGCAGTCAGAAAGCAAACTCTGTAAACTCTGTTCTAAGGTCCTATTTGTTTTCAGGAACTGACTGAGGAGGGTCTGCCATTCCTTATACTATTTCACCATCCAGATGACCATGACATCGTTGAGAAGTTCACTACAGAAGTATCGAAACAGTTATTAAGCGAGAAAAGTAAGAAGAAACTCTTTCTTTTCATCTTTCTTTCTTTCGACATTCATCATCATCATCATCATCATCATGTATTCTTTTGACATATTCCTTCGTAGTCACCATCATTGTTAAAGCCTTCATCATCATCATCATCATTTAACATCTATTGTACACACTGTGCTGTACACACAAACCTCTTCAAGTACACACTGTAATGTGGTGTACACACTAATGTAGTGTACACACAAACCACTTCCAGTACACACTGTGCTGTACACACAAACCTCTTCCAGTACACACTAATGTGTTGTACACACAAACCACTTCCAGTACACACTGTAATGTGTTGTACACACTAATGTAGTGTACACACAAACCACTTCCAGTACACATTGTGCTGTACACACAAACCTCTTCCAGTACACACTAATGTGTTGTACACACAAACCACTTCCAGTACACACTGTAATGTGTTGTACACACTAATGTAGTGTACACACAAACCACTTCCAGTACACATTGTGCTGTACACACAAACCTCTTCCAGTACACACAAACCCCTCCCCGTACACACTGTAATGTGGTATACACATCATCATCTTCATAGCCATCATCATCATTATCATCATCAGCACCATTTAATGTCTATTGTCCATGTCTGCATGGGTTAGACAGATAGTCATGTACTGAGTCTAGACAGACTCGGACAACCATTGTTTTGTTCATTTCTATGGCTGGAAGATCTTCCTAACACCAACCACACTTTACTGTGTATGTCCATCATCACCGTTTTACATCCATTCTTCCATGCTTTTGTGGGTTAGACGGGTTGTCCTGTTGTGGGCAATGCCAGGTCAGGTGACCATGTCTTGCTCATACGGGAACTGATTCTGGCTTGGTTTCTACAGCTGGATGCCCTTCCTAACACCAACCTCATTTACAGTGATATATTTAACTTTTTTATTTTCCACTTCATGTTTTATTTTTATCTCTTTTTTTTCTCGCTAACTCCCCCACCACTCTCCTGATGAAGGGCTTATGCCTGAAATGTCGTAACCACACACCTCCCACTCTCACTAAGCATGAAACTAATAATATTTGTAACATTTACTCCTGTGTTTGTCTGTTTTTTGTTTTCTGATATTCCGAACTATATCTAAACTATAATAAAGGGAGGAGCGTGGGACTGCGTACGGTTTATAATTTTTTATCCCATTAGTAAAATAAGTTGAATTACTTTGAATAAATAATGAATGAATATTACATAATTTATCTACTAAATTTCGTGGCTGTTGATTAAATATATTTTGTTTATTTAAAGATTCACTTCTTTAAAATTTCTGAAATGTCAACACTTCCGGTTAGCGATCGCTTAAATAAACATACTAATTTTCTGTCACTAATTTTCTCCTAATGCAGTTTATATATAATAGTCTCTTTTTAATGTATCATGGATTACGTTACTGATTAAATAAGACAGTGTAACGCAGTCTTCGGTCACTTTCTGTGTATTATATATTGTCAATTACGATTTTATTTGATGTATCATATCTACATGTATATATACCTGCATATAATATCAATATACACACTACACAGGCTAGCAGAAAACCACTCTTTGGGTGGTTTTTCTGCTAGTATATATAATGTTTATATATGTTAGGTAAATCAAAGGAAAATCAAAGGAAAAAAGAGTGCTCTATGTATAGAACAGAGCTATTTAATTAAAAAGTGAACAACACAGTATATAAATACTCCATTACCAAAGGTTTCTGGATGTTATCAGATAACATCTCTGTCTGACGAACGGTCCAAACTTATATTATTGTCGTCTGTTATCCACAAACCTTTGGTAATGGAGGAGTCTATCTACAATAAACGAATGTCACTCTCTGTATGTGTGTGTGTGTGTGTGTGGATGGCTGTATATGTGTGTGGTTGTGTGTAAATTTCATTTTTTATCTTGTTGCATATTCTCTGCATTGTTTTACTACTAATATGATGATGATGATGATGATGACTTGTTGTTGTTGTAGATAATGTTAATTTCCTGACGGCTGATGGACTCAAGTTCACCCATCCATTACATCACCTAGGCAAAAGCACCAATGATTTACCTGTGTTAGCCATTGACAGTTTCAGACATATGTATGTCTTCCCACACAATGTCAAAGATAATTTAGCGTGAGTTACCTACCCTTGTTTTGTTGTTGTTGTTATTATTGGCTTGGCAGTATCGGTAGAGGGTCGGACGCCATGGTTTGCAGCAAAAAGTTACGTCCCTTTATGGTCCGAGTTCAAATCCCGCCGAGGTTAACTTTGCCTTTCATCCTTACGGGGTCGATAAAATTAAGTACCAGTCACGCACTGGGGTCGATTTAATCGACTTTCCCCTCCTTCAAATTGCTGGCCTTGTGCCTATATTTTAAACCATTATTGTTATTGAATTCAGATCCTGTCACGGTTAACCTTGCCAGTCATCCTTATGGGCTCAGTGAAATAAAGTACCAGTAACACACTAGGGTCAATTTAATTGACTTTCTCCTCCACCAAAATGGTTGGCTTTGTGTCTACATCAGAGACTTTTTTTTTTTCAATTTTTAATGTATTTTAGCTTAACCCTTTAGCATTTAAACCAGTCATGTCCAGCCAGAGTTCTCTCACCTCTTTCTGTTCAAACTGGTTATAATGAGCTGCTCATACTAATGTTAAGGTATTGTTCTCAAAATAAATAATATCAAATTCTCATAGATACGATATTATGTGAGATAAAGCCTTCACTGTGAAAATACAGAGTAATGTGAAGGCTAATGGGTTAATGGGGAAAGAGAGGAGCCCACCTAAAACCTAGTGCGAGGTAATCAGGGATGATCTGAAAGCCTAGAACCAAGATTGTGGCCCCTGGTAGATGGGGGAGAGGAAGGGTGCCCACCTAAAACCTAGTGCGAGGTAAACAGGGATGATCTGAAAGCCTAGAACCAAGATTGTGGCCCCTGGTAGATGGGGGAGAGGAAGGGTGCCCACCTAAAACCTAGTGCGAGGTAAACAGGGATGATCTGAAAGCCTAGAACCAAGATTGTGGCCCCTGGTAGATGGGGGAGAGGAAGGGTGCCCACCTAAAACCTAGTGCGAGGTAAACAGGGATGATCTGAAAGCCTAGAACCAAGATTGTGGCCCCTGGTAGATGGGGGAGAGGAAGGGTGCCCACCTAAAACCTAGTGCGAGGTAATCAGGGATGATCTGAAAGCCTAGAACCAAGATTGTGGCCCCTGGTAGATGGGGAAAGGGAGGAACCCACCTAAAACCTAGTGCGAGGTAATCAGAGATGATCTGAAAGCCTAGAACCAAGATTGTGGCCCCTGGTAGATGGGGGAGAGGAAGGGTGCCCACCTAAAACCTAGTGCGAGGTAATCAGGGATGATCTGAAAGCCTAGAACCAAGATTGTGGCCCCTGGTAGATGGGGGAGAGGAAGGGTGCCCACCTAAAACCTAGTGCGAGGTAATCAGGGATGATCTGAAAGCCTAGAACCAAGATTGTGGCCCCTGGTAGATGGGGAAAGGGAGGAACCCACCTAAAACCTAGTGCGAGGTAATCAGAGATGATCTGAAAGCCTAGAACCAAGATTGTGGCCCCTGGTAGATGGGGGAGAGGAAGGGTGCCCACCTAAAACCTAGTGCGAGGTAAACAGGGATGATCTGAAAGCCTAGAACCAAGATTGTGGCCCCTGGTAGATGGGGGAGAGGAAGGGTGCCCACCTAAAACCTAGTGCGAGGTAAACAGGGATGATCTGAAAGCCTAGAACCAAGATTGTGGCCCCTGGTAGATGGGGGAGAGGAAGGGTGCCCACCTAAAACCTAGTGCGAGGTAAACAGGGATGATCTGAAAGCCTAGAACCAAGATTGTGGCCCCTGGTAGATGGGGGAGAGGAAGGGTGCCTACCTAAAACCTAGTGCGAGGTAATCAGAGATGATCTGAAAGCCTAGAACCAAGATTGTGGCCCCTGGTAGATGGGGGAGAGGAAGGGTGCCCACCTAAAACCTAGTGCGAGGTAAACAGGGATGATCTGAAAGCCTAGAACCAAGATTGTGGCCCCTGGTAGATGGGGGAGAGGAAGGGTGCCCACCTAAAACCTAGTGCGAGGTAAACAGGGATGATCTGAAAGCCTAGAACCAAGATTGTGGCCCCTGGTAGATGGGGGAGAGGAAGGGTGCCCACCTAAAACCTAGTGCGAGGTAATCAGGGATGATCTGAAAGCCTAGAACCAAGATTGTGGCCCCTGGTAGATGGGGGAGAGGAAGGGTGCCCACCTAAAACCTAGTGCGAGGTAATCAGGGATGATCTGAAAGCCTAGAACCAAGATTGTGGCCCCTGGTAGATGGGGGAGAGGAAGGGTGCCCACCTAAAACCTAGTGCGAGGTAATCAGAGATGATCTGAAAGCCTAGAACCAAGATTGTGGCCCCTGGTAGATGGGGGAGAGGAAGGGTGCCCACCTAAAACCTAGTGCGAGGTAAACAGGGATGATCTGAAAGCCTGGGACCAAGATTGTGGCCCCTGGTAGATGGGGGAGAGGAAGGGTGCCCACCTAAAACCTAGTGCGAGGTAAACAGGGATGATCTGAAAGCCTGGGACCTGGAGCAAAACCTATCCTTGGAACAAACACTCTAGAGAGATGCTTTGAAAGAGGTGTTGTATTGTGATACAGTATGGTGGTGTGATGCAGTGTTGTGGTGTTGTGGTATGATGCAGTGGTGCAGTATTGTGAGGTGGTGTTGTGTTGTAGTATGGTGGTGCGGTATTGTGATGTTGTGGTACAGTGTGGTGGTGTTGTGGTATGATGCAGTATTGTGTTGTTGTGGTGCAGTGTGGTGGTGGTGTGTTGTGATGCAGTATTGTGGTGTTGTGTTGTGGTGCAGTGTTGTGTTGTGATGCAGTGTGGTGTTGTGTTGTGATGTATTGTAGTTCAGTGTTGCTGTATTGTATTGTATTGTGGTGCAGTGTGGGGGTGTTGTGTTGTGGTGTTGCTGTATTGTGTTGTGTGGTGGTGCAGTGTGGTGTTGTGTTGTGATGTAGGGTGGTGTTGTGTTGTGATGCAGGGTGGTGTTGTGTTGTGATGCAGTGTGGTGTTGTGCTGTGGTGCAGTGTGGTGTTGGGTTGTGATGTAGTGTGGTGTTGTGTTGTGTTGTGGTGCAGTGTGGTGGTGTTGTGGTGTTGCTGTATTGTGTTGTGTGGTGTTGTGTTGTGGTGGTGTTGTGTTGTGGTGTTGTGGTATTGTGTTGTGTTGTGTTGTGGTGCAGTGTGGTGGTGTTGTGTTGTGGTGCAGTGTGGTGGTGTTGTATTGTGCTGTGTGGTGGTGTTGTGGTGTTGCTGTATTGTGTTGTGTGGTGGTGCAGTGTGGTGTTGTGTTGTGGTGGTGCAGTGTTGTGTTGTGTTGTGGTGCAGTGTGGTGGTGTTGTGTTGTGGTGTTGCTGTATTGTGTTGTGTGGTGGTGCAGTGTTGTGTTGTGGTGCAGTGTGATAATATTCAACCATTCTATGTTTTAGAAAATCCACTTTATTGAAACAATTCATTGAAGATCTGCATTCTGGCAAACTCCACCGTGAATTCCATCATGGACCAGACCCTACTGAGCCTCCAGAGATAACAAATGTAAGTCTCCCTACCCCTCTCTCTCTCTCTACCTCTCTTTCTCTCTCTCTACCTCTCTTTACCTCTACCCTTCTCTCTCCACCTCTCCCTCTCTATGTCTCTTT
>OZ024765.1:5864124-5881624 GCA_964016885.1 Eledone cirrhosa | reverse complement strand
TTTGTTTCCTTGAGCAAGACACTTTATTTTACATTGCTCCAGGGTCCCTATCATTCCACTGCAAAGTGGTCGTGGAGGTACCACGGCAAAAAAGCACCCAGCCCACACTGTAAACGTGGACATGTAGGCGCCACGGGAAAAAAAAGCACCCAGCACTCACTGTAAATGAGGTTAGTTTTTGGAAGGGCATCCAGCTGAAGAAATCAAGCCAGAATCAGTTCCCGTATGAGCAAGACATGGTCAGCCAACCGGGCACTGCCCATAGCAGGACAACCCGCCTAACCCATGCTCACGTGGAAGAATGGACTTAAAACGGTGATGATGATGATATATATATATATATATTATTCCCATTAAGAGTGAAAGCAGCAATTCTTTGCTTAAACTTTAATCTGTTCTTATAATAAATATATTATATATATATGTGTGTGTGTACATATATATATTATATATATATATATATATATATATAGTATAAAAAACATGAGAAGAGGAATACTGCGTGGTTGCACATGGGTTACATATTATAAAATTAGTCCCTCGTCGGTGATTTGCCAACAATCATTGGTATTTCATCGCATTAAAAATCATATACCTCAGGTTGGTGCGAGCAATAACTAAAAAAAGCTATTGGGACAAGTGAGTCGCGTAAAGCGAGTGAGACAAGTAAACAACATAGAAGGATAAAGCAAACCGAAGGTAGGAAAACAGCAAGCAACATGATAGTTATCCGGTCAGCATAAGCTGGGTGAATTTCATGAGCGGTCAGAAAACAGACCGTCCGACGTGAGTGAGATGTGAGAAAGAAGGAAAGAACCCCACTACCAACGAAACGGGAGGAAGTGAGAAGGGGAGAAACAGAGAGTGAGTGAGTGGAAGTGCGAGGAAGAGGTCAGTCGAGAGAAAGTGTAACTGACAGAGGAGGCGAAAGAAGGTGAGAGCAACAGAGAGAACGGGGGAGCAGTGAGAGAGAAAGAGAGAAACAGACAAACGCAGCCGAGGTAAATAGTATAAAAAACATGAGAAGAGGAATACTGCGTGGTTGCACATGGGTTACATATTATAAAATTAGTCCCTCGTCAGTGATTTGCCAACCATCATTGGTATTTCATCGCATTAAAAATCATATACCTCAGGTTGGTGCGAGCAATAACTAAAAAAAGCTATTGGGACAAGTGGGTCGCGTAAAGCGAGTGAGACAAGTAAACAACATAGAAGGATAAAGCAAAGGGTAATGGCTGCCTTTTATTTTTTAAACGATGGCAGATTCTTTAGTTTCTTTCGCAGCATCTTCTTCCTTGTTTCATATAAGTAAATAATTAAAACATTTTGTCGAGAAAGAAACTAAAAAGTTTTCCGTGGTATGAAAAAAAAAAGGCAGCCATTACCCTCCCATGGTGCAACGGGGCAGGTAAATGATTTGGCGATTTAGCGACATCAGTTCCTTAAATTTCTCCAAGCCAAAATCTCGTCTTTACTTAATCGCAAAAATGGGTGCAAAAATTATTTCGAATTTCTTAGTAATTAATTGTATATTAAATAAATACATTGTTTACATATACGAAGGTAGGCTTAAAAGTTCATAGGCTCACTATGAAGGAGTGATGCTAGGGTTGTGCAATCTTTCCTGTTGAAAAATTAACCTCATTTGGTCATTCCATGAGAGTATCTTGGTCAGCCTACCCTCGTACATTATATATATCATTGAATTTAGGAATATTTAGTCGCCATTTCTAGTATTTTTAGGGGTTCTCCTACATGGATATAAAATAGTGGCCGTATTCGAAAACGAGTTGGCAGCCACCATATATATATATATACAGTGGCGGACTGGCCAGCTTGCCCAATCGCAAGTGGGCCCCAGGGTGCCCACTGTAGTATTGCAGGGGCCAATGCTTTGCTTTCAAAAAATACCTGAAATATAAGAGAAAGAATAACATTAAAAAATAAATAAATAAAACAATTAAGGAAAGCATTTGGTCAACCAATTCCCCAGGGAATTACTAGAAACCAAAATATACGATAGTGCAAAGAGCTGGAATCAGTGGTATTTAATATAAAGCTTACTGTATTAGACACAGACACACAAGCATATATATATATATATATATGTGTATATATATATATATATAATGCTTTGGGAGGGTGATGTTGCCAATAATCTTGCTAAACAAATTCAGAAACGAAATATATATATATATATGCTTCTATATGTATGTATGTGTGTATATATATGTGTGTGTGGTTGTATATATGTATGTCTATGTATGGATGTGTTGATATTTATGTGCGTATGTATATATGTGTATGTGTATGTGTGTATTTATATACACGTGTGTATGTATATATATATATATATATATATATATATATAATATATATGTGTGTGTGTGTATGTATGCTTTTGTGTGTGTGTGTGTGTTTGCATGTGTGGTTTTATTTTATTTTTCCTTTCCTTCTTTCTCCAGCCTCACTTTCATATAGATTGCATTTTTGTTTTTTAAAATCCAAATTCAATAAACAGACCAGGATTTTTTCATTCTGAGGATTGAAAGCAAAATCTTTTGCTTTTAAGAAACCACTGGTAAATGGAATAATTGCCTTATGTTGTTTATTACATATATATATATATATATATATATATATATATATATAGTTAGGGAAGCAGAAAATTGCTTTTTGTGATCCAGTTCGTGGTTAAGAAAGCCAGTTTCATGGATGGTTTCAACGTACGGTTAGGGGTAAATCCATAAGTTTGTAAGAATTCTGTTCAATCTTGGAGTATAAAGTATAAAAGAGAAAACACAGGTAAGCATTAAGAGAAGGATTCGAACTTCTGACCAGAATCACCACCGTCTATGATTCTTCCCTTTCGGCCACCGAAACAACTACGAAAGTATAATGAAAATTGATACTTATAAACCTACTTTCAAAATCAAAGTTAAAAGGATGTGATGTCGTTCATGGCTTTCCTAGAGCTATTAGTAATATTTAGGGTCGACTTTTGGTCATTATTGAAAGTCTCTGGATCTCGCAAAATACATTTTTTTATTGGAGAAGGTAAGATATTTCTCTGCAAAAATTTGATTTCAGTGTTTTGTTTCCATTAATGTATTTTTTGAAAATGTTATTTATTCATTATAAAAATTAAATGATAGCATTCTATATGTAGGTGGGCCCCCTTCATCTCCTGGCAACCAATATTTTTAGACCCAGTCCGCCACTGTATATATATAAGTTTATCCCGGGGGTAATACATAGCAGAGTATAAATATTTAATATACAGGGCTAGAACTGTTTCATTCGGGAGAAATCATCTGGAAGCCCTTGCAAGCAGGGAAAAGCGGACGTAAAAGGATGAAGATGTTACACACACAGGGTGTCTGCTGAAAATATATACTCACTTCAACAGTATTCTAATAAATATTGTCTGTACAGGTAATCAAAGTGTGTACACATTTTGTGTGTGTGTGTGGGGGGGGGGGCACCCTGTATAATATATTTAATATAGAAACGGCTTCTACAGGACTGGAACTTTTTCATTTAGAAGAAATCATTAAGGATTTCCTCGTGATTTCTTTTGAATGAAACAGTTCTAGTCCTGTAGAAGCCATTTCTATATTAAATTAAACTTGATGTTTCTACTCTACTAATTTATTGAGTACTTTACTGACTGTGGTTACCCCCGATTGAACCCAGGACTCTCTCTCTCTCTCTCACATATATATATATTATAAGAACAGATTAAAGTTTACTATATATATATATATATATATAGTAAAAAATTGAACGGGAACAAAACAGAGGCAGTACGAACAAAGGTTTATTAGTTTCACGCTCTTGAGAGTGGGGTGGTGGTGGGGAACGACGTTTCGGGCATAAGCCCTTCTTCAGGTGAAAAGTGTGTGGGAAGAGAGTTCCAAGGGTGTGTAGGGGAGTGGTGGAGAGACATAGAAAAAAGGGGGGTGAGAGGAAACGGTACGAATGAAATTAAATATAAAGGCATGATCAAAATAAAAATAATAATAATGAAGTAAAACAGGTGGTGGAAGGGTGTGGGGTGTGTAGGGGTGGAGTGGGGAGAGGGACACGGGGTGTCCGAGCGGGGAGGGCTGAAGGTGGTGTGTGTGTGTAGGTGTACGTGTGTGTGTGTGTGTGTATGTTGTTTTTCTCATTTTTTCAATAATGTCACTTTGACGGATCAAAGAATAAAAAAATAAAAAAACACTCTTTCTGTGCTGCAATGCATGGTGTCGGACGCTCTACCGATACTGCTAATCATTAATTTAGGCACAAAAGCCAGCAATTTGGGAGGGAAGAGAGAGTCGACTAAATCGACCTCAGTGCATTACTGGTACTTTATTTTATCGACCTCTGTAAGGATGAAAGGCAAAGTTAACCTCGGCGGAATTTAAACTCAGAACGTAAAGGGTCATAACTCTATGCTGCAAAGAATGGTGTCTGATGCTCTACCGATACTGCCAATACACCGCTCTATAATTACCTGAGTGCATTACTGGTACTTTATATTATCGACCTGATAATGAAGAAAGGCAAAGTTAACCTCGGCGGGATTTGAAGTCAGAACGTAAAGGGCCATAACGCTATGCTGCAAAGCATGGCGTCTGACATTCTACGCCCTAACGATACTGCTAACCAACCGAATAATAGGGAGTGCGCATGAAATCATTTTATCCGAGGCTCTAATAATTCGACCATGCTGGTATAAATATCTAAAGGGGAATTGTCAACTGTAACACCGGCGATGCCAACACTTTAGAATTGGCTGACACATAAATAAGCGAAGTTTCTTTCCTAGTCTTAGAATTATTTCAACAGGAATGGTAAGCTGGTTTTATATTTTGTTTTCACTAAAAGAAAACTTTTTTCCGTTCTTTTTAAATAATTGTCGAAGAATGACATAACTTTTATTTCAGGCAAAACGTTAAAAAATCCTTCACATGTAACCTGGACACAAACACATGTGTGTGTATATATATAAATATATATATGTGTATGTGTATATTTATACATATATCTGTGTGTGTATATATAGTAATAATAATAAATTTGAAGACTAAAATCCAAAGAGGGCTCGATAAGGATAAATATATGTCAAATATATAAGAACCGTAGAGCAAATATTTCAGAAGATCTCGTTAAGGGTGAAAGCAGCAATTCTTTGCTTAAACTTTAATCTGTTATTTTAATATATATACTATATTTATAAAACCATATTTAAATATAGTTTCCATTTATTTAATATCATTGAATATTTACTCTAGTTAATTGTTGAGTGCTCTAAATCAGTTATAAACATTTATGTTTGTCGGACTTCCAACAAATTAAATACCACTTCTACATATATATATATATATGTATATATATATATATATAGTAATAATAATAAAATTTGAAGACTAAAATCCAAAGAGGGCTCGATAAGGATAAATATATGTCAAATATATAAGAACCGTAAAGCAAATATTTATTAAAATAACAGATTATTGGCAACATGACCCTCCCAAAGTATAACAATAACAGATTAAAGTTTAAGCAAAGAACCACTGCTTTCACGCTTATATATATATATATATAACAAATTAAATACCACTTCTACTTATATATATATTAGAAATTAGAAATTATAAGCTTTCACCGTATTTTAGACTAAAGAAATTTCTAGCCTGATAGTGGGGTTTATAACCCTCGGAGAAATGGAAAAAGATGAGTGTTGCCGTACATATGGTTTACGAAAGCGGAAATCAGTGATGTTATATGCAAAGATATGTGTGGCCCTTGAGTCCTTGTTTTGCCCCTCTTTTCCTCTCATTAATGACTCTTACAGTCATTTCCTCTACTTTCCCAATAAGAAAAGAAAATATTAGACATTCATAACATGTATTTAACTAATTAGAAATAGAAGCTTTCACTGTATTTTTTGACTAAAGATATTTAACCTGATAGTGGGGTTTAGAACCCTCAGAGAAATGGAAAAAGATGAGTACTGTTGTACATGTATGTCAATACTCATTTTTCCCCCATTTCTTAGAGAGTTCTAAATCCCACTATCAGGCTAAAAATTTCTTTAGTCAAAAGAATATGTTGAAAACTCTGGATGAACAAAAATCGTGGAGTGCTTTACATCTGTTTAAGAAAAAGTCGGCAGATTTTCAATCAACCAAATTTCTATATATATCTATCATCGTTTAACGTCCATCTTCCACTCTAGCATGGGTTAGACGGTTTTGTCCCACTTGAGGCAAGATTGGTTTGGTCGCGAGACTGTGTCTTACTTGTACAGAACTGTTTCTGGCAGGTTTTCTACGGCTGGATACCCTTCCTAACACCAAATACTTTACAGCGTTGACTGGGTGCTTTTTGTCATGACACTTACATGACCACTTTACAGTGTGGACTGGGTGCTCTTTGTCGTGGCACCTACATGACCACTTTACAGTGTGGACTGGGTGCTTTTTGTCATGACACCTACACTGCCTCCATATATATATATATAGGTGTATATATATATAAATGTGAATGTGTATACGTGTATATATATTACATAGATACGTGTGTGTGTGTTGCAGGTGTGTTTAGTTTATCTTTCCTTAACAGTTTCTCTTTTCTTCTGTGTTTTTTTTTTGTTCTGATTGACAGGAGGAGACAGTGGTGGAGGGAGAGAAAGTAACATGTAAGAAAGAGATTAAAGAAGATGAAGAAGACAAAGAGAAGGTGAAACGATGTCCATGCAGTGGCAGGAAGAAGGACGACTGCTTTGGTTGTTTCAAGAAATTGTCAAAGTCTAATAGCAGACCTCATGCCTCAACGACGCTGCCTTCGTCTCAGCCTTCTAGCTGGAGACCTGGAGACGCTAAGAAGTTTAGACTCGATTCCTTGTCATCTCAGCCCTGCAATGTGAAACTCGAACGCGACAACGACGAAGCCGAAAGCTTTAGACCACATTCAACATTGTGGTCTCAAATTTATAACTGGAAAGAAAGAATTAACGGAGAGTTTAGATCCCATCCCGGTTCCCAGCGCACGGCACCAACACCTAAACCCAGTAGCCGTGACGATGACGAACCATTACAGAAAAAATCTAAACTGAAAGACGATTGCGATGACATTGGTGACGATGTTGGTGATGTTCTTCGTTGCAACAGAATGCCAGTCACAAAGTTGAATGTTGAGAAGCTAGATCCAGGCACATCCGTAGTTCAGTTATCGACAGCAGTGAGAGAGAAAGGTTTGGCAAGGCCACAAGGTGAGGTGAAAGACGTGTGTGGTGTAAAAAACATCTTGGACACTATACTCATTTCAGACGGCAGTGATTCTGACATTACTCTGTCCGATATAACATCGACTGTATCGGACAATAGTGAAGAAGAGAGCGATGTAGAAGTAAAAGAAAAAGAAGAGGAGGAAGATGGAAAGGTAGAAAGAAAGATCAAAGAAGGACCAGGATCGCCACCTGGTGAGGAATTGCCAGATTCTGAAATTTTGTTTAACTACTCGCAGGAAGACGCAGTTATTCTTATTTTTAGCGACGATGATGAAGAAAATAACAATGGGGGTGATAATGATTATGATGATGATGATAATGGTCATGATGATGATGACTTGTTCAATTCTCAATGGTTAAACAAACATGGGAACAAGGGTAAACTTTTTTCAAAGAATTTCTCTTCCTCAAGTTCTACATCTAACGATGATGACTTTGATGATGATAAGTTGTATATGTGTGTAACTCAGGTTGAAGAAGATTTATACAACAGAGGTAAAACTAAAACTGGCAGGAATTTAGATGAAGGAAGTCTGCTGGTAAATAAAAGTCCCCAAAACAAGATGGCAGATATCTTTAATAGCGGCTCTTCCAAGGCCCCACGAGATTCTGGGCCAAGCAGCAACACTACCAGTAAAGAATCTCGTAATGCATACCTTCATAAAAAGACATCTATTCCGATGACGACCCAGAAGGGCAGAGTCGGAAGTAAAGCTTCAAGATGGAAACTGGATTCAGATGATTCTGATAGCGACAGTACAATATATTCTATGGCTACCCAAGTTGACTGTGGGGAACCTCGAGTTCTTGATGTCAGTGGGGGAAATAACAGCCATAATAATAATAACTACCTTGATGATGATGATGGTTTGTTTATAATCAACACTCAGGTCGATCCACTCCCTGGGAAAAAATCCAGTTTCAGGACCCAACTGAAATTAACTGATTCTGTTTCTGGTCCTTTATCTAAGACGAAACTAAAAAGACCGTCAAACACCATCAATGAAGACGAAGACAGCGATGACAGCCTGTTTTCTATAGCAACACAGGTCGATCCTTTTCCTGGAAAGAATATATTGTACTGTCACTATCAGAATCATCCGAATCCTTTTACATCGAAACTGAAGTTAACTGGTCCTTCTTCTGACGATGAGTATGAAAGTGATACGAGCATTTTTTCCATAGCAACTCAGATAGATGACTGCAACAAGAATGATGATGATGAACTCTTCTTTCAAGCTACTCAAGTTGACACTTTCGAACCAAAACGGAAAGCAAACTTCGTTGCTGGAACAAAGTTATCTTCACCTAAAGGAACAAACAATTTCAAAATTCCTCAACAGCCACTGAAAAAGATGACAGCAAGTGCACGTCAGTTGTTGGAGAGAGAGAAAATGTTAAGTGAGGACTATGATAGCGATGAAAGTTTGTTTTCTGTTGCAACCCGAATTTTTGATGTGGACTCTTTAAAGGTGGAGAAAATGTCTGAATCCACGTCGAAGAACTCTTCTCGAAGACAAGATCACTTTCGTTCAGATTTTCCTCCGACAAAGACGAAGTCATCAAAGCACGCTTCAGCTTCTTCTTCTTTTACCTCGACCTCGAAACCGAAAGTGTCTGATGATGACAGCGATGACCAAGACGATGTTTTGTTTGCAGCAGCTACTCAAATAGACGAGCCTGCTTTGTACGAAGACGCATTAACGACAGTATCGTCATCATCATCAACATCAACAACAACATCATCATCAACAACAGCAACAGCAGTCTCTCGAATCACTGATTTTCTCCTTGGTATAGCTGCTACTGAATCCAGCAGTTCTGTGAAAATGGTAAGCAGCAAGCAGAAAATACAGGAAGATCAACGAGAGGAACCGATGGAAGTGGAAAATGAAGAATCAAAGACTGAGCCTGGTTATGCGAACTTTCTTTTATCACTGAGTAAGGACTCAGACACTGACGCCGCAAACAAAAAAGAATCGGCTTTTGCTAAACCTTTCCCTGTTGCAAAAATCTCTGAGATCTCGCTTCAGAGATTCAAATCAAAAAAAGAATCGCGTGAGGAGTTTAAGCAACAGAAAGCCAAGGCCAATAACCAAAACAAAACTTTGTGTAGGGCTCCTGTAAAAGTGCCTGGGAAAGTCTTCAGCCCCTGCAGTGTTTCACTGATGGAAAAAATGGAGAGCAAGAACAGCAGGCCGCTTCCGGTGAGGAAAGAAAGAAGGTTGACTGAGAAGTTGATCACGGAAGGTATAAGTAACGCCAAGAATCAACTGGAGGGAAGATTCTATTTTATGAGTTTGGCTAAAACTCCAGTGAAGAGGGTGAAAAGCTCAACAGTTACTGTGGGTGAGTACTGTTTGATTATGTATTGATTTCTCTTATGAAGGCGATTGATTGATTGATTTATTGACTGGTTGAGGGAGTGATTGATTGGTTGGTTGGTTGAGGGAGTGGCATGTAAATGGGGGGGTGGGGGGTGGAGAAAGAGAAATATCACTGAAACTGAAGACCTCTGATCAAGGATGTTCCAACTGTGACCATCCCAGCTGTATTTCAGACACAGTGTATCTAGGACTACATTATCTAATGTGTCTTTTCCTTGTTGTTTAACCCCCAGGTCAGCCTTGATACAGTAGACCTATGATCAAAGATGTTCCAGCTGTGACCATCCTGTCTTACTGAGACACAGTGTATCTAGGACTACACTATCTAATGTGTCCTTATTGTATTTTAGCCCTAGGTCAGCCTTGATACAGTAGACCTATGATCAAGGATATTCCAACTGTGACCATCCCAGCTGTATTTCAGATACGGTGTATCTAGGACTACATTATCTAATGTGTCCTTATTGTATTTTAGTCCTAGACACTGTGATGGGAGAGAGACTGATGCTAGAGTGTGATGGCAGAAGCAGAGTGATAGGTTTGTTACTTCTCTAATTTTCATTTATAAATTTCCTCCTCTTTTTTTCGTCTCACCTTAGATTTAGTTATCTCCTTCCGTTCGTCTCCTCACATTTGTTCCTTCTTATTCACGTTTCTTTCTTCGTTTACTAGATTCGCCTTCGTTAGGTTCGGATGTTACCTTACCAGACGCTGACAAGATTAAAAAACTGGGTCTGCCCATCATAGAAACGCCGAAAAGACGAAGACCTTTGCCCGAGACTGTCATTAAGAACCATCCAGAAGAAAGCCAAGAGTTGATGCGCCCATTGTCTCCCGTTATTGATTCAGTAACTTCCCCTCTAAAATGTCCCCAAAACAGACCTGTCACTCTTCCCCTCCCTGTAAAATGTCCCCAAAACAGAACTGTCACTCCTCCCCTCCCTGTAAAATGTCCCCAAAACAGAACTGTCACTCCTCCCCTCCCTGTAAAATGTCTCCAAAACAGAACTGTCACTCCTCCCCTTGTAAACAATCGAGTAACCAGTTGCAGCAGCAGCGGAAGTAACAGTAGTAGGAGTAGTAACAGTTCGCAATCTACACCTTACCCTCCGACACAGACAATGAAGACTATACCACTGTTTGAAAACAGCAACAAGTGTTTTGGTAAAGATTTCCAGTCCTTCCATATCCCGAAAATCAAAAAAAATAACCCTTATCAGACGACAAAAGTGTCCACCGGCATTTCAGCGTTTCTAGAAGACAAACCCGACAGTTCCAATCCAGAGAAACCTACAGTGTCTTCCGAGGGACCAAAATCTACCTCTTCATATCCCAAACCGTCACTCATTTATTCTACTCTCAAAACCGGGCAACCCACCTTCACGTCCACTAGCTCCCCGAAAAGATTTTCATTTGTCAGTGTAAATAATTCTGTAAGTTGTTCACCGTCTCGGGTTTTCTTTAAATATAGAGTATCTAGGACTACATTATTTAATGTGTCCTGTCTTATGTACAGAAACAGTGTATCTAGGACTACATTATTTAATGTGTCCTGTCTTATGTACAGACACAGTCTACCTAGGACTACATTATTTAATGTGTCCTGTCTTATGTACAGACACAGTCTACCTAGGACTACATTATTTAATGTGTCCTGTCTTATGTACAGAAACAGTCTACCTAGGACTACATTATTTAATGTGTCCTGTCTTATGTACAGACACAGTGTACCTAGGACTACATTATTTAATGTGTCCTGTCTTATGTACAGACACAGTCTACCTAGGACTACATTATTTAATGTGTCCTCTCTTATATACAGACACAATGTATCTAGGACTACACTATCTAATGTGTCCTGTCTTATGTACAGACACTGTGTATCTAGGACTACATTACCTAATGTGTCATGTCCTATATACAGACAGTGTATCTAGGACTACATTACCTAATGTGTCATGTCCTATATACAGACAGTGTATCTAGGACTACACTATCTAATGTGTCATGTCCTATATACAGACACAGTGTATCTAGGACTACATTACCTAATGTGTCATGTCCTATATACAGACAGTGTATCTAGGACTACACTATCTAATGTGTCATGTCCTATATACAGACACAGTGTATCTAGGACTACATTACCTAATGTGTCATGTCCTATATACAGACACAGTGTATCTTGGACTACATTACCTAATGTGTCATGTCCTATATACAGACCCAGTGTATCTTGGACTACATTACCTAATGTCCTTGGCTGCTGTTTATTGTTGTTGTTTAACCCCAGGTCAGCCATGATCCGGTGGACCTATGTTTTAACTTGTTACTGTTTTATTTGTGTATACTTTATGTTGTTGTTGTTGTAGGTGTGTACAGTCCCCACCCAGGCTCAGTGGTGTCGACCTAGTCAAGAAACAAACAAAGATTTGTTGCGACATTTACTCAGGTGGAACACCAAGTGGTTAGATGAACAAAGTGAGTTACCTCTCCTTGAAGACTCTTTCTCTGTCTGTATGTGTGTCTGTGTGTGTATGTGTGTCTGTCTGTCTGTCTCTGTGTGTGTGTGTCTGTATGTATGTGTGTCTGTCTGTTGGTCTGTATGTGTGTGTCTGTTGGTCTGTGTGTGTGTGTGTCTGTCTGTTGGTCTGTGTGTCTGTATGTGTGTGTGTGTAAAGAGTGGAGAGATGGTGTGTTGAAGAGGACCACACTGCCTCCACCACCACCACCACCACTACTAATCTGTCATTCTCACTCTCTTCTTCCATCCACCCAGGTACACTGTTGTCCATGCCCCCACCAATCTACCCCACAGACCAATTATACCCCCTCCTACAGACCTACTCATCTTATGCGGACTATGTTAATGTCATACAACCCCTCTTGCTTCTGGAAATCTGGGAATCTGTAAGTATTTCTATATACCCTTATTATTTTTATCTCGTTCGTTGTTTCCTGGGTGGGGTAGGGTCTAAATTTGGGAATGTTTGATCTTTACCATTTACATTACTCTATATATACTATTGTATTTTCACAGTAAAGGCTTTACCTCACATAATATCTCACATAACATTTACATTACTCTATATATACTATTGTATTTTCACAGTAAAGGCTTTACCTCACATAATACCTCACATAACATTTACATTACTCTATATATACTATTGTATTTTCACAGTAAAGGCTTTACCTCACATAATATCTCACATAACATTTACATTACTCTATATATACTATTGTATTTTCACAGTAAAGGCTTTACCTCACATAATATCTCACATAACATTTACATTACTCTATATATACTATTGTATTTTCACAGTAAAGACATTACCTCACATAATATCTCACATAACATTTACATTACTCTATATATACTATTGTATTTTCACAGTAAAGTTTTTACCCCACATAACATTTACATTACTCTATATATACTCTTATATTTTCACAGTAAAGCCTTTACCCCACATAATATCTCACATAACATTTACATTATTCTATATATACTATTGTATTTTCACAGTAAAGGCTTTACCTCACATACCTCACATAACATCTACATTACTCTATATATACTATTGTATTTTCACAGTAAAGGCTTTACCTCACATAATACCTCACATAACATCTACATTACTCTATATATACTATTGTATTTTCACAGTAAAGGCTTTACCTCACATAATATCTCACATAACATTTACATTACTCTATATATACTATTGTATTTTCACAGTAAAGGCTTTACCTCACATAATATCTCACATAACATTTACATTACTCTATATATACTATTGTATTTTCACAGTAAAGGCTTTACCTCACATAATATCTCACATAACATTTACATTACTCTATATATACTATTGTATTTTCACAGTAAAGGCTTTACCTCACATAATATCTCACATAACATTTACATTACTCTATATATACTCTTATATTTTCACAGTAAAGCCTTTACCCCACATAATATCTCACATAACATTTACATTATTCTATATATACTATTGTATTTTCACAGTAAAGGCTTTACCTCACATACCTCACATAACATCTACATTACTCTATATATACTATTGTATTTTCACAGTAAAGGCTTTACCTCACATAATACCTCACATAACATCTACATTACTCTATATATACTATTGTATTTTCACAGTAAAGGCTTTACCTCACATAATATCTCACATAACATTTACATTACTCTATATATACTATTGTATTTTCACAGTAAAGGCTTTACCTCACATAATATCTCACATAACATTTACATTACTCTATATATACTATTGTATTTTCACAGTAAAGGCTTTACCTCACATAATATCTCACATAACATCTACATTACTCTATATATACTATTGTATTGTCACAGTAAAGGCTTTACCTCACATAATATCTCACATAACATCTACATTACTCTATATATACTATTGTATTGTCACACTAAATGCTTTACTGTGAAAATACAATGTAGTGCACCACCAACACACCACACCACCACCAACACACACACCACCATTAACACCACCACCAAAACACTACCACATCACACCACACCACCACCACCACCACCTCAAACACACCAACACCACCACCACACCATCACCACCTCTAACACAATATATATGTCCTCTCTTTGTTAGATCTACAGACAATATAATGCGAATAAGACCACCTCCTATGAAATGAAAGCTGCCTGTTACAGTGCTAGCAAAATTAACGATAGCCAAATTGATTATGTGCTTTATGGTAAATCCTTTCTCTTGTTTCCCTGACCTAATTTGTCCCCATTTGTCATCACAGCCTTCGCTGACAGGCTGAGCATGGCGAGATGAGCGCTCACGTGGTACAGCTGGTACCACGATGAAAGGTACCCAGCCTAGTCCTGTCCAGTACACTCTGTAAAGTGGTAGTGCTGGTGTCACGCTAAAAAGCATCCAGTCTACCCTGTAAGTGTACAACCACCACCACCAACACAACCACTACAACTACCACACCACCACCACTACAACCACCACCACCAACACAACCACTACAACTACCACACCACCACCACTACAACCACCACCACCACCAACACAACCACTACAACCATCACCACCACCACTACAACCACCACCATTACTACTACCACTACCACCACCACCAACACAACCACGACAACCACACCACCACTACAACCACAACCACTACAACACCACCACCGCCACAACCACTACCACTACCACCAACACAACCACTACAACTACCACACCACCACCACTACAACCACCACCACTAGAACTACCACACCACCACCACCACCACTACAACCCACCACTACAACCACTACCACTACTACTACCACTACCACCACCACCACTACAACCACCACACCACAGCCACTACAACCATCACCACCACCACTACTACTACTATCACTACCACCACCAACACAACCACTACAACACTACAACCACACCACCACTACAACCACCACCACCAACACAACCACTACAACCACCACCACAACTACTACTACCACTACCACCACCACCAACACAACCACCACACCACCACCACTACAACCACCAACACCACACCACCACACCACTACCACTACCACTAACACAACCACTACAACCCACCACCACTACTACTACCACTACCACCACCACCACTACAACCACCACACCACCACCACTACAACCACTACTACTACCACTACCACCACCACCAACACAACCACCACCACGACCACCACAACTACTACTACCACTACCACCACCACCAACACAACCACTACAACCACCACACCACCACTACAACCACCAACACCACACCACTACAACCACCACCACTACCACCACCACCACTACTACCACCACTACCACCACTACTACCACTACCACCACCACCACTACCACCACCACCACTACCACCACCACTACAACCACCACCACTACTACCACCACTTCCACCACCACTACTACCACTACTACAACCACCACCACTACCACCACCACTACTACCACCACTACCACCACTACCACCACTACTACCACTACCACCACCACCACCACCACTACCTCTCTCTACTGTAGGTGTGACATCAGAAGCGGAACAGAGCAACTGTATAATTGAGGGTGATTTTATCATCATGAAGTTACTGGTGGGCAACACGTTGAACAGCAGTACCACTACTACTACCACTACTACTACCACCACTACTACCACGACTACTACCACCACAGAATACCCAGTCTTTGGGTTTGTGACAAGGGTCAATTGTTATTGTATACACAACGATAGCGATGTTTTTGATTGGTTTCCTGATCTCGGTAAGTTCTTGCTTGCAACGCCGGGACAGGTCGGGGGTCCTCTTTAGCCCAGCATCTCTCCACTTGTCGCGGTCGTTTGTCATCTCCTCTCGTATAACATATCAAATTTAACAGCAGACAATCTGTAGAGAATGTAACAAGACATCGTTAATTACAGTATCATGTTAAAATTTAACAAAAATTAAAGATACCAGCAGAAAAACCACCCTTGGTGTGGTTTTCTGCTGGTATATATATAGTGTGTATATTGATATTATATGCAGGTATATATATACATGTCGATATGATACATCAAATAAAATCATAATTGACAATATACACAGAAATTGAAGGAAGACTGTGTTACACTGTCTTATGTAATCAGTAAAGTAATCCATGATACATTAAAAAAAGACGATATTATATATAAACTGCATTAGGAGAAAATTAGTGACGGAAATATATGAATGTTTATTTAAGCGATGGCTAACCGGAAGTGTTGACATTTGAACATTTTAACGAAGTGAATCTTAAAATAAGCAACAATATTATTTATATTTAATCAGGATTGGCAGTATCGGCAGAGGGTCGGACGCCATGCTTTGCAGCATAGAGTTCCAGCCCTTTGTGGTCTGAGTTCAAATCCCGCCGAGGTTAACTTTGCCTTTCATCCTTACGGGGTCGATAAAATAAAGTACCAGTAATACACTGGGATAATTGCTGGCCTTGTGCCTAAAGTAGAAACAATTATTTATATTTAATCAAGAATAACAAAATTTAGTAGATAAATTATGTAATATTCATTCATTATTTATTCAAATTAATCCAACTTATTTTACTAACGGGATAAAAAAATATAAACCGTACACAGTCCCACACTCCTTACTTTATTATAGTTTAGATAAAGATGTCGTGTCTGAGAAAAGTACTAAGCAGTGACTTGAGAGCGCATGTTAAGCAGTGAGTTGATACCACTATTATTTTTATCATTTATGTAATAAATGTTTTTTCTTGTTCCGTTTCTCTTGGAATTCCTCAGCGGTTTTATCAAGGACCATCCCCAATGCCAAAATGTTCCGAGCTATTGTTAAATGTCACTACCGAAAACTTTCTCACTGTTTTACAAAGCTGATAAAAATCCAGGTAAAATACTTGATTTGGACTCTTTCATTACCGACTTTATTTTAGTGTTGCATAAGTAAATATATATGAGAAACTATGCTATGTCTATATTTATCATCATCATCATCACCGTTTTACGTCCGTTCTTCCACGCTAGGATGGGTTAGATGGGTTGTCCTGTTATGGGAATTGTCCGGTCGGCTGACCATGTTTTGCTCATACGGGAATTGATTCTGACTTGATTTCTACAGCTGGATACCCTTCCTAACACCAACCACATTTACAGTGAGTGCTGCATGCTTTTTTTTTCCGTGGCCCCTACACATCCAATTTACAGTGTGGGCTGCGTGTTTTTTTTTTGCCGTGGCACCTCCACGACCACTTTGCAG
>OZ024765.1:5851624-5859124 GCA_964016885.1 Eledone cirrhosa | reverse complement strand
CAGTACACTCTGTAAAGTGGTAGTGCTGGTGTCATGATGAAATACACCCAGTACACTCTGTAAAGTGGTAGTGCTGGTGTCATGATGAAATACACCCAGTACACTCTGTAAAGTGGTAGTGTTGGTGTCATTATAAAATACACCCAGTACACTCTGTAAAGTGGTAGTGCTGGTGTCATGATGAAATACACCCAGTACACTCTGTAAAGTGGTAGTGCTGGTGCCATGATAATATACACCCAGTACACTCGGTAGAGTATGAGACACCATGCTTTCCAGCCTAGAGTTATGGCCCTTTGCGTTCTGAGTTCAAATCCCACTGGAATTAACTTTGCCTTTCATCCTTACGGGGTCGATAAAATAAAGCACCAGTAATACACTGGGGTCGATATAATCGACTTCCCCCCCTCCCCCAAAATTGCTGGCCTTGTGCCTATATAAGAAGCCATTATTATTATTATTATTATTATTTCTATATTGTCTGTTTATTTTAGGAACAGAACCCTAACAGTAAAATCCTGTTGTGTGCCCCTTCAAACGGGGCTGTGGATGAGTTGATGAGGCGGCTCATGCAGGACAGACAGAAAGCTCAAGGTGAACACCACTTTATTGTTCTCATTGTTGCTGTTGTTGTTTTTGTTGTTATATACCATCATCATCATCATCATCATCACTGTTTAATTATATTTACCCTTCTTGCATTGGTTAGGCGGCTGTCACGCGCTGGGGCCTGGCCAGTCAGGTAACTAGGTCCTGCCTGTACCTTTTGTTTTGGTTTGGTTTCTATGACTAGATGATGCCCTTCCTAACCCCCTACCATTTCACAGCATGTACTGGGGACACAGTTTCTATGACAAGATGCCCTTCCTAACACCAACCACCTCACAGCATGTACTGGGAACAGGGCTTCTACAGCTGGATGTCCTTCCTAACACCAACCACCTCACAGCATGTACTGGGAACAGGGCTTCTACAGCTGGATGTCCTTTCTAACACCAACCACCTCACAGCATGTACTGGGAACAGGGCTTCTACAGCTGGATGTCCTTCCTAACACCAACCACCTCACAGCATGTACTGGGAACAGGGCTTCTACAGCTGGATGGCCTTTCTAACACCAACCACCTCACAGCATGTACTGGGAACAGGGCTTCTACAGCTGGATGTCCTTTCTAACACCAACCACCTCACAGCATGTACTGGGAACAGGGCTTCTACAGCTGGATGTCCTTCCTAACACCAACCACGTCACAGCATGTACTGGGAACAGGGTTTCTACAGCTGGATGTCCTTCCTTACACCAACCACCTCACAGCATGTACTGGGAACAGGGCTTCTACAGCTGGATGTCCTTCCTAACACCAACCACTTTACAGAGTGTACTGGGAGTATGGTTTCTACAGCTGGATGTCCTTCCTAACATCAACCACTTTACAGTGTGTACTGGGAACACAGTTTCTATGACAAGATGCCCTTTCTAATATCAACCATTTAACAGAGTGTACTGGGAGCATGGTATCACTTTCATCTCTACTTTCCTACTTATTAAGACTTCTGTCATTGCTAAATTTACTCTAGGTGCTTCCATGTTTGAAATTTTGCCTCTAACTCTCTTGTAGATTCAGCTACGAGGACTTGGTCATCAGCATGTTGGAGCTTATTCCAGCTGCTATGCTTTCAGGGCAACATCTTCTACTACTGATTACATAACATATGTAACAGGAGCTATTTATATATATGCTTGGGGAGGAGGGTGATTTTGGACACCCTGCAGGATGAAAAACAAAACCCATCAAAGGGCGGAGCAATTCAGCAGAATCAATGGCCATCCAATAAAGTATTTTTGGTGGAACGAGAGACCCCTAGTTTTCATTAAGTCATTTCTCTAGGAGAAGGTCACTCTGATATAAAGCCTGCGACTTCGTTTGCATCCAATGATTTAGACCAGTTCTTCATTTTGGGTAAATGTATTCAATGTTCAGAGAGTGGGATTGGCTCCATGCAAAGCCTTTCCTCACTTCAAAAAGCTTCAAGCACAGGCTTCGCTTGATATGTGACATTTTATGTGATGCATGGTATTGCTGGCCATAGGCAAGACCCTTGCAGGACTAAATAGCCACATTTATAATGCTCATGATTAAGTATCAAGTGATGGCATTACTGGAAATTGAGTTGCAGCCATCATGTATGTATATAGGTCATAGGAAGGGCATCTAGCTGTAGACAGCTTGCAAAATAAAGGGTTAGAAAGGCCCTCCTGTTATGTCAAAGACATAAGTTCCTCTCTAGTGCTGGTGGCATGATAAAGTGTATTTGGTAGAACATGGGACCATATGTAATCGAGATGCAAACCCCACAGCCTGTCTGGGAGATTGTGGCCCCAACTACAGTAGTGACTCGGTCTGAGAAGACCCAGCCAACCCTTGCTGGCGGGGAAAGGGGACATTAAATGATGATGATGATATATCCACATGTATTTTCAGCTGAATCCCGACCGCCCATAAAGTTTCTCCGTATAGGAAACCCGAGATATATCCACAGGGACGTTGTGAAGTACAGCTTAAGTAACCTCATCTCGTCTCAATTAAGACCCAGTAAGTCTTCTTCTTTCTCTCTTGTATTCTTTCTTCCTAAAATAATTCTTATAAACAGTGTACAAGAGCCATCTTTGATAATTTACTGTCCCGTGATGTGATGGCGGTGTCTTAGCATCCTGTAATGATTTAGCAGAAAATAGCTGAAAACTAGGTTTGTTGATTCAAATGTTTATAGTATCTTTACTGGTGGACAGATTGTTGTGAGAATTTACAGTATTACAGTAAAGACTTTAATATTTAATGTGATGTAGTCATAGTGTTGTTTTGTACTAAATGTTTATAGTATCTTTACTGGTGGACAGATTGTTGTGAATATTTACAGTATTACAGTAAAGACTTTAATATTTAATGTGATATAGTCATAGTGTTATTTTGTACTAAATGTTTATAGTATCTTTACTAGTGGACAGATTGTTGTGAATATTTACAGTATTACAGTAAAGACTTTAATATTTAATGTGATGTAGTCATAGTGTTTTTTTGTACTAAATGTTTATAGTATCTTTACTGGTGGATAGATTGTTGTGAATATTTACAGTATTACAGTAAAGACTTTAATATTTAATGTGATGTAGTCATAGTGTTGTTTTGTACTAAATGTTTATAGTATCTTTACTGGTGGACAGATTGTTGTGAATATTTACAGTATTACAGTAAAGACTTTAATATTTAATGTGATGTAGTCATAGTGTTGTTTTGTACTAAATGTTTATAGTATCTTTACTAGTGGACAGATTGTTGTGAATATTTACAGTATTATCTCATAACATCCTGCAATGATTTCCCTCATGTAGTTTCTGTCTGTCCGTGCGTCTCATTCTCACTTCATGTCTCTCCAGATACGATGAAACAGTTGAGTATGTTAGCTGAAATCCAGCAATATAGCAATGAATTGAAACAAAACGATGAAGAAATGCTGAGGATGTTTGACCAACCGAAAAGTTCATTAAGGGACGAGAAGGTACATAGAAACACACACACACCGACACACTGGGTGGTGGGGCCAGAGTCCTCAAACACTCCTTCCATCAGGTCCTGTCAGAAGTAGCTAATCCGGCTGGATCCCCAAGTGAGACCAGACAAGCTCATGGATGTTATCCAATCATCTTGCTCGTATCTACCCCAGGGTCTCCTGTCAGTTGGTTTTGTCTGTAAAATCTATCTAGGGATTCTTTCCTGAAACATTCTAACCACATGCCCATAGTATTCCCTCCACTGGCATTTCTTCACCCATTGGTCATCATCCCTACCAATGCGGTCATTTCTCCTACACACCTCCTCGGATTTCTCTTCAACCCAGCTCCTCTCCCTCAACTCGTCCAAGCCCTGCCTTTCTCTCACATTTACGTTACATATCCAACGAAACATGGTTGCTTCATTTCTCTCCACTCTATACATGTCTTCTGCAGTCACACCCCATGTTTCACTACCATGTAGCACCACATGTCCTCTGCAGTCACTGCCCATGTTTCACTACCATGTAGCACCACATGTCCTCTGTAGACACAGCCCATGTTTCACTACCATGTAGCACCACATGTCCTCTGCAGTTACAGTCCGTTTCACTACCATGTAGCACCACATGTCCTCTGCAGACACAGCCCATGTTTCACTACTATGTAGCACCACATGTCCTCTGCAGGCACAGCTCATGTAGCACCACATGTCCTCTGTAGACACAGCCCATGTTTCACTACCATGTAGCACCACATGTCCTCTGTAGACACAGCCCATGTTTCACTACCATCTAGCACATGTCCTCTGTAGACACAGCCCGTTTCACTACCATGTAGCACCACATGTCCTCTGTAGACACAGCTCATGTTTCACTACCATCTAGCACATGTCCTCTGTAGACACAGCCCATGTTTCACTACCATGTAGCACCACATGTCCTCTGTAGACACAGCCCATGTTTCACTACCATCTAGCACATGTCCTCTGTAGACACAGCCCGTTTCACTACCATGTAGCACCACATGTCTTCTGTAGACACAGCCCATGTTTCACTACCATGTAGCACCACATGTCTTCTGTAGACACAGCCCATGTTTCACTACCATGTAGCACCACATGTCTTCTGTAGACACAGCCCATGTTTCACTACCATGTAGCACCACATGTCCTCTGTAGACACAGCCCATGTTTCACTACCATCTAGCACATGTCCTCTGTAGATACAGCCCGTTTCACTACCATGTAGCACCACATGTCTTCTGTAGACACAGCCCATGTTTCACTACCATGTAGCACCACATGTCTTCTGTAGACACAGCCCATGTTTCACCACCATGTAGCACCACATGTCTTCTATAGACACAGCCCATGTTTCACTACCTTGTAGCACCACATGTCTTCTATAGACACAGCCCATGTTTCACTACCTTGTAGCACCACATGTCTTCTATAGACACAGCCCATGTTTCACTACCTTGTAGCACCACATGTCTTCTATAGACACAGCCCATGTTTCACTACCATGTAGCACCACATGTCCTCTGTAGACACAGCCCATGTTTCACTACCATGTAGCACCACATGTCTTCTGTAGACACAGCCCATGTTTCACTACCATGTAACACCACATGTCCTCTGTAGACACAGCCCATGTTTCACTACCATGTAGCACCACATGTCTTCTGTAGACACAACCCATGTTTCACTACCGTCCTTTTGTACGTAGAGAGAGAGGGAGAGACTTTTTATTGTCAACAGTGGGAGCAGCTCTGTAAACTTCTCCCATCCTGTCCTATATCTGTGTGTATCGTCATCATTATCGTCTATCTTCCACGCTAGCATGGGTTAGACGGGAGTTGTCCCACTTGAGGCAAGATTGGTCGGGTGACCGTGTCTCGCTCATACAACTATCTGGCAGGTTTTCTACGGCTGGATGCCCTTCCTAACACCAACCACATTTACAGTGTGGACTGGGAACTTTTTACCATGTTACCTACACGGCCACATTACAGCGTGGACTGTGTATTCTTTTTTTGTCGTGACACCTACACGACCTCATTTATTTTGGACTTATGTTGTGGTACCAACATAACCTTACAGAGAAAGGGTGGTGTTGGTGGGAGTGGGGTAGTGGGTTGGGGTGTATATTTATTTGG
Source organism: Eledone cirrhosa (assembly GCA_964016885.1). Taxonomy (NCBI): domain Eukaryota; kingdom Metazoa; phylum Mollusca; class Cephalopoda; order Octopoda; family Eledonidae; genus Eledone; species Eledone cirrhosa. Next base: position 5,853,414 of record OZ024765.1, on the reverse strand, counting down.
TTAGGAGGGGGCCTACTGACTGTAGGTTAACTTCGCATGTAGGGAACGTGGGTCTTTTGTATTACTGTGTAGCGCCAAAGATCTCGATCCAATGACATTGTCTTAGAGAGATGCAAGGTCAGAATTTATCATGTCATCCCAGCTTTGTCTGGGTCTACCTCCTCCGTAACTTCCATCAATTTTGCTCGCCCATATAATATGTAATCATCATCATCATCATCATCAAAGTATCCTTCATACTGACAGCGTTTATGTCATTTGTTTTCAGATTCGTAAGTTGAAGAAGGACCAAAGGTATGTGAAAGACAAACTGGAGTTATTGAAGAGGCAGTTAGAAAAAAACCAGATTGTGAGTACGAAAGCCCTTCTAGTTACTACCTTCCACACTCCCTTCATTCCTAACCCCTTCAACTCAAACACTCAATTTCTACATGCTCCCTTAAAATCTCAGCCCTTTAACCCTTTAGCATTTACATATATATATATATATGATGTATTTCCATAGGAAAGGTAAAGGAAAAGAGAGTGCTCTATGTAGGCTACAGAGCTTTCAATTGTCCTAGACTTTGTTTTGAAATCCATATCTCACTTCCATTTTAAATAAAATTTGATTCTGACGATTGAAGTCAGATGTCTGTTCATGAAACCTTTGGTAAATGGAATAATTATCTCATGTTGTTTATTACATAACTATATATATATATATATGGCTTAGTGGTTAGAACATTGGCCTTGCAATCGAAAGGTTGTGAGTTCAATTCTCAGACCGGGTGATGTGTTGTTTCCTTGAGCAAGACACTTTATTTCACATTGCTCCAGTTTACTCAGCTGTAGAAATGAGATGATAGGGGCTGGGGTCCCTATCATTCCACTGTAAAGTGGTCGTGGAGGTGCCACGGCAAAAAAGCACCCAGCACTCACTGTAAATGCGGTTGGTGTTAGGAAGGGCATCCAGCTGTAGAAATCAAGCCAGATCAGTTCCTGTATGAGCAAGGCATGGTCAGCCGACCAGGCACTGCACACAACAGGACAACCCGTCTAACCCATGATAGCGTGGAAGAACGGACGTAAAACGGTGATGATGATGAATCAGTTCCCGTCCCACCCTTGCAAGCAGGGAAAAAGCGGACGTAAAATGAAATGAAATGTATGTATGTATGCATATATAATGGCGATTAAATGATAACAATGAAGATGATGATGATAATATATTTTCTGTGTTTGAGGCCACGAGAAATGTTGAACCGTCAACCGCGGAGAAAGCTTCAGCCCGCAGAGATTTGTTTAGTAACGCAGACGTAATTTGTGGCACTTTGAGTACATGTGGGGGCCACTGCTTTATTACTGAACTTGCTGATCAATACTTCAGTTGTATAATTATTGATGAGGTAAGGTGATCTATTATTGGATATTGATTTTTACGCACATACATACACAGACACACTCGTACTGAGAAAGACACACACAGTACTTCAGTTGTATAAAAGATTATATATACACAGTACTATACATATTATATACATTATATATACATATATACGCAGTACTATACATATATACACAGTACTATACACAATATATATACACAGTACTATACACAATATATACATATATACGCAGTACTATACATATATACACAGTACTATACACAATATATATACACAGTACTATACACAATATATACATATATACACTACTATACACAATATATATACACAGCACTATACACAATATATATACACAGTACTATACACAATATATACATATATACACAGTACTATACATATATA
>OZ024765.1:5726624-5846624 GCA_964016885.1 Eledone cirrhosa | reverse complement strand
TTAGTAGATAAATTATGTAGATAATTTAGTAGATAATTTATGTAATATTCATTCATTATTTATTCAAAGTAATCCAACTTATTTTATTAACGGAATAAAAAAATATAAACCGTACACAGTCCTGCACTCCTTACTTTATTATAGTTTAGATTGGAGGCACATGGCTTAGTGGTTAGAGCATTGGCCTTGCAATCGAAAGGTTGTGAGTTCAATTCTCAGACCGGGTGATGTGTTGTTTCCTTGAGCAAGACACTTTATTTCACATTGCTCCAGTTTACTCAGCTGTAGAAATGAGATGATAGGGACTGGGGTCCCTATCATTCCACTGCAAAGTGGTCGTGGAGGTGCCACGGCAAAAAAGCACCCAGCACTCACTGTAAATGAGGTTGGTGTTAGGAAGGGCATCCAGCTGTAGAAATCAAGCCAGCATCAGTTCCCGTCCCACCCTTGCAAGCAGGGAGAAGTGGACGTAAAATGATGATGATGATTGTTTATATATATATATACATATATATTAATATATATCCTTTCTCTATTTCAGTGAGTTAGTGGCACGCTATGCCACTGTCCCTATTGTGCCATATATGTTGTTTGATGTTCAGTTTGGCTTTCATGTCCGATCAATGGATTCAAGGTGCGTATCTCTACAGCTATACACACTTTCAATTGTATATACATATGTGTGTGTGTTTGTGTTATGATATATTGAATATATAACATATATATATATACATATCTATATATATATATATATGTAGAAGTTCTATTTAAATTGTTGGGATACAACAAGCAAATATTTTTATAACTGATATAAAGCACTCAACAAATTATCGGGAGGTTCCAACAGAAATGGTCGCATTCTCTAAGGGTATGTCAATATTTATTTATAAAACTGATCTATATTATATTTTATGTGATGAAAGCACACCATAATTTAACTTGGTGTCCTTGAAATATGTATAATGAAATAAATATGGTTTTATAAATATAGTTTCCATTTGTTAATATATCGTATTTTTACTCCAAATATTTGTTGAGTGCTTTATATCAGTTATAAAAATATTTGCTTGTTGTATCCCAACAATTTAAATAGAACTTTTACATATATATATATATATATATATATATATAAAGAAAAAAAGATGAAATCGAAAATGCAACTGGAGTCTTATTTTAAAAAAAATATATATATTTATTTGGTTCCTTTACTGGTTTCACAGTTCTTCTGCTTTTCAAAAGTAGAGTTGAGATGGAGGGTCTGTGGTTTTTCTCATAGACCCTCCATCTCAACTCTACTTTTGAAAAGCAGAAGAACTGCGAAACCGGTAAAGGAACCAAATAAATATATATATTTTTTTAAAAATAAGACTCCAGTTGCATTTTCGATTTCATCTTTTTTTCTTTATACTTTCACTCGTGTAGGACACCTCGGTTATTTTTCATTTTGTAAAAAAAACCTCACTTTCTAATACATATATATATATATATAGATACAGTTCTATAGGAGGAAGACATGGTCACCTGACCAATCTTCTCTCAAGTGGGACAATCCCGTCTAACCCATGCTAACGTGGAAGATATATGATGATGATGATATATATGTATGTTTTCTCTAGTTCTCTCTCTAGCTCTCTTAGCAACCCAATGGAAGCTGACTTTACTGTCTGTCTCTGTGACTGTCTCAGCCATGTGTCACAGAAGATGGGAATGCTGTTGAAGATCGCAGTTATAACTCCCTACAGGCAACAGAAGATGTTGCTGGAGAACCTTCTGTCTCAAAGGTTGGTGTTGGTGTAGATCTTTCTGTTTGTGGTGGTTTTAATTCTCTGAAGTAATCAGGAAACTTTATAATGTGGTTTTAATTCTCTGAAGTAATCAGGAAACTTTATAATGTGGTTTTAATTCTCTGAACTCTTCAGGAAACTTTATAATGTGGTTTTAATTCTTTGAACTCTTCAGGAAACTCTATAACGTGGATGTGACAACTGTTGATGGATTTCAAGGTCGGGAAAATGACATCATTGTGTTGTCTTGTGTGAGGGCCAACAGCAGCACTTTCGGTAATATTGGGTAAGTTGGTACCTTTTATATATATTAATGTCTTCTGCTGCAACTCCCCTTCCACTGGGAACTCTTGGCCCTTCTTCACCCAACATGTCGATACCAATGCAGTCCTCTCTCTGATTCACGTTTATATATATATTCTGTTTTCCAGGTTTCTCAAGAATCGCAGACGCCTGAATGTTGCTCTCACTCGAGCAAAGTTTGCTCTGTACATAGTTGGACATCTCTCGTCATTGGAGGTAAAAAATTGTCTCTCTTTACTACTGGTATTGGTGGTGGTGGTTGTTGCTGCTGCTGTTGTTGTTGTTGTTAGTGGTTGTTGTTGGTGTTGTCATTAAAATGTCTAGATAGACACACTTTCTCTTCTCTCCTCTATAACTAACACTGAATTTTCTTTATATATATATATATATATACATCTTTATATAGTCCGCTTTTTCCCTGCTTGCAAGGGTGGGATGGGAACTGATTCTGGGTTGATTTCTACAGCTGGATGCCCTTCCTAACACCAACCTCATTTACAGTGAGTGCTGGGTGCTTTTTTGCCGTGGCACCTCCACGACCACTTTACAGTGGAATGATAGGGACCCCAGTCCCTATCATCTCATTTCTACAGCTGAGTAAACTGGAGCAATGTGAAATAAAGTGTCTTGCTCAAGGAAACAACACATCACCCGGTCTGAGAATTGAACTCACAACCTTTCGATTGCAAGGCCAATGCTCTAACCACTAAGCCATGTGCCTCCACACACACACACACACACATATATATATATGTATATATATATAGGAGAAAGTATGACCCCCAACACTACCCTAAGTATTGAGTACTCTGGTGTGTTATGGTCCATCTGGTTCCTTACCCCTTACCACAACTCCTTCGTTATATATATATATATATATAGTTATTGGTTCTAATTTTGACAAAAGGCCAGTAATTACCCCAGTGTATTACTGGTACTTTATTTTATTGACCCCGTAAGGATGAAAGGTAAAGTTAACCTCGGAGGAATTATATATGTAAAAATTGACCTGAAACAATGACGATATATATTTGTGTGTATATATATATATACACAGACACAAATATATACCATCATATATATATATATATACTAATGGATGTTAAACAATGATGATATATATATTTATCATCATCATCATCATCATCACCGTTTTACGTCCGTTCTTCCACGCTAGCATGGGTTAGACGGGTTGTCCTGTTGTGGGCAGTGTCTGGTCGGCTGACCATGCCTTGCTCATACAGGAACTGATCTGGCTTGATTTCTACAGCTGGATGCCCTTCCTAACACCAACCTCATTTACAGTGAGTGCTGGGTGCTTTTTCGTGGCGCCTACACGTCCACTTTACAGTGTGGGCTGGGTGCTTTTTTGCCGTGGCACCTCCACGACCACCTTGCGGTGGGGGGGGGGGGGGCATATTGTTTATATGCTTCAGCATGTACCCATGGGAGGTCGGGTACCCTGTATTACTGCGTGACGCCAGAAGTCACGGTCGTGTGTCATTGACTTTGAGAGGTGTAGTTGGGTAAGGTCGGCTTTTATCACCTCATCCCAAGTCATCTTGGGTCTCCCCACTCCGCGGTTTCCATCAACTTCTAGTGCTCTGCACCTTTTTATGCAGCTGTCATCCTTCATACGCATCACATGTCCATACCAGCGTAACCGCCTCTCCTGCACGCAGCATTTGATTCCTCTTATGCTCAGTCTCTCTCTCAATTCATTTATGCTTTGTCGTTCACGTATATTACTGTTACACATCCATCGGAGCATGCAGGCTTCGTTTCTCTCTAATCTACGCAGGTCTTCCACCTTCAGCGCCCAGGTCTCACTACCATGCAACATCGCTGTTCGGATACACGCATCATACAGTCTGCCTTTCATTCTGAGGGAGAAGCCTTTTGCAGCTAGCAGTGGTAGTAGTTCCCTAAACTTCTTCCATCCCGTTCTTACCCTAGTTATTGTACTTTCTGAGCACCCACCTCCGTTGCTAATTCGGTCACCTAGGTAGCAGAAGCTGTCTACTGTTTCTACAGGGCCCTCCCAGAGATTGGTGGTACTTGTTTCCTGTGGCTGTTTGCTTGCTGTTTCAGCACAGCTGCTGCATGTGAATCCTACATTCTTAATTAAGCTTCCTGAGATCCCGCTACATCTCTTGTGTACCCATTGTTTGCATTTGGGGCAAAGAATGGAGTTCCTACCTACACCTTTCCTACATACTGAGCAAGGCCATTTCCCTGAGGGGATCTGGGTTCTGTTTTCTCGTCTACTTATAAGGACCTTAGTCTTTGTCATGTTGACTTTGAGGCCCTTTCTCTCTAGTCCCTGCTTCCAGGTTTGGAATTTATTCTCTAGTTCTACCATAGATTCAGCTATGAGTGCGAGGTCATCAGCATACAGGAGTTCCCATGGGCATCCGGTCTTAAACTCCTCCGTTATTGCCTGCAGGACTATGATGAACAGGAGAGGGCTAAGAACAGAGCCCTGGTGGACCCCAACCTGTACGCTAAATTCCTCGCTATACTCATTGCCAATCCTAACTTTGCTGACTGCTCCCCTATACATGGCTTGTACCGCTTTCACAAGCCATTCATCTACTCCTAGTTTTCTAAGAGCCCACCAGATTACTGCACGTGGAACTCTGTCAAAGGCTTTCTCAAGGTCGACAAATGCCAAGTAGAGTGGCTTACTTTTAGCTAGGTACTTTTCCTGTAATTGCCTCACAAGGAAGAGCGCATCAGTGGTGCCTTTCCCTGGAACAAACCCAAATTGCATCTCGTCTATATTCACCCGGTCCCTAATCAGCTGTGCTATAACTCTTTCTGTTACTTTCATGACCTGGTCCATCAACTTTATACCTCTATAGTTTCCTCTTATACCTCTATAGTTTCCTATATATATATATATATATAATTTTTTTCTTTCTCGTTTCCAGGGTGATGAAGATTGGAAATCATTGATACAAGATGCACATGAGCGCCACCTAGTGCTACCTGTGAGAATGAGAGACAACTTTGTGTCTGTGGTGAAAAAATGTATAAAAGTATGACAGTCTGTGTGTGTATATGTGTGTATGTGTATTTTTGTTAGTTGTTACCTTCCCTCTTTCTGTCTCTCTGTATATATATATATATATATATATATATCTATATATATATATATATCTATATATATATATATATATATATATATATATATATATATATATATATATGGAGGCACATGGTTTAGTGGTTAGAGCATTGGCCTTGCAATCGAAAGGTTGTGAGTTCAATTCTCGGACCGGGTGATGTGTTGTGTCCTTGAGCAAGACACTTTATTTCACATTGCTCCAGTTTACTCAGCTGTAGAAATGAGATGATAAGGACTGGGGTCCATATCATTCCACTGCAAAGTGGACGTGGAGGTGCCACGGCAAAAAAGCACCCAGCACTCACTGTAAATGAGGTTGGTGTTAGGAAGGGCATCCAGCTGTAGAAATCAAGCCAGAATCAGTTCCCGTCCCACCCTTGCAAGCAGGGAAAAGCGGACGTAAAATGAAATGAAATGAAATATATATTTTTTTTTATAAAAACTGCAATAATATTGCTGTTTGCTGAACTTCTTTTGTAGAGTTGTTTTTGGAATGTATTTGTTATTTCTTGTAAACAAACATTCATTTCATCCTGACATCACTAGCCCTGTTTTTCCTCATGTGCGTTTTTCATAATCACGCATGATGGTGAACTAGCCAGTTTTAGAATTCCCTTTTTGGCTTATAAATCTGTGAGAGTCCTGGTTATCGAGTTGAGCTCTGCTGATGATGAATTCCAACCGTGACCATCTCCACTGAAAGTTTTCATGAAATAGTCTTTAAGACTATACAGAGCATTTGATGTTTTTCCAAATTGAAGGATAAGTATTTTAGACTTTATTTTATCATGAGTTAAGGCTCTATTGATTTTTCCCTGGATTTCACTAAATTCTGTGGATGAATTTATATCCTGATTCTCTTTTGAGATGAGTTTGAATTATTTTTCCTACATCTTACGTTAACTATTTTTCCCATTTTGACGCTATAGTCGCATATATGTTATGGAATACTGTTAGCTTATCGCTAAAACAATTTCTATACCTTTCATTTATATATTTATACTCTGATTTTTTTCCTAGAGTGCTTAAATTATCTGTGACTAATCCCATTTTTTTTATAAAAACTGCGATAATATTGCTGTTTGCTGAAATTTCATCCTGACGTCACTAGCCCTGTTTTTCCTCATGTGCGTTTTTCATAATCATGCATGATGGTGAACTAGCCAGTTTTAGAATTCCCTTTTTGGCTTATAAATCTGTGAGAGTCCTGGTTATCGAGTTGAGCTCTGCTGATGATGAATTCCAACCGTGACCATCTCCACTGAAAGTTTTCATGAAATAGTCTTTAAGACTATACAGAGCATTTGATGTTTTTCCAAATTGAAGGATAAGTATTTTAGACTTTATTTTATCATGAGTTAAGGCTCTATTGATTTTTCCCTGGATTTCACTAAATTCTGTGGATGAATTTATATCCTGATTCTCTTTTGAGATGAGTTTGAATTATTTTTCCTACATCTTACGTTAACTATTTTTCCCATTTTGACGCTATAGTCGCATATATGTTATGGAATACTGTTAGCTTATCGCTAAAACAATTTCTATACCTTTCATTTATATATTTATACTCTGATTTTTTTCCTAGAGTGCTTAAATTATCTGTGACTAATCCCATTTTTTTTATAAAAACTGCGATAATATTGCTGTTTGCTGAAATTTCATCCTGACGTCACTAGCCCTGTTTTTCCTCATGTGCGTTTTTCATAATCATGCATGATGGTGAACTAGCCAGTTTTAGAATTCCCTTTTTGGCTTATAAGTCTGTGAGAGTCCTGGTTATCGAGTTGAGCTCTGCTGATGATGAATTCCAACCGTGACCATCTCCACTGAAAGTTTTCATGAAATAGTCTTTAAGACTATACAGAGCATTTGATGTTTTTCCAAATTGAAGGATAAGTATTTTAGACTTTATTTTATCATGAGTTAAGGCTCTATTGATTTTTCCCTGGATTTCACTAAATTCTGTGGATGAATTTATATCCTGATTCTCTTTTGAGATGAGTTTGAATTATTTTTCCTACATCTTACGTTAACTATTTTTCCCATTTTGACGCTATAGTCGCATATATGTTATGGAATACTGTTAGCTTATCGCTAAAACAATTTCTATACCTTTCATTTATATATTTATACTCGGATTTTTTTCCTAGAGTGCTTAAATTATCTGTGACTAATCCCGTTTTTTTTATAAAAACTGCAATAATATTGCTGTTTGCTGAAATTTCATCCTGACGTCACTAGCCCTGTTTTTCCTCATGTGCGTTTTTCATAATCTCGCATGATGGTGAACTAGCCAGTTTTAGAATTCCCTTTTTGGCTTATAAATCTGTGAGAATCCTGGTTATCGAGTTGAGCTCTGCTGATGATGAATTCCAACCGTGACCATCTCCACTGAAAGTTTTCATGAAATAATCTTTAAGACTATACAGAGCATTTGATGTTTTTCCAAATTGAAGGATAAGTATTTTAGACTTTATTTTATCATGAGTTAAGGCTCTATTGATTTTTCCCTGGATTTCACTAAATTCTGTGGATGAATTTATATCCTGATTCTCTTTTGAGATGAGTTTGAATCATTTTTCCCATCTGGACGACATAGTCGCATATATGTTATGGAATACTGTTAGCTTATCGCTAAAACAATTTCTATACCTTTCATTTATATATCTCTATATATATATATATATACAGTTTGAATTTACACCTAATTGTGTATGGTTGATGGTATATTTAGTCAGTTTCTACATGCTGTCGAAATGTTGGATAAATACTCTATTGGGGCCACCGCGAAGAGGCCACTTTCGGTTATTTGTTGGAGATTTCTTCATAAGAGCCTTTATTCTTATAGCTTGGTCTAATTGATTTTTTATATGGTTAATTATGCTAATTGGGAGAGGAAATGGTATATATTTTATCTAATAATTCTAAGGACATGATTTATGATATATATATATATATATATATATATATATATATATATGTATGTATATATATGTATGTATATATATGTATGTATATATATGTATGTATATATATGTATGTATATATATGTATGTATATATATGTATGTATATATATGTATGTATATATATGTATGTATATATATATATGTATGTATGTATGTATATATATATATATGTATGTATATACATATATCTGTATGTATGTATGTATATATCTGTATGTATGTATATATATTTGCAATCTCTCAATCCATGAGGTTAGATGTGTAGTGTTCAGTGTTCGCATTTGCTGACTGAGGATCCTGTGACCCGATACTTCACATATAGGTGGTGAAACGAAGCTAGATTCGTATCAGCAAAATATAGTTATAAGGTTGTGATTTAAAACTCTAATCCAGAGATTTGATTCTGAATTAGTTTTTTTCTATTTAATTGCTAACCTGTAGATATTGTTCCCTATACAGTAACGGTAAAATCACTTGTAATAATTCTTTACACACATCTCACTGTGTAACACACTTCTCTTTGTGTAATATATACTGGAGGCCAACTAAACCTACATAAACTGTGACAACAAGATGACCGGACTGAGGTCCCTATCATTAAAACAGCCAACAAACCTCCTGAGATACAACCTTGTAGGAGGCCAGCTAAACCTACATAGGGTGAGCTGTGACATAACTATTGATCTGTACTGCAGAATATTTTCATTAATATTGTTCTATATATGCTCTGTATTATATATATATGTACTCTGTATTATATATATGAACGCTGTATTATATATATGTACTCTGTATTATATATATGTACTCTGTATTGTTATATATGTACTCTGTATTGTTATATATGTACTCCGTATTATATATGCACTCCGTATTGTTACATATGTACTCCGTATTGTTATATATGTACTCTGTATTATATATATGTACTCTGTATTGTTATATATGTACTCTGTTGTTATATATGTACTCTGTATTATATACATGTACTCCATATTGTTATATATGTACTCCGTATTGTTATATATGTACTCTGTATTATATATATGTACTCTGTATTATATGTATGTAGTCTGTAGTATATATATGCACTCCATATTGTTATATATGTACTCTGTATTATATATATATATGTACTCTGTATTATATATATGTACTCTGTATTGTTATACATGTACTCTGTATTGTTATACATGTACTCTGTATTGTTATATATGTACTCTGTATTATATATATGTACTCTGTATTATATCAAAGGTATATATTGTACTCTATATTGTTATATATATACTCTATATTGTTATATATGTACTCTATATTGTTATATATGTACTCTATATTGTTATATATATACTCTATATTGTTATATATATACTCTGTATTGTTATATATATATATACTCTGTATTGTTATATATATATACTCTGTATTGTTATATATATATACTATGTATTGTTATATATATATACTCTATATTGTTATATATATACTCTGTATTGTTATATATATATACTCTGTATTGTTATATATATATACTCTATATTGTTATATATATACTCTGTATTGTTATATATATATACTCTGTATTGTTATATATATATACTCTGTATTGTTATATATATATACTCTATATTGTTATATATATACTCTATATTGTTATATATATACTCTGTATTGTTATATATATACTCTGTATTGTTATATATATATACTCTGTATTGTTATATATATACTCTGTATTGTTATATATATATACTCTGTATTGTTATATATATATATATATATATATATATATATAAGATCAAAAGATGGTTAAAGGAGTTCCATATATTTTATTATGCGCATTTCAAAAACAAACATCATCAAGCAATAATATTTGTGTTTTCATCAGATAAAACAGAACATGATATGAAGGCTAAAAAACACTTGTTGATAGTGCAGTTTTAAATCAACATATGAAAAGTGGTTTTAGATTGATGTGTGATATTGGGAAAAATATTTTATTTAGAGAGGGGGGGGAGGATGAAAAGGGAAGGAGATGAGAGGGAGAGATGGGTGATAGAGAGAAAGAGATAGTTTTTATAACTGAGAGGAGATATATTTTTTACATAGAGGGGTTGAAAACCGTTGGAAGATACTGTATAAATTAAAAATTTTGAAAATTAACGAAGGGAGGATATGTGCGAGGAAAAAATATTTTATTTTTGGGGGGGGGAGGATGAAAAAAAGGGGGGAGGAGATGAGAGTGAAGGTGGAGAGGGAGAGATGGGTGATAGAGAGAAAGAGATAGTTTTTATAACTGAGAAAAAGATATATTGTTTTAATATAGAGAGGTTGGGAACCGTTGGAAGATAATGTATAAATTAAAGGAATTTGAAAATTAACGAAGGGAAATTATGTATGAAGATAGAGAGAAAAAAATAATAATTGTGGGTGAATATTCTAACGTCAAAAGAAGAAATGTATGTATTGTGGCAATTTCAAAATTAGCGAAGAGAAAAGTTGTTATGGTTTGTGTGTAGAAGGATTTGAGAAAAATAATGTGAAGTTAAAGTTTGTATATTGAATTGATATGTATTAATAATGAGTTCGTTGATGGGGAGAAAAAAATAATAATAAATTAAGGATGAAATTGAGATTAAAAAGATTTATGATAGAGAGAAAAAATAATAATGATTGCGGATGAATATTCAAAATGTCAAAAACAAATGTTATTATTTTACGAGAAGATAGAATGAGGGTAATGATAATCATCATTCATCTTTCAAATACAAACTTAAAAGAACTAACACTGCTCTCTCAGAACTCATATGGTCCTTAAAAGACAAAAACATTAAATATAACATCTTTTGGAAAAAGATTTCTTCTGCATCCTCATACTTGAACAGCTCTCTATCTAAAATCTGTAATCTCTGCCTAAATGAAAAATTTACCATTATCTCTAACCTAGATTCTATAATAAACAGACGCTCAGATTTGTTTTCTATCTGCCTGCATAAATTCCATAGAACTTTTCACAAAGTATACAGTTAATATTCAATTCTTTATCAATTTAGAATCTTTTCTCAAAGGCACATATACATACACCTCTTTAAAATATACCCATCTACCTTACCTTACTTTAAAGGGCATTATACACTCTATAATACTCGTTTACTCATTACCCTCATTCTATCTTCTCGTAAAATAATAACATTTGTTTTTGACATTTTGAATATTCATCCGCAATCATTATTATTTTTTCTCTCTATCATAAATCTTTTTAATCTCAATTTCATCCTTAATTTATTATTATTTTTTTCTCCCCATCAACGAACTCATTATTAATACATATCAATTCAATATACAAACTTTAACTTCACATTATTTTTCTCAAATCCTTCTACACACAAACCATAACAACTTTTCTCTTCGCTAATTTTGAAATTGCCACAATACATACATTTCTTCTTTTGACGTTAGAATATTCACCCACAATTATTATTTTTTTCTCTCTATCTTCATACATAATTTCCCTTCGTTAATTTTCAAATTCCTTTAATTTATACATTATCTTCCAACGGTTCCCAACCTCTCTATATTAAAACAATATATCTTTTTCTCAGTTATAAAAACTATCTCTTTCTCTCTATCACCCATCTCTCCCTCTCCACCTTCACTCTCATCTCCTCCCCCCTTTTTTTCACCCCCCCCCCCAAATAAAATATTTTTTCCTCGCACATATCCTCCCTTCGTTAATTTTCAAAATTTTTAATTTATACAGTATCTTCCAACGGTTTTCAACCCCTCTATGTAAAAAATATATCTCCTCTCAGTTATAAAAACTATCTCTTTCTCTCTATCACCCATCTCTCCCTCTCATCTCCTTCCCTTTTCATCCTCCCCCCCCCCCCCTCTCTAAATAAAATATTTTTCCCAATATCACACATCAATCTAAAACCACTTTTCATATGTTGATTTAAAACTGCACTATCAACAAGTGTTTTTTGGCCTTCATATCATGTTCTCCTGTTTTATCTGATGAAAACACAAATATTATTGCTTGATGATGTTTGTTTTTGAAATGCGCATAATAAAATATATGGAACTCCTTTAACCATCTTTTGATCTTATATTATGCATACTCCAGTCCCACAAACTGTAGAGTGCTTCTTATCCGATATCTGCATTGCTTTATTGTACTACAATAAAACTCACCTCCTACATATATATATATATATATATATATATATACTGTATATTGTTATATATATTCTGTATTGTTATACGTATACTCTGTATTATATATATGGACTCTGTGATTTGGCAGTATCGGTAGAAGGTCGGACGCCATGCTTTCCAGCATAGTTACGTCCCTTTACGATCTGAGTTCAAATCCCGTCGAGGTTAACTTTGCCTTTCATCCTTACGGGGTCGATAAAATAAAGTACCAGTAATGCACTGGGTAATTGCTGGCCTTGTGCCAAACGTAGAAACAATTATATATATGGACTCTATATTAAATAGGAGCACCTGTTCTTGGGCAGCTATTCCTGTCCACATGGACAGTCGTCCCACAAGAAGCTAACTCATGTAAATAACAAGAAAAACTGTATTTCTAATTTGTTGTTGGAGTTGTTTTATTTTCGTTTATATCTAAACCTGCTCCGATGGATGTGTAATAGTTATATACAGGAACGGTGAAACATGATCGAATTGAGGGAGAGACTAGGTATGAGAGGAACCCAGTGTGAGCTGTAAGATTAAGCGTGGTAGGATTAAGGGCCCCTATTGTTAAAACACCCTAGAATCTGAGATATCTGGCCTTATGCAGTAATGCAGAAGTCCCGATTTTCCACGGGGACAACACTAGTCTCTTGCTCAATTTGTTTATGCTTTCCCATTCGCGTATATACACACACACACACACACACACACACACACACATATATATATATACACACATATTTGTGTATATATATATACATATTTATGTATATATATATATTTATATACACATTTATGTATATATATATATATATATACACACATTTATGTATATATATATATATATATATATATATATATATACACACATATTTATGTATATATATATATATATATGTATATACACATATTTATGTATATATATATATACGTATGTATGTATGTATATATATATATATATTATGTGGATACCATCAGGGTTGTAGGTGTTATATCAGAGTTTTCCTTCTCCTAGAATTCTGCCTTGACAAAGGCTAAGGGGTCATCTCTCCCAGTGATTTTGGATGGCCATTGACTCTAAAGAGCTCCTTTGCCCTTTTGGTAAATATTATCTTGGTGAAGAGAGTGGGACTGGCTTTGTACAGTGCCTTTGCTCACTATAAAAGCTTCACAGCACAGGCATTGCTTTATATCTGGAGATCTCTGATCTCTCTGCACTTGTCGTCACATGGTACCATGGGCCCAGCACTGTGTCAATAATTGTCACAGGTGTAGTGTTTGTACCAGAGTTTTCAAGTCGCTGGCTGGACTAAAAAGTCACACTCGTTCAGCGCATCGGTAGGGGTTCTCCTACATGGATATAAAGTAGTGGCCGTACTTGAAAACGAGTTGGCAGCCACCATATATATTATGTGGGTCTCAATATGTAACTAAACGACTAAATCTGGTTTCGAAAAAATCAAGAGCGACAACCTAGAAAAATCAACTTCTGCGACCCTTTCTATCTGGGACCTTAAAGCATCCCTACAAAATCTCAATTAATAATCTGTATAATTGTGAAAGTTATCAAGTAAAAAATTTAGTAAAATGAAAGGTACAGTTTTACAAAATAGTAAGTTGAATGAGTTGTTTCCCTTAGATGAAAGACAACAAAACGAAGAGTCTACTGAATGCTAGAAATGGCAGCCAATGAGAAATTATAAATAATGATAGTTTTAGTGGTCAAGCAACCCTCAAATATGGCCATATTCATCCGTTTTCCGTAGAATATCTAGGACGAATTCAGGAGTATGGGAAATAGATACATTTAATATGCACATTGCTATATATATGTGTGTATATAGTAATAAATGAAAGATGTATATATACTTTATATCATCTCTATTTATTTTATTATATATATTTGGAAGATGTAAAGTTTTATGTATTTGTGGATGGATACCACTACTCAACGGAGTACTCGATACTTGGTATAGTAGAGTATGGTTATTTTATAAAGAGTCGGGACCCGACAGCTGAGCTATTGCGTTTCCAGATGAGTTCAGCTACCTATTGAAATGGCAAGAGCTCATATATATATATATATATTATATTTTGTATGTTAAAATAATTTTATTTATTTTAACATACAAATGATATATATATATAAATAATTAAATAAAATTATTTCTTTAGCTTCTGCTAGAATTTGAACGTAAGAAAAAATATCCTTTATTCCTACCAAGGAAGCCACCAAAGAAAATATTAAATTTATCTCTTCAGCATAATCGTAATATCCAACATTGTTTTGAGAATAATGGTGTAACATTAATTGTGACACTGGTTTAACGATTACCTTTGCTTTACCTTAACCCCTCACCGGACCACGGAAATTTAATGTTAAGATTAAAGGGAGTTGGAGAATAAATTATTTGTTTTAATTATTTACTTATATAAAACAAGAGACAAGGTGGCGAGAAAGATATTAAAATATCTGCCGCAGTTTAAAAAATAAAATTCAGCCATTACCCTCCCATGATGTATATACATATATATATACATATATATATGTATATATATATATGTATATGTATATATATATGTGTATATAGGCTTAAAAGTTCATAGGAATGATGATAGGGCTCTGAAATCTTGCATGCATTAATTTCACCTCTTTCTATTAATAACTGCATTGTAAAATAAACCTCATTTGGTCATTCCATGAGAGTATCTTGGTCAGCCTATCCTCGTATATTATATATATAATTGAATTTGTTCTCAATACTTCCAGCGTCACTTCTCTGTGATTTGAGGGATATTTAGTCGCCATTTCTAGGATTCTTAACCACTGAAGAGGGTTTCCTTCAGTTTAGTGAGATATTCTAGGTTAAACTGTTGAATATGGCCATATTTGAGGGTTGTTTGACCACTAAAACTACCATTATTAATAATATTTCAGTGGCTGCCATTTCTAGCATTCAGTAGACTCTTCATTTTACTGTCTTTCATCTAAGGGAAACAACTCATTCAACTTACTATTTTGTAAAATCTTTACCTTTCACTTTACTAAGTTGCTTTCTTGATAACTTTCACAATTATACAGATTACTAATTGAGATTTTGTAGGGATACTTTAAGGTCAAAGGTAGAAGGGGTCGCAGAAGTTGATTTTTCTGAAATCAGTGTTAGTCGTTTAGTTTACATATTGAGACCCACATATATATATATATTATATACATACACACGCAACAAATACCAACTAAACGGAGCATTGGCAAATGAATCTTCGAGGTAAGCTGTTAGTTCACGCGGGATTCTCTGCTACACCTTTTCGTAATACCGAACAACGTACTGCTGGTCACTCCTTCCTCCAAAAGACGTACAAGTTTCCTCTCGGTATATTAACCTGAGTTTTTAACAGGCACTCACAAATAAACGTTTCTCATTGGAGGTGCTGTTACCAATGTTCTTACTCGTGCAACGCCGGGATACACTGCTAGTATATAATAAAAGAAGATATATGTATTTATACACAAGATATATGTATGTAAAGATGTGTATGACGAGAAAGAAGCCGTTTTAGAATTGTATGACAGATGATAACTGGAATTTCTTATGTGACAACTTACTGCAGGCTGCTGAAGACACTTGTGGCTGGAGCAGAGCTCCGACCAGACAGAGAGTGACCTGGTGGTGGGACAACACGGTAGATAAGGCCATTAGAGACAAAAGACTAGCATGGAACACTTGGATAAATGGTGGGAGTAGAGACCGATGCACAGCCGCTAAGAAAGAAGCTAGACGTCAGGTGTACTTAGCACGCAGGGAGGCTGAGAATAGGAGGGTTGCCAATGTTCTGTGACGGGAAGATCAAAGACGTGCAGTGTTCCGCATTGCAAGGCAGTGTGTCAGTGTAAATCGGGATGTTGTTGGAGATAAATATGTCCGGAATGATGCTGGTGTACTCAGTGTCAATAATGATCAGAAAAAGGAGGCCTGGAAATGCCATTATGAGAGGCTGATGAATGTGGAGAATGAATGGGAGAGAGAGAAACTACCCACATTTGACCCAACAGAGGGACCAGCTATTGAGATTGATGACTATAGGGTCAAAGAGGCAATTAAAGAAAGGAAAAATGGTAAGGCAGCTGGACCATCAGGGATAGTTGCTGAGATGCTGAAGGCATGAGGAGAAGTAGGTACTAAACTGGTTGCAAGCATAATCAATCAGCTATATATGGTGCAGTCATACCCAAAGAGTGGTGCAGCAGTATTCTCATAAATTGCTACAAAGGTAAAGGGGATGCTCTAGAGAGGATCAATTATAGAGGCATAAAACTGATGGATCAGGTTATGAAAGTGGCAGAAAGGATATTAGAGCAACTAATTGGAGATAGAGTCAAACTAGATGAGATGCAGTTTGGTTTTGTGCCTGAGAAAAGTACAACCGATGCCCTCTTCTTAGTGAGATAACTACAAGAGAGGTTCTTAGAGAAGAATAAGCCATTATACTTAGCTTTTGTTGACCTAGAGAAAGCCTTTGATAGTGTATCCCAATCTGTCATCTGGTGATCCCTAAGGAAACTAGGTGATGAGGAATGGCTTGTGAGGACAGTGCAAGCTTTGTACAGAGGTGCTGTCTGTAAAGTGAGGGTAGGAATGGAGTTTAGTGAGGAATTCCAGATACAAGGAGGAGTACATCAGAGTTCGGTCCTCAGCCCGCTCTTGTTCATTATAGTCCTCCAAGCCATAACAGAGGAGTTTAAGACTAGCTGCCCACGGGAACTTCTCTATACTGACAATCTGGTTTTTATAGCAGAATCAGTAGAGGAGTTAGAGAATAAATTCTGGCTATGGAAACAGCAGTTGGAATTAAGAGGACTGAGTGTGAACCTAGCTAAAACAAAAGTGTTGATAAGTAGAAAAAAGGACAAAACTCTGATGGCCATGTTCGATATGCAGAAAAGGAACTGGCATACATTCTATAAAATGTACACAATGCAGATCTTGGGTACACACGAGATGTAGTGGGATAGCAGGCAAACTAACAGGTAGGGAAAACTACGTATGCAGTAGATGTACAGGGAAATTTGACAGTAGAAGTCGCATTGATAGACACATTTTTCAAAGGCAAGTAGGTTCTATAAAAGTGGTTGATAGCTTCAGTACCTAGGTGATCAGATTAGTATGGGAGGGGGGTGTTCCGAGGCCATAGTATCTAGAAAAAGGACAGGCTGGAAGAAGTTTAGGGAGCTGCCTCCTCTGGTGACAAAGAAGGGTTTCTCCCTGCGTACAAAAGGTTGGTTGTTTGATGCCTGTGTGAGATGCACAATGTTGCATGGTAGTGAGACATGGGCAGCAACTGCCAATTCACTGCAAATTCACTGCCCTTTATTAATAATAATAATAATATTGATGATAATAATAACAACAAACACGTGAATTTTTAAAAAGCATTTATGAAAAATAAACAATTTATGTATAAAATGCAACATATTTTAATTAAAATTTGTTTTTTTTTATAAAAGAAAGCACAAAAAACCTTATTGAAATTAAGAAATGAATTTTATTCAGTAAAGTTGTTTTTATTTTGTTTTCACTTCATTAACTGCTGAATACGTCTTTTGTTTTTGTTTTTGATTCTTTCTAACCATTGTTTACTGTGAATGGTGACTGCAACGAACCTGGATTATTACCAAGTTTCACTGGATGATTGTATTATTTTGTTGTCAGTGGACATCTGGACATCTATCTAAATACCTGGAATAAACACAAGGTGTGTGTTTTACGTAACATTTCATTTTAATGTCTGATGTTCCTGTATTTCACATTTAAAATGTAACCAAAAATAAACAAGACAGGGACGCTACATCAAAATAAACCACACAGACGAGGTACGAATAATCTAAAATTAATTTTAACAAACTATAAACGATGTTTAAAGAGAGACGAACATTAAAATAGGATTTCAAACAAACACGTAAACACAAAGACAATTACAGCCGCCATAATCTAATATCTGAAGATCAACATTTTTCACGATAGAAATAAAACTAAATATGTAAAGTTTAGTGGCCCCTGATTTACTTGCTTTTAATTTCATTTTGATAATCTGTATTCTGTAGACATATATTTATGATTTTAATGATGAATTTTTTCCTCTTGTCTTTAAAAGATTATTACTTATAAAAATTATAATAGTCACCTCCTCCTCTCGATTAATATATAGCATCATTCGAGGTAGCTTACCCACAGGGGTTCCTCAACTGGGCGGTTTCAACTGTTGGGTGGGCGATGAGCAGCTGAACAGAAAATTGAGGGCCATTGGAAACTTTGGTGGCCGATATAGAATTTTGAGATTTAAGAAGGTATGCTACCCGAAAACCTATTCAAGGAATATATGCAAAGAACCTGAATAAAAATCAGGAAGCTAATTGGGAAAATTAAACCAGGAACAAACATTTACGAAACATATTTGGTATACTTTGAAATATTTACTATACAGGTGGCTGGTGGAACATTTTTTCATGTGAATGTGGGAAATGACGCCAAAATATTTGGCAACCCTTGGCTTACACCTTACTAAATGTTCTGGAGACAAGCCTCTTCGCTATATATCATAGTTCTTCAATCCTTCATCTTCCACAGTTGGTGAAGTATTTCGATTTGATATGACGATCGCAGAGTTAGATTTAGGACGTGGTGGCGTTCATGGGTTTCTTAGTGTTGTTACTAGAAAGGGTCGACTCTGTCTTTCACACTTCAGGTTTTTTCATGAATTAAATATCCATTTTCTTTCTGATCGGTCTAACAATGATTTCAACCTACAATGACTCCGTCTGTAATAATGTTCTCTTATTTGAAATATGCCATACCTAACTCCCGTGTCTGTGTGTGTGAAAAATATTCC
This sequence comes from Eledone cirrhosa, assembly GCA_964016885.1. Lineage (NCBI taxonomy): Eukaryota > Metazoa > Mollusca > Cephalopoda > Octopoda > Eledonidae > Eledone > Eledone cirrhosa. The sequence goes on along the minus strand of OZ024765.1, from coordinate 5,827,345 downwards.
AACTTAGAGCGACGTGCCCGTAAATTGTTTAGCCCGATTCCTATATATAGATAATGTGTAATATTTGAACCTTCATGGAGGGTCTTTGCCGTAATTTCCCGTAACTCCGACTAGAAGTCATTATGTAGTTTTTTCGTCCGTTAAAAATAATGATTAAAACAATTCTATATCCACAGTTATATACACCTCTTCATCACATATTATATTATTTCCACCAATAACTACATTATATCCTTAAATATGACACCAAGACATATAATTTGTAAATAAAAGATAAAATATTAAAACCTCAATTTTTAAATAATTTTACCCCACCTTTGTGTTCTCAGTGTTTAGATTAACCCATAATTTTATGATTTTGGAGCATATAACTTATAGTACCAGTCATGTACTGGGATCAATTTAACGGATTGGTTCCTCCCCGCAAATTACTTGACTTTTGCCTAAGTAAGACATACTCACAGAATGTATCGATGTATATGTATGAATGTATATATATATTAGTATATTTTATGTTTACAATAAAAATAGACAAACAATTTAATGATAATATGAAATGAAATTATTATTATTTATTAATAATATTTTTATTGTTTTCACTGCATTAACTTCTGAGTGTGACTTTGTTTTTCTTACTATTTTCTACTGTAAATGGCGGCTTAATTGGATTATTACTAAGGTTTACTGGATTGTGGTGTTTCTTTATTGTTTTATATTTCAATCAGTGGACATCAGGATAGCTTTCTATATACCTGGGATAAATGTAAAGAGTACTGACTTTCATCTGCAGTTCAATGGTGATGTCTTCTTATATTTTCATTTACTTCTGCAATACTGTATATTGTAGTCTTTTCATTATTTTAAATATTTCTATCATGTCACTCGTTTGATATATCTCCCCGAAAGATATAGTTATTCAGAGCTTTACATTGGAATAGTGTACTACTATTTAAATATTAGTCCTTTAAATATATATTTCTATCATGTCCCCCCCCCCCCACCCTCTTAGATTTATCTCCTCTAAATTTGCAATCCCTAAAGTTTAACATCTTTCTTCAGAAGACAGATTTCTTAATAATTCTGGTGTTTTCTGTTTTGTTCTTTTCTGGATTCCTTCAATAGCTTCTCCGTATTTTCTGAAGTCGTCTGACCATGCCCCAAAACAATATTCTAGGTCGTATCACACATATCATTCAACTAGTGTTTTAGACCTCTCGACATTTAGCTAGGCAAAGGAATGTTTTATTATTCCTATCATCTGAATTCCTTTTTTTTCTTCAACATGTTTAGCCATCTTTAAAATCATATTCATACATATTCACAATTCCTCGTGGAGGGGTATAAGAGACATGTATAAATATAGCTGCATATTACTACAAAATAACTTGAACCATATCGCGAAACATTTTGTAAAGTATCTCTGTAATTATTCTCATTTCGATTTTCTGTAGAATGTATTGACGTTTAAGATAGAGACAATTGCCCTTCTTCTAATAATCTCTTTGTCCATTCCATGTTTTAGCCTCACAAAATATTGTTAATGCAAGATTTTGCTCTAATGTAATAAATGTTACTTTTAAAAGATCGAAGTTCTCAATTTTCTTCTTTCTCTTGTATATTGATATCTAAAGGATGACAAATGTATGAATTATGTGATAGGGAGGAAAAAAAAGCCACGACCTTCTTCTCTCGTTACAGAAGGCTAACTGACAACGTCTTTCGCAGGAGTGACTAGTACTACTGCCTTTTATATACCGTGACAACTGGAAAGACGTGACAAATAAGGATACACTCTGCTCTCCTTATCAACATTGTCCGAGTCTGAGGACCTTTCCTCCCTGGTTAAGGAGTGAGATAAAATATTAGGGATCAATCTCTAGCAATAATTTCATTAAATCATATTTAACCAGAGACTGTTATGTCGTGGTTGTTGCTATATTTTATAGTCGTGGTTTCAATGTTTAACAGGGGTTGTAGAATTAGCTTTATCTAATTATTATCAAACAAAACAAATTTATATATTGTCGCCGTTGTACGTTAAAATCACATATATATTTATATACACACCAAGGATGGAGGGACGACGGAATTGAAAACCATTATTGCTGAGTACATCACGGCAAGATCTAATACACACACACACACACACACACTCTCCCGTATATATTTAATAATCAGCTATGACCATGAAGAAGGTCCCTGTAGATCATCTGGTTGTAGGATCTAATGAACCCGAAAGAAAGTGAAAATATATTTTATGAAAGCCCCAGAAGAATAAATGTAAACATTGACCCGATTATAGTAGAAATAACAATGAGAAAGCCATGAACGCCAGCACATCTATTTTGCTTGGAAATTAAAAGTAGGTTTATAAATATTAATTTTTTCTTATGTTCTTGTATCTGTTTGGTAGGTGTTAGAGACTATGTAGACACTGATGTGGTGTTCAATCTCAGTCCGAATCTGTACTATATATTTTTCTCTAGTAAAGTAAAAAATGAAATTATTATCTATAGACTTTGACTGAAATCGAAACCCAGAGCAGGTTCTCCACCGTCTCTAATACCTACCATTAGGCAACGGAGACAGATATAAAAACAGTGTGAAAATTAATATTTATAAAGTTACTTTTTTATTTTTGTTTTATACTATAAAAAATATAGTACGACACACTGCCAGTGATTGAACCCCGGACCTGGACCTCCACCGGCTCTTATACTTACCACTAGGCTAAAGGGACGGTTACAGAAACTTACTTAAAAATTGATATTTATAAACCTACTTTTTCATTACTAGAAAAAACCGGAAGTGGAGAAAATTGAAAAACATCTTCTTTTTCTTCCTCTGATTTTTTTTTATCCAAAATTTGGATTTAAGTCAGAGACGAGTTATCGTTCGTGGCAAAAATCAGAGGAAGAAAAAGAAGAAGTTTTTCAATTTTCTCCACTTCCGGTTTTTTCTAGTATAGGTAAGTAAATACTAATTTTCAAAAAATTTTTGTAACCGTCCCTGTGGCCTAATGGTAAGCACTAGAGACGGTGGAGATCCTGATTTAGGGTTCGATTTCCGTTAGGTTTTATACTAATAACTGCGTATTTGTTTCTTTTATTAAGTAAGATTTGAACTAATAATGCTGTACTTTGTAGTAATGTCCCATATTATATTCAACATATTTTAATTAAAATTTATTTTTTTTATAAAAGAAAGAACAAAAAACCTTATTGAAATTAAGAAATGAATTTTATTCAGTAAAGTTGTTTTTATTTTGTTTTCACTTCATTAACTGCTGAATACGTCTTTTGTTTTTGTTTTTGATTCTTTCTAACCATTGTTTACTGTGAATGGTGACTGCAACGAACCTGGATTATTACCAAGTTTCACTGGATGATTGTATTATTTTGTTGTCAGTGGACATCTGGACATCTATCTAAATACCTGGAATAAACACAAGGTGTGTGTTTTACGTAACATTTCATTTTAATGTCTGATGTTCCTGTATTTCACATTTAAAATGTAACCAAAAATAAACAAGACAGGGACGCTACATCAAAATAAACCACACAGACGAGGTACGAATAATCTAAAATTAATTTTAACAAACTATAAACGATGTTTAAAGAGAGACGAACATTAAAATAGGATTTCAAACAAACACGTAAACACAAAGACAATTACAGCCGCCATAATCTAATATCTGAAGATCAACATTTTTCACGATAGAAATAAAACTAAATATGTAAAGTTTAGTGGCCCCTGATTTACTTGCTTTTAATTTCATTTTGATAATCTGTATTCTGTAGACATATATTTATGATTTTAATGATGAATTTTTTCCTCTTGTCTTTAAAAGATTATTACTTATAAAAATTATAATAGTCACCTCCTCCTCTCGATTAATATATAGCATCATTCGAGGTAGCTTACCCACAGGGGTTCCTCAACTGGGCGGTTTCAACTGTTGGGTGGGCGATGAGCAGCTGAACAGAAAATTGAGGGCCATTGGAAACTTTGGTGGCCGATATAGAATTTTGAGATTTAAGAAGGTATGCTACCCGAAAACCTATTCAAGGAATATATGCAAAGAACCTGAATAAAAATCAGGAAGCTAATTGGGAAAATTAAACCAGGAACAAACATTTACGAAACATATTTGGTATACTTTGAAATATTTACTATACAGGTGGCTGGTGGAACATTTTTTCATGTGAATGTGGGAAATGACGCCAAAATATTTGGCAACCCTTGGCTTACACCTTACTAAATGTTCTGGAGACAAGCCTCTTCGCTATATATCATAGTTCTTCAATCCTTCATCTTCCACAGTTGGTGAAGTATTTCGATTTGATATGACGATCGCAGAGTTAGATTTAGGACGTGGTGGCGTTCATGGGTTTCTTAGTGTTGTTACTAGAAAGGGTCGACTCTGTCTTTCACACTTCAGGTTTTTTCATGAATTAAATATCCATTTTCTTTCTGATCGGTCTAACAATGATTTCAACCTACAATGACTCCGTCTGTAATAATGTTCTCTTATTTGAAATATGCCATACCTAACTCCCGTGTCTGTGTGTGTGAAAAATATTCCAACTTAGAGCGACGTGCCCGTAAATTGTTTAGCCCGATTCCTATATATAGATAATGTGTAATATTTGAACCTTCATGGAGGGTCTTTGCCGTAATTTCCCGTAACTCCGACTAGAAGTCATTATGTAGTTTTTTCGTCCGTTAAAAATAATGATTAAAACAATTCTATATCCACAGTTATATACACCTCTTCATCACATATTATATTATTTCCACCAATAACTACATTATATCCTTAAATATGACACCAAGACATATAATTTGTAAATAAAAGATAAAATATTAAAACCTCAATTTTTAAATAATTTTACCCCACCTTTGTGTTCTCAGTGTTTAGATTAACCCATAATTTTATGATTTTGGAGCATATAACTTATAGTACCAGTCATGTACTGGGATCAATTTAACGGATTGGTTCCTCCCCGCAAATTACTTGACTTTTGCCTAAGTAAGACATACTCACAGAATGTATCGATGTATATGTATGAATGTATATATATATTAGTATATTTTATGTTTACAATAAAAATAGACAAACAATTTAATGATAATATGAAATGAAATTATTATTATTTATTAATAATATTTTTATTGTTTTCACTGCATTAACTTCTGAGTGTGACTTTGTTTTTCTTACTATTTTCTACTGTAAATGGCGGCTTAATTGGATTATTACTAAGGTTTACTGGATTGTGGTGTTTCTTTATTGTTTTATATTTCAATCAGTGGACATCAGGATAGCTTTCTATATACCTGGGATAAATGTAAAGAGTACTGACTTTCATCTGCAGTTCAATGGTGATGTCTTCTTATATTTTCATTTACTTCTGCAATACTGTATATTGTAGTCTTTTCATTATTTTAAATATTTCTATCATGTCACTCGTTTGATATATCTCCCCGAAAGATATAGTTATTCAGAGCTTTACATTGGAATAGTGTACTACTATTTAAATATTAGTCCTTTAAATATATATTTCTATCATGTCCCCCCCCCCCACCCTCTTAGATTTATCTCCTCTAAATTTGCAATCCCTAAAGTTTAACATCTTTCTTCAGAAGACAGATTTCTTAATAATTCTGGTGTTTTCTGTTTTGTTCTTTTCTGGATTCCTTCAATAGCTTCTCCGTATTTTCTGAAGTCGTCTGACCATGCCCCAAAACAATATTCTAGGTCGTATCACACATATCATTCAACTAGTGTTTTAGACCTCTCGACATTTAGCTAGGCAAAGGAATGTTTTATTATTCCTATCATCTGAATTCCTTTTTTTTCTTCAACATGTTTAGCCATCTTTAAAATCATATTCATACATATTCACAATTCCTCGTGGAGGGGTATAAGAGACATGTATAAATATAGCTGCATATTACTACAAAATAACTTGAACCATATCGCGAAACATTTTGTAAAGTATCTCTGTAATTATTCTCATTTCGATTTTCTGTAGAATGTATTGACGTTTAAGATAGAGACAATTGCCCTTCTTCTAATAATCTCTTTGTCCATTCCATGTTTTAGCCTCACAAAATATTGTTAATGCAAGATTTTGCTCTAATGTAATAAATGTTACTTTTAAAAGATCGAAGTTCTCAATTTTCTTCTTTCTCTTGTATATTGATATCTAAAGGATGACAAATGTATGAATTATGTGATAGGGAGGAAAAAAAAGCCACGACCTTCTTCTCTCGTTACAGAAGGCTAACTGACAACGTCTTTCGCAGGAGTGACTAGTACTACTGCCTTTTATATACCGTGACAACTGGAAAGACGTGACAAATAAGGATACACTCTGCTCTCCTTATCAACATTGTCCGAGTCTGAGGACCTTTCCTCCCTGGTTAAGGAGTGAGATAAAATATTAGGGATCAATCTCTAGCAATAATTTCATTAAATCATATTTAACCAGAGACTGTTATGTCGTGGTTGTTGCTATATTTTATAGTCGTGGTTTCAATGTTTAACAGGGGTTGTAGAATTAGCTTTATCTAATTATTATCAAACAAAACAAATTTATATATTGTCGCCGTTGTACGTTAAAATCACATATATATTTATATACACACCAAGGATGGAGGGACGACGGAATTGAAAACCATTATTGCTGAGTACATCACGGCAAGATCTAATACACACACACACACACACACACTCTCCCGTATATATTTAATAATCAGCTATGACCATGAAGAAGGTCCCTGTAGATCATCTGGTTGTAGGATCTAATGAACCCGAAAGAAAGTGAAAATATATTTTATGAAAGCCCAGAAGAATAAATGTAAACATTGACCCGATTATAGTAGAAATAACAATGAGAAAGCCATGAACGCCAGCACATCTATTTTGCTTGGAAATTAAAAGTAGGTTTATAAAAATTAATTTTTTCTTATGTTCTTGTATCTGTTTGGTAGGTGTTAGAGACTATGTAGACACTGATGTGGTGTTCAATCTCAGTCCGAATCTGTACTATATATTTTTCTCTAGTAAAGTAAAAAATGAAATTATTATCTATAGACTTTGACTGAAATCGAAACCCAGAGCAGGTTCTCCACCGTCTCTAATACCTACCATTAGGCAACGGAGACAGATATAAAAACAGTGTGAAAATTAATATTTATAAAGTTACTTTTTTATTTTTGTTTTATACTATAAAAAATATAGTACGACACACTGCCAGTGATTGAACCCCGGACCTGGACCTCCACCGGCTCTTATACTTACCACTAGGCTAAAGGGACGGTTACAGAAACTTACTTAAAAATTGATATTTATAAACCTACTTTTTCATTACTAGAAAAAACCGGAAGTGGAGAAAATTGAAAAACATCTTCTTTTTCTTCCTCTGATTTTTTTTTATCCAAAATTTGGATTTAAGTCAGAGACGAGTTATCGTTCGTGGCAAAAATCAGAGGAAGAAAAAGAAGAAGTTTTTCAATTTTCTCCACTTCCGGTTTTTTCTAGTATAGGTAAGTAAATACTAATTTTCAAAAAATTTTTGTAACCGTCCCTGTGGCCTAATGGTAAGCACTAGAGACGGTGGAGATCCTGATTTAGGGTTCGATTTCCGTTAGGTTTTATACTAATAACTGCGTATTTGTTTCTTTTATTAAGTAAGATTTGAACTAATAATGCTGTACTTTGTAGTAATGTCCCATATTATATTCAACATATTTTAATTAAAATTTATTTTTTTTATAAAAGAAAGAACAAAAAACCTTATTGAAATTAAGAAATGAATTTTATTCAGTAAAGTTGTTTTTATTTTGTTTTCACTTCATTAACTGCTGAATACGTCTTTTGTTTTTGTTTTTGATTCTTTCTAACCATTGTTTACTGTGAATGGTGACTGCAACGAACCTGGATTATTACCAAGTTTCACTGGATGATTGTATTATTTTGTTGTCAGTGGACATCTGGACATCTATCTAAATACCTGGAATAAACACAAGGTGTGTGTTTTACGTAACATTTCATTTTAATGTCTGATGTTCCTGTATTTCACATTTAAAATGTAACCAAAAATAAACAAGACAGGGACGCTACATCAAAATAAACCACACAGACGAGGTACGAATAATCTAAAATTAATTTTAACAAACTATAAACGATGTTTAAAGAGAGACGAACATTAAAATAGGATTTCAAACAAACACGTAAACACAAAGACAATTACAGCCGCCATAATCTAATATCTGAAGATCAACATTTTTCACGATAGAAATAAAACTAAATATGTAAAGTTTAGTGGCCCCTGATTTACTTGCTTTTAATTTCATTTTGATAATCTGTATTCTGTAGACATATATTTATGATTTTAATGATGAATTTTTTCCTCTTGTCTTTAAAAGATTATTACTTATAAAAATTATAATAGTCACCTCCTCCTCTCGATTAATATATAGCATCATTCGAGGTAGCTTACCCACAGGGGTTCCTCAACTGGGCGGTTTCAACTGTTGGGTGGGCGATGAGCAGCTGAACAGAAAATTGAGGGCCATTGGAAACTTTGGTGGCCGATATAGAATTTTGAGATTTAAGAAGGTATGCTACCCGAAAACCTATTCAAGGAATATATGCAAAGAACCTGAATAAAAATCAGGAAGCTAATTGGGAAAATTAAACCAGGAACAAACATTTACGAAACATATTTGGTATACTTTGAAATATTTACTATACAGGTGGCTGGTGGAACATTTTTTCATGTGAATGTGGGAAATGACGCCAAAATATTTGGCAACCCTTGGCTTACACCTTACTAAATGTTCTGGAGACAAGCCTCTTCGCTATATATCATAGTTCTTCAATCCTTCATCTTCCACAGTTGGTGAAGTATTTCGATTTGATATGACGATCGCAGAGTTAGATTTAGGACGTGGTGGCGTTCATGGGTTTCTTAGTGTTGTTACTAGAAAGGGTCGACTCTGTCTTTCACACTTCAGGTTTTTTCATGAATTAAATATCCATTTTCTTTCTGATCGGTCTAACAATGATTTCAACCTACAATGACTCCGTCTGTAATAATGTTCTCTTATTTGAAATATGCCATACCTAACTCCCGTGTCTGTGTGTGTGAAAAATATTCCAACTTAGAGCGACGTGCCCGTAAATTGTTTAGCCCGATTCCTATATATAGATAATGTGTAATATTTGAACCTTCATGGAGGGTCTTTGCCGTAATTTCCCGTAACTCCGACTAGAAGTCATTATGTAGTTTTTTCGTCCGTTAAAAATAATGATTAAAACAATTCTATATCCACAGTTATATACACCTCTTCATCACATATTATATTATTTCCACCAATAACTACATTATATCCTTAAATATGACACCAAGACATATAATTTGTAAATAAAAGATAAAATATTAAAACCTCAATTTTTAAATAATTTTACCCCACCTTTGTGTTCTCAGTGTTTAGATTAACCCATAATTTTATGATTTTGGAGCATATAACTTATAGTACCAGTCATGTACTGGGATCAATTTAACGGATTGGTTCCTCCCCGCAAATTACTTGACTTTTGCCTAAGTAAGACATACTCACAGAATGTATCGATGTATATGTATGAATGTATATATATATTAGTATATTTTATGTTTACAATAAAAATAGACAAACAATTTAATGATAATATGAAATGAAATTATTATTATTTATTAATAATATTTTTATTGTTTTCACTGCATTAACTTCTGAGTGTGACTTTGTTTTTCTTACTATTTTCTACTGTAAATGGCGGCTTAATTGGATTATTACTAAGGTTTACTGGATTGTGGTGTTTCTTTATTGTTTTATATTTCAATCAGTGGACATCAGGATAGCTTTCTATATACCTGGGATAAATGTAAAGAGTACTGACTTTCATCTGCAGTTCAATGGTGATGTCTTCTTATATTTTCATTTACTTCTGCAATACTGTATATTGTAGTCTTTTCATTATTTTAAATATTTCTATCATGTCACTCGTTTGATATATCTCCCCGAAAGATATAGTTATTCAGAGCTTTACATTGGAATAGTGTACTACTATTTAAATATTAGTCCTTTAAATATATATTTCTATCATGTGTCCCCCCCCCCCCCACCCTCTTAGATTTATCTCCTCTAAATTTGCAATCCCTAAAGTTTAACATCTTTCTTCAGAAGACAGATTTCTTAATAATTCTGGTGTTTTCTGTTTTGTTCTTTTCTGGATTCCTTCAATAGCTTCTCCGTATTTTCTGAAGTCGTCTGACCATGCCCCAAAACAATATTCTAGGTCGTATCACACATATCATTCAACTAGTGTTTTAGACCTCTCGACATTTAGCTAGGCAAAGGAATGTTTTATTATTCCTATCATCTGAATTCCTTTTTTTTCTTCAACATGTTTAGCCATCTTTAAAATCATATTCATACATATTCACAATTCCTCGTGGAGGGGTATAAGAGACATGTATAAATATAGCTGCATATTACTACAAAATAACTTGAACCATATCGCGAAACATTTTGTAAAGTATCTCTGTAATTATTCTCATTTCGATTTTCTGTAGAATGTATTGACGTTTAAGATAGAGACAATTGCCCTTCTTCTAATAATCTCTTTGTCCATTCCATGTTTTAGCCTCACAAAATATTGTTAATGCAAGATTTTGCTCTAATGTAATAAATGTTACTTTTAAAAGATCGAAGTTCTCAATTTTCTTCTTTCTCTTGTATATTGATATCTAAAGGATGACAAATGTATGAATTATGTGATAGGGAGGAAAAAAAAGCCACGACCTTCTTCTCTCGTTACAGAAGGCTAACTGACAACGTCTTTCGCAGGAGTGACTAGTACTACTGCCTTTTATATACCGTGACAACTGGAAAGACGTGACAAATAAGGATACACTCTGCTCTCCTTATCAACATTGTCCGAGTCTGAGGACCTTTCCTCCCTGGTTAAGGAGTGAGATAAAATATTAGGGATCAATCTCTAGCAATAATTTCATTAAATCATATTTAACCAGAGACTGTTATGTCGTGGTTGTTGCTATATTTTATAGTCGTGGTTTCAATGTTTAACAGGGGTTGTAGAATTAGCTTTATCTAATTATTATCAAACAAAACAAATTTATATATTGTCGCCGTTGTACGTTAAAATCACATATATATTTATATACACACCAAGGATGGAGGGACGACGGAATTGAAAACCATTATTGCTGAGTACATCACGGCAAGATCTAATACACACACACACACACACACACTCTCCCGTATATATTTAATAATCAGCTATGACCATGAAGAAGGTCCCTGTAGATCATCTGGTTGTAGGATCTAATGAACCCGAAAGAAAGTGAAAATATATTTTATGAAAGCCCCAGAAGAATAAATGTAAACATTGACCCGATTATAGTAGAAATAACAATGAGAAAGCCATGAACGCCAGCACATCTATTTTGCTTGGAAATTAAAAGTAGGTTTATAAATATTAATTTTTTCTTATGTTCTTGTATCTGTTTGGTAGGTGTTAGAGACTATGTAGACACTGATGTGGTGTTCAATCTCAGTCCGAATCTGTACTATATATTTTTCTCTAGTAAAGTAAAAAATGAAATTATTATCTATAGACTTTGACTGAAATCGAAACCCAGAGCAGGTTCTCCACCGTCTCTAATACCTACCATTAGGCAACGGAGACAGATATAAAAACAGTGTGAAAATTAATATTTATAAAGTTACTTTTTTATTTTTGTTTTATACTATAAAAAATATAGTACGACACACTGCCAGTGATTGAACCCCGGACCTGGACCTCCACCGGCTCTTATACTTACCACTAGGCTAAAGGGACGGTTACAGAAACTTACTTAAAAATTGATATTTATAAACCTACTTTTTCATTACTAGAAAAAACCGGAAGTGGAGAAAATTGAAAAACATCTTCTTTTTCTTCCTCTGATTTTTTTTTATCCAAAATTTGGATTTAAGTCAGAGACGAGTTATCGTTCGTGGCAAAAATCAGAGGAAGAAAAAGAAGAAGTTTTTCAATTTTCTCCACTTCCGGTTTTTTCTAGTATAGGTAAGTAAATACTAATTTTCAAAAAATTTTTGTAACCGTCCCTGTGGCCTAATGGTAAGCACTAGAGACGGTGGAGATCCTGATTTAGGGTTCGATTTCCGTTAGGTTTTATACTAATAACTGCGTATTTGTTTCTTTTATTAAGTAAGATTTGAACTAATAATGCTGTACTTTGTAGTAATGTCCCATATTATATTCAACATATTTTAATTAAAATTTATTTTTTTTATAAAAGAAAGAACAAAAAACCTTATTGAAATTAAGAAATGAATTTTATTCAGTAAAGTTGTTTTTATTTTGTTTTCACTTCATTAACTGCTGAATACGTCTTTTGTTTTTGTTTTTGATTCTTTCTAACCATTGTTTACTGTGAATGGTGACTGCAACGAACCTGGATTATTACCAAGTTTCACTGGATGATTGTATTATTTTGTTGTCAGTGGACATCTGGACATCTATCTAAATACCTGGAATAAACACAAGGTGTGTGTTTTACGTAACATTTCATTTTAATGTCTGATGTTCCTGTATTTCACATTTAAAATGTAACCAAAAATAAACAAGACAGGGACGCTACATCAAAATAAACCACACAGACGAGGTACGAATAATCTAAAATTAATTTTAACAAACTATAAACGATGTTTAAAGAGAGACGAACATTAAAATAGGATTTCAAACAAACACGTAAACACAAAGACAATTACAGCCGCCATAATCTAATATCTGAAGATCAACATTTTTCACGATAGAAATAAAACTAAATATGTAAAGTTTAGTGGCCCCTGATTTACTTGCTTTTAATTTCATTTTGATAATCTGTATTCTGTAGACATATATTTATGATTTTAATGATGAATTTTTTCCTCTTGTCTTTAAAAGATTATTACTTATAAAAATTATAATAGTCACCTCCTCCTCTCGATTAATATATAGCATCATTCGAGGTAGCTTACCCACAGGGGTTCCTCAACTGGGCGGTTTCAACTGTTGGGTGGGCGATGAGCAGCTGAACAGAAAATTGAGGGCCATTGGAAACTTTGGTGGCCGATATAGAATTTTGAGATTTAAGAAGGTATGCTACCCGAAAACCTATTCAAGGAATATATGCAAAGAACCTGAATAAAAATCAGGAAGCTAATTGGGAAAATTAAACCAGGAACAAACATTTACGAAACATATTTGGTATACTTTGAAATATTTACTATACAGGTGGCTGGTGGAACATTTTTTCATGTGAATGTGGGAAATGACGCCAAAATATTTGGCAACCCTTGGCTTACACCTTACTAAATGTTCTGGAGACAAGCCTCTTAGCTATATATCATAGTTCTTCAATCCTTCATCTTCCACAGTTGGTGAAGTATTTCGATTTGATATGACGATCGCAGAGTTAGATTTAGGACGTGGTGGCGTTCATCGGTTTCTTAGTGTTGTTACTAGAAAGGGTCGACTCTGTCTTTCACACTTCAGGTTTTTTCATGAATTAAATATCCATTTTCTTTCTGATCGGTCTAACAATGATTTCAACCTACAATGACTCCGTCTGTAATAATGTTCTCTTATTTGAAATATGTCATACCTAACTCCCGTGTCTGTGTGTGTGAAAAATATTCCAACTTAGAGCGACGTGCCCGTAAATTGTTTAGCCTGATTCCTATATATAGATAATGTGTAATATTTGAACCTTCATGGAGGGTCTTTGCCGTAATTTCCCGTAACTCCGACTAGAAGTCATTATGTAGTTTTTTCGTCCGTTAAAAATAATGATTAAAACAATTCTATATCCACAGTTATATACACCTCTTCATCACATATATTATTTCCACCAATAACTACATTATATCCTTAAATATGACACCAAGACATATAATTTGTAAATAAAAGATAAAATATTAAAACCTCAATTTTTAAATAATTTTACTCCACCTTTGTGTTCTCAGTGTTTAGATTAACCCATAATTTTTATGATTTGGGAGCATATAACTTATAGTACCAGTCATGTACTGGGATCAATTTAACGGATTGGTTCCTCCCCGCAAAATACTTGACTTTTGCCTAAGTAAGACATACTCACAGAATGTATCGATGTATATATATATATTAGTATATTTTATGTTTACAATAAAAATAGACAAACAATTTAATGATAATATGAAATGAAATTATTATTATTTATTAATAATATTTTTATTGTTTTCACTGCATTAACTTCTGAGTGTGACTTTGTTTTTCTTACTATTTTCTACTGTAAATGGCGGCTTAATTGGATTATTACTAAGGTTTACTGGATTGTGGTGTTTCTTTATTGTTTTATATTTCAATCAGTGGACATCAGGATAGCTTTCTATATACCTGGGATAAATGTAAAGAGTACTGACTTTCATCTGCAGTTCAATGGTGATGTCTTCTTATATTTTCATTTACTTCTGCAATACTGTATATTGTAGTCTTTTCATTATTTTAAATATTTCTATCATGTCACTCGTTTGATATATCTCCCCGAAAGATATAGTTATTCAGAGCTTTACATTGGAATAGTGTACTACTATTTAAATATTAGTCCTTTAAATATATATTTCTATCATGTCCCCCCCCCCCCACCCTCTTAGATTTATCTCCTCTAAATTTGCAATCCCTAAAGTTTAACATCTTTCTTCAGAAGACAGATTTCTTAATAATTCTGGTGTTTTCTGTTTTGTTCTTTTCTGGATTCCTTCAATAGCTTCTCCGTATTTTCTGAAGTCGTCTGACCATGCCCCAAAACAATATTCTAGGTCGTATCACACATATCATTCAACTAGTGTTTTAGACCTCTCGACATTTAGCTAGGCAAAGGAATGTTTTATTATTCCTATCATCTGAATTCCTTTTTTTTCTTCAACATGTTTAGCCATCTTTAAAATCATATTCATACATATTCACAATTCCTCGTGGAGGGGTATAAGAGACATGTATAAATATAGCTGCATATTACTACAAAATAACTTGAACCATATCGCGAAACATTTTGTAAAGTATCTCTGTAATTATTCTCATTTCGATTTTCTGTAGAATGTATTGACGTTTAAGATAGAGACAATTGCCCTTCTTCTAATAATCTCTTTGTCCATTCCATGTTTTAGCCTCACAAAATATTGTTAATGCAAGATTTTGCTCTAATGTAATAAATGTTACTTTTAAAAGATCGAAGTTCTCAATTTTCTTCTTTCTCTTGTATATTGATATCTAAAGGATGACAAATGTATGAATTATGTGATAGGGAGGAAAAAAAAGCCACGACCTTCTTCTCTCGTTACAGAAGGCTAACTGACAACGTCTTTCGCAGGAGTGACTAGTACTACTGCCTTTTATATACCGTGACAACTGGAAAGACGTGACAAATAAGGATACACTCTGCTCTCCTTATCAACATTGTCCGAGTCTGAGGACCTTTCCTCCCTGGTTAAGGAGTGAGATAAAATATTAGGGATCAATCTCTAGCAATAATTTCATTAAATCATATTTAACCAGAGACTGTTATGTCGTGGTTGTTGCTATATTTTATAGTCGTGGTTTCAATGTTTAACAGGGGTTGTAGAATTAGCTTTATCTAATTATTATCAAACAAAACAAATTTATATATTGTCGCCGTTGTACGTTAAAATCACATATATATTTATATACACACCAAGGATGGAGGGACGACGGAATTGAAAACCATTATTGCTGAGTACATCACGGCAAGATCTAATACACACACACACACACACACACTCTCCCGTATATATTTAATAATCAGCTATGACCATGAAGAAGGTCCCTGTAGATCATCTGGTTGTAGGATCTAATGAACCCGAAAGAAAGTGAAAATATATTTTATGAAAGCCCCAGAAGAATAAATGTAAACATTGACCCGATTATAGTAGAAATAACAATGAGAAAGCCATGAACGCCAGCACATCTATTTTGCTTGGAAATTAAAAGTAGGTTTATAAATATTAATTTTTTCTTATGTTCTTGTATCTGTTTGGTAGGTGTTAGAGACTATGTAGACACTGATGTGGTGTTCAATCTCAGTCCGAATCTGTACTATATATTTTTCTCTAGTAAAGTAAAAAATGAAATTATTATCTATAGACTTTGACTGAAATCGAAACCCAGAGCAGGTTCTCCACCGTCTCTAATACCTACCATTAGGCAACGGAGACAGATATAAAAACAGTGTGAAAATTAATATTTATAAAGTTACTTTTTTATTTTTGTTTTATACTATAAAAAATATAGTACGACACACTGCCAGTGATTGAACCCCGGACCTGGACCTCCACCGGCTCTTATACTTACCACTAGGCTAAAGGGACGGTTACAGAAACTTACTTAAAAATTGATATTTATAAACCTACTTTTTCATTACTAGAAAAAACCGGAAGTGGAGAAAATTGAAAAACATCTTCTTTTTCTTCCTCTGATTTTTTTTTATCCAAAATTTGGATTTAAGTCAGAGACGAGTTATCGTTCGTGGCAAAAATCAGAGGAAGAAAAAGAAGAAGTTTTTCAATTTTCTCCACTTCCGGTTTTTTCTAGTATAGGTAAGTAAATACTAATTTTCAAAAAATTTTTGTAACCGTCCCTGTGGCCTAATGGTAAGCACTAGAGACGGTGGAGATCCTGATTTAGGGTTCGATTTCCGTTAGGTTTTATACTAATAACTGCGTATTTGTTTCTTTTATTAAGTAAGATTTGAACTAATAATGCTGTACTTTGTAGTAATGTCCCATATTATAATTAAAATTTATTTTTTTTATAAAAGAAAGAACAAAAAACCTTATTGAAATTAAGAAATGAATTTTATTCAGTAAAGTTGTTTTTATTTTGTTTTCACTTCATTAACTGCTGAATACGTCTTTTGTTTTTGTTTTTGATTCTTTCTAACCATTGTTTACTGTGAATGGTGACTGCAACGAACCTGGATTATTACCAAGTTTCACTGGATGATTGTATTATTTTGTTGTCAGTGGACATCTGGACATCTATCTAAATACCTGGAATAAACACAAGGTGTGTGTTTTACGTAACATTTCATTTTAATGTCTGATGTTCCTGTATTTCACATTTAAAATGTAACCAAAAATAAACAAGACAGGGACGCTACATCAAAATAAACCACACAGACGAGGTACGAATAATCTAAAATTAATTTTAACAAACTATAAACGATGTTTAAAGAGAGACGAACATTAAAATAGGATTTCAAACAAACACGTAAACACAAAGACAATTACAGCCGCCATAATCTAATATCTGAAGATCAACATTTTTCACGATAGAAATAAAACTAAATATGTAAAGTTTAGTGGCCCCTGATTTACTTGCTTTTAATTTCATTTTGATAATCTGTATTCTGTAGACATATATTTATGATTTTAATGATGAATTTTTTCCTCTTGTCTTTAAAAGATTATTACTTATAAAAATTATAATAGTCACCTCCTCCTCTCGATTAATATATAGCATCATTCGAGGTAGCTTACCCACAGGGGTTCCTCAACTGGGCGGTTTCAACTGTTGGGTGGGCGATGAGCAGCTGAACAGAAAATTGAGGGCCATTGGAAACTTTGGTGGCCGATATAGAATTTTGAGATTTAAGAAGGTATGCTACCCGAAAACCTATTCAAGGAATATATGCAAAGAACCTGAATAAAAATCAGGAAGCTAATTGGGAAAATTAAACCAGGAACAAACATTTACGAAACATATTTGGTATACTTTGAAATATTTACTATACAGGTGGCTGGTGGAACATTTTTTCATGTGAATGTGGGAAATGACGCCAAAATATTTGGCAACCCTTGGCTTACACCTTACTAAATGTTCTGGAGACAAGCCTCTTCGCTATATATCATAGTTCTTCAATCCTTCATCTTCCACAGTTGGTGAAGTATTTCGATTTGATATGACGATCGCAGAGTTAGATTTAGGACGTGGTGGCGTTCATGGGTTTCTTAGTGTTGTTACTAGAAAGGGTCGACTCTGTCTTTCACACTTCAGGTTTTTTCATGAATTAAATATCCATTTTCTTTCTGATCGGTCTAACAATGATTTCAACCTACAATGACTCCGTCTGTAATAATGTTCTCTTATTTGAAATATGCCATACCTAACTCCCGTGTCTGTGTGTGTGAAAAATATTCCAACTTAGAGCGACGTGCCCGTAAATTGTTTAGCCCGATTCCTATATATAGATAATGTGTAATATTTGAACCTTCATGGAGGGTCTTTGCCGTAATTTCCCGTAACTCCGACTAGAAGTCATTATGTAGTTTTTTCGTCCGTTAAAAATAATGATTAAAACAATTCTATATCCACAGTTATATACACCTCTTCATCACATATTATATTATTTCCACCAATAACTACATTATATCCTTAAATATGACACCAAGACATATAATTTGTAAATAAAAGATAAAATATTAAAACCTCAATTTTTAAATAATTTTACCCCACCTTTGTGTTCTCAGTGTTTAGATTAACCCATAATTTTATGATTTTGGAGCATATAACTTATAGTACCAGTCATGTACTGGGATCAATTTAACGGATTGGTTCCTCCCCGCAAATTACTTGACTTTTGCCTAAGTAAGACATACTCACAGAATGTATCGATGTATATGTATGAATGTATATATATATTAGTATATTTTATGTTTACAATAAAAATAGACAAACAATTTAATGATAATATGAAATGAAATTATTATTATTTATTAATAATATTTTTATTGTTTTCACTGCATTAACTTCTGAGTGTGACTTTGTTTTTCTTACTATTTTCTACTGTAAATGGCGGCTTAATTGGATTATTACTAAGGTTTACTGGATTGTGGTGTTTCTTTATTGTTTTATATTTCAATCAGTGGACATCAGGATAGCTTTCTATATACCTGGGATAAATGTAAAGAGTACTGACTTTCATCTGCAGTTCAATGGTGATGTCTTCTTATATTTTCATTTACTTCTGCAATACTGTATATTGTAGTCTTTTCATTATTTTAAATATTTCTATCATGTCACTCGTTTGATATATCTCCCCGAAAGATATAGTTATTCAGAGCTTTACATTGGAATAGTGTACTACTATTTAAATATTAGTCCTTTAAATATATATTTCTATCATGTCCCCACCCCCCACCCTCTTAGATTTATCTCCTCTAAATTTGCAATCCCTAAAGTTTAACATCTTTCTTCAGAAGACAGATTTCTTAATAATTCTGGTGTTTTCTGTTTTGTTCTTTTCTGGATTCCTTCAATAGCTTCTCCGTATTTTCTGAAGTCGTCTGACCATGCCCCAAAACAATATTCTAGGTCGTATCACACATATCATTCAACTAGTGTTTTAGACCTCTCGACATTTAGCTAGGCAAAGGAATGTTTTATTATTCCTATCATCTGAATTCCTTTTTTTTCTTCAACATGTTTAGCCATCTTTAAAATCATATTCATACATATTCACAATTCCTCGTGGAGGGGTATAAGAGACATGTATAAATATAGCTGCATATTACTACAAAATAACTTGAACCATATCGCGAAACATTTTGTAAAGTATCTCTGTAATTATTCTCATTTCGATTTTCTGTAGAATGTATTGACGTTTAAGATAGAGACAATTGCCCTTCTTCTAATAATCTCTTTGTCCATTCCATGTTTTAGCCTCACAAAATATTGTTAATGCAAGATTTTGCTCTAATGTAATAAATGTTACTTTTAAAAGATCGAAGTTCTCAATTTTCTTCTTTCTCTTGTATATTGATATCTAAAGGATGACAAATGTATGAATTATGTGATAGGGAGGAAAAAAAAGCCACGACCTTCTTCTCTCGTTACAGAAGGCTAACTGACAACGTCTTTCGCAGGAGTGACTAGTACTACTGCCTTTTATATACCGTGACAACTGGAAAGACGTGACAAATAAGGATACACTCTGCTCTCCTTATCAACATTGTCCGAGTCTGAGGACCTTTCCTCCCTGGTTAAGGAGTGAGATAAAATATTAGGGATCAATCTCTAGCAATAATTTCATTAAATCATATTTAACCAGAGACTGTTATGTCGTGGTTGTTGCTATATTTTATAGTCGTGGTTTCAATGTTTAACAGGGGTTGTAGAATTAGCTTTATCTAATTATTATCAAACAAAACAAATTTATATATTGTCGCCGTTGTACGTTAAAATCACATATATATTTATATACACACCAAGGATGGAGGGACGACGGAATTGAAAACCATTATTGCTGAGTACATCACGGCAAGATCTAATACACACACACACACACACACACTCTCCCGTATATATTTAATAATCAGCTATGACCATGAAGAAGGTCCCTGTAGATCATCTGGTTGTAGGATCTAATGAACCCGAAAGAAAGTGAAAATATATTTTATGAAAGCCCCAGAAGAATAAATGTAAACATTGACCCGATTATAGTAGAAATAACAATGAGAAAGCCATGAACGCCAGCACATCTATTTTGCTTGGAAATTAAAAGTAGGTTTATAAAAATTAATTTTTTCTTATGTTCTTGTATCTGTTTGGTAGGTGTTAGAGACTATGTAGACACTGATGTGGTGTTCAATCTCAGTCCGAATCTGTACTATATATTTTTCTCTAGTAAAGTAAAAAATGAAATTATTATCTATAGACTTTGACTGAAATCGAAACCCAGAGCAGGTTCTCCACCGTCTCTAATACCTACCATTAGGCAACGGAGACAGATATAAAAACAGTGTGAAAATTAATATTTATAAAGTTACTTTTTTATTTTTGTTTTATACTATAAAAAATATAGTACGACACACTGCCAGTGATTGAACCCCGGACCTGGACCTCCACCGGCTCTTATACTTACCACTAGGCTAAAGGGACGGTTACAGAAACTTACTTAAAAATTGATATTTATAAACCTACTTTTTCATTACTAGAAAAAACCGGAAGTGGAGAAAATTGAAAAACATCTTCTTTTTCTTCCTCTGATTTTTTTTTATCCAAAATTTGGATTTAAGTCAGAGACGAGTTATCGTTCGTGGCAAAAATCAGAGGAAGAAAAAGAAGAAGTTTTTCAATTTTCTCCACTTCCGGTTTTTTCTAGTATAGGTAAGTAAATACTAATTTTCAAAAAATTTTTGTAACCGTCCCTGTGGCCTAATGGTAAGCACTAGAGACGGTGGAGATCCTGATTTAGGGTTCGATTTCCGTTAGGTTTTATACTAATAACTGCGTATTTGTTTCTTTTATTAAGTAAGATTTGAACTAATAATGCTGTACTTTGTAGTAATGTCCCATATTATATTCAACATATTTTAATTAAAATTTATTTTTTTTATAAAAGAAAGAACAAAAAACCTTATTGAAATTAAGAAATGAATTTTATTCAGTAAAGTTGTTTTTATTTTGTTTTCACTTCATTAACTGCTGAATACGTCTTTTGTTTTTGTTTTTGATTCTTTCTAACCATTGTTTACTGTGAATGGTGACTGCAACGAACCTGGATTATTACCAAGTTTCACTGGATGATTGTATTATTTTGTTGTCAGTGGACATCTGGACATCTATCTAAATACCTGGAATAAACACAAGGTGTGTGTTTTACGTAACATTTCATTTTAATGTCTGATGTTCCTGTATTTCACATTTAAAATGTAACCAAAAATAAACAAGACAGGGACGCTACATCAAAATAAACCACACAGACGAGGTACGAATAATCTAAAATTAATTTTAACAAACTATAAACGATGTTTAAAGAGAGACGAACATTAAAATAGGATTTCAAACAAACACGTAAACACAAAGACAATTACAGCCGCCATAATCTAATATCTGAAGATCAACATTTTTCACGATAGAAATAAAACTAAATATGTAAAGTTTAGTGGCCCCTGATTTACTTGCTTTTAATTTCATTTTGATAATCTGTATTCTGTAGACATATATTTATGATTTTAATGATGAATTTTTTCCTCTTGTCTTTAAAAGATTATTACTTATAAAAATTATAATAGTCACCTCCTCCTCTCGATTAATATATAGCATCATTCGAGGTAGCTTACCCACAGGGGTTCCTCAACTGGGCGGTTTCAACTGTTGGGTGGGCGATGAGCAGCTGAACAGAAAATTGAGGGCCATTGGAAACTTTGGTGGCCGATATAGAATTTTGAGATTTAAGAAGGTATGCTACCCGAAAACCTATTCAAGGAATATATGCAAAGAACCTGAATAAAAATCAGGAAGCTAATTGGGAAAATTAAACCAGGAACAAACATTTACGAAACATATTTGGTATACTTTGAAATATTTACTATACAGGTGGCTGGTGGAACATTTTTTCATGTGAATGTGGGAAATGACGCCAAAATATTTGGCAACCCTTGGCTTACACCTTACTAAATGTTCTGGAGACAAGCCTCTTCGCTATATATCATAGTTCTTCAATCCTTCATCTTCCACAGTTGGTGAAGTATTTCGATTTGATATGACGATCGCAGAGTTAGATTTAGGACGTGGTGGCGTTCATGGGTTTCTTAGTGTTGTTACTAGAAAGGGTCGACTCTGTCTTTCACACTTCAGGTTTTTTCATGAATTAAATATCCATTTTCTTTCTGATCGGTCTAACAATGATTTCAACCTACAATGACTCCGTCTGTAATAATGTTCTCTTATTTGAAATATGCCATACCTAACTCCCGTGTCTGTGTGTGTGAAAAATATTCCAACTTAGAGCGACGTGCCCGTAAATTGTTTAGCCCGATTCCTATATATAGATAATGTGTAATATTTGAACCTTCATGGAGGGTCTTTGCCGTAATTTCCCGTAACTCCGACTAGAAGTCATTATGTAGTTTTTTCGTCCGTTAAAAATAATGATTAAAACAATTCTATATCCACAGTTATATACACCTCTTCATCACATATTATATTATTTCCACCAATAACTACATTATATCCTTAAATATGACACCAAGACATATAATTTGTAAATAAAAGATAAAATATTAAAACCTCAATTTTTAAATAATTTTACCCCACCTTTGTGTTCTCAGTGTTTAGATTAACCCATAATTTTATGATTTTGGAGCATATAACTTATAGTACCAGTCATGTACTGGGATCAATTTAACGGATTGGTTCCTCCCCGCAAATTACTTGACTTTTGCCTAAGTAAGACATACTCACAGAATGTATCGATGTATATGTATGAATGTATATATATATTAGTATATTTTATGTTTACAATAAAAATAGACAAACAATTTAATGATAATATGAAATGAAATTATTATTATTTATTAATAATATTTTTATTGTTTTCACTGCATTAACTTCTGAGTGTGACTTTGTTTTTCTTACTATTTTCTACTGTAAATGGCGGCTTAATTGGATTATTACTAAGGTTTACTGGATTGTGGTGTTTCTTTATTGTTTTATATTTCAATCAGTGGACATCAGGATAGCTTTCTATATACCTGGGATAAATGTAAAGAGTACTGACTTTCATCTGCAGTTCAATGGTGATGTCTTCTTATATTTTCATTTACTTCTGCAATACTGTATATTGTAGTCTTTTCATTATTTTAAATATTTCTATCATGTCACTCGTTTGATATATCTCCCCGAAAGATATAGTTATTCAGAGCTTTACATTGGAATAGTGTACTACTATTTAAATATTAGTCCTTTAAATATATATTTCTATCATGTCCCCCCCCCCCACCCTCTTAGATTTATCTCCTCTAAATTTGCAATCCCTAAAGTTTAACATCTTTCTTCAGAAGACAGATTTCTTAATAATTCTGGTGTTTTCTGTTTTGTTCTTTTCTGGATTCCTTCAATAGCTTCTCCGTATTTTCTGAAGTCGTCTGACCATGCCCCAAAACAATATTCTAGGTCGTATCACACATATCATTCAACTAGTGTTTTAGACCTCTCGACATTTAGCTAGGCAAAGGAATGTTTTATTATTCCTATCATCTGAATTCCTTTTTTTTCTTCAACATGTTTAGCCATCTTTAAAATCATATTCATACATATTCACAATTCCTCGTGGAGGGGTATAAGAGACATGTATAAATATAGCTGCATATTACTACAAAATAACTTGAACCATATCGCGAAACATTTTGTAAAGTATCTCTGTAATTATTCTCATTTCGATTTTCTGTAGAATGTATTGACGTTTAAGATAGAGACAATTGCCCTTCTTCTAATAATCTCTTTGTCCATTCCATGTTTTAGCCTCACAAAATATTGTTAATGCAAGATTTTGCTCTAATGTAATAAATGTTACTTTTAAAAGATCGAAGTTCTCAATTTTCTTCTTTCTCTTGTATATTGATATCTAAAGGATGACAAATGTATGAATTATGTGATAGGGAGGAAAAAAAAGCCACGACCTTCTTCTCTCGTTACAGAAGGCTAACTGACAACGTCTTTCGCAGGAGTGACTAGTACTACTGCCTTTTATATACCGTGACAACTGGAAAGACGTGACAAATAAGGATACACTCTGCTCTCCTTATCAACATTGTCCGAGTCTGAGGACCTTTCCTCCCTGGTTAAGGAGTGAGATAAAATATTAGGGATCAATCTCTAGCAATAATTTCATTAAATCATATTTAACCAGAGACTGTTATGTCGTGGTTGTTGCTATATTTTATAGTCGTGGTTTCAATGTTTAACAGGGGTTGTAGAATTAGCTTTATCTAATTATTATCAAACAAAACAAATTTATATATTGTCGCCGTTGTACGTTAAAATCACATATATATTTATATACACACCAAGGATGGAGGGACGACGGAATTGAAAACCATTATTGCTGAGTACATCACGGCAAGATCTAATACACACACACACACACACACACTCTCCCGTATATATTTAATAATCAGCTATGACCATGAAGAAGGTCCCTGTAGATCATCTGGTTGTAGGATCTAATGAACCCGAAAGAAAGTGAAAATATATTTTATGAAAGCCCCAGAAGAATAAATGTAAACATTGACCCGATTATAGTAGAAATAACAATGAGAAAGCCATGAACGCCAGCACATCTATTTTGCTTGGAAATTAAAAGTAGGTTTATAAAAATTAATTTTTTCTTATGTTCTTGTATCTGTTTGGTAGGTGTTAGAGACTATGTAGACACTGATGTGGTGTTCAATCTCAGTCCGAATCTGTACTATATATTTTTCTCTAGTAAAGTAAAAAATGAAATTATTATCTATAGACTTTGACTGAAATCGAAACCCAGAGCAGGTTCTCCACCGTCTCTAATACCTACCATTAGGCAACGGAGACAGATATAAAAACAGTGTGAAAATTAATATTTATAAAGTTACTTTTTTATTTTTGTTTTATACTATAAAAAATATAGTACGACACACTGCCAGTGATTGAACCCCGGACCTGGACCTCCACCGGCTCTTATACTTACCACTAGGCTAAAGGGACGGTTACAGAAACTTACTTAAAAATTGATATTTATAAACCTACTTTTTCATTACTAGAAAAAACCGGAAGTGGAGAAAATTGAAAAACATCTTCTTTTTCTTCCTCTGATTTTTTTTTATCCAAAATTTGGATTTAAGTCAGAGACGAGTTATCGTTCGTGGCAAAAATCAGAGGAAGAAAAAGAAGAAGTTTTTCAATTTTCTCCACTTCCGGTTTTTTCTAGTATAGGTAAGTAAATACTAATTTTCAAAAAATTTTTGTAACCGTCCCTGTGGCCTAATGGTAAGCACTAGAGACGGTGGAGATCCTGATTTAGGGTTCGATTTCCGTTAGGTTTTATACTAATAACTGCGTATTTGTTTCTTTTATTAAGTAAGATTTGAACTAATAATGCTGTACTTTGTAGTAATGTCCCATATTATATTCAACATATTTTAATTAAAATTTATTTTTTTTATAAAAGAAAGAACAAAAAACCTTATTGAAATTAAGAAATGAATTTTATTCAGTAAAGTTGTTTTTATTTTGTTTTCACTTCATTAACTGCTGAATACGTCTTTTGTTTTTGTTTTTGATTCTTTCTAACCATTGTTTACTGTGAATGGTGACTGCAACGAACCTGGATTATTACCAAGTTTCACTGGATGATTGTATTATTTTGTTGTCAGTGGACATCTGGACATCTATCTAAATACCTGGAATAAACACAAGGTGTGTGTTTTACGTAACATTTCATTTTAATGTCTGATGTTCCTGTATTTCACATTTAAAATGTAACCAAAAATAAACAAGACAGGGACGCTACATCAAAATAAACCACACAGACGAGGTACGAATAATCTAAAATTAATTTTAACAAACTATAAACGATGTTTAAAGAGAGACGAACATTAAAATAGGATTTCAAACAAACACGTAAACACAAAGACAATTACAGCCGCCATAATCTAATATCTGAAGATCAACATTTTTCACGATAGAAATAAAACTAAATATGTAAAGTTTAGTGGCCCCTGATTTACTTGCTTTTAATTTCATTTTGATAATCTGTATTCTGTAGACATATATTTATGATTTTAATGATGAATTTTTTCCTCTTGTCTTTAAAAGATTATTACTTATAAAAATTATAATAGTCACCTCCTCCTCTCGATTAATATATAGCATCATTCGAGGTAGCTTACCCACAGGGGTTCCTCAACTGGGCGGTTTCAACTGTTGGGTGGGCGATGAGCAGCTGAACAGAAAATTGAGGGCCATTGGAAACTTTGGTGGCCGATATAGAATTTTGAGATTTAAGAAGGTATGCTACCCGAAAACCTATTCAAGGAATATATGCAAAGAACCTGAATAAAAATCAGGAAGCTAATTGGGAAAATTAAACCAGGAACAAACATTTACGAAACATATTTGGTATACTTTGAAATATTTACTATACAGGTGGCTGGTGGAACATTTTTTCATGTGAATGTGGGAAATGACGCCAAAATATTTGGCAACCCTTGGCTTACACCTTACTAAATGTTCTGGAGACAAGCCTCTTCGCTATATATCATAGTTCTTCAATCCTTCATCTTCCACAGTTGGTGAAGTATTTCGATTTGATATGACGATCGCAGAGTTAGATTTAGGACGTGGTGGCGTTCATGGGTTTCTTAGTGTTGTTACTAGAAAGGGTCGACTCTGTCTTTCACACTTCAGGTTTTTTCATGAATTAAATATCCATTTTCTTTCTGATCGGTCTAACAATGATTTCAACCTACAATGACTCCGTCTGTAATAATGTTCTCTTATTTGAAATATGCCATACCTAACTCCCGTGTCTGTGTGTGTGAAAAATATTCCAACTTAGAGCGACGTGCCCGTAAATTGTTTAGCCCGATTCCTATATATAGATAATGTGTAATATTTGAACCTTCATGGAGGGTCTTTGCCGTAATTTCCCGTAACTCCGACTAGAAGTCATTATGTAGTTTTTTCGTCCGTTAAAAATAATGATTAAAACAATTCTATATCCACAGTTATATACACCTCTTCATCACATATTATATTATTTCCACCAATAACTACATTATATCCTTAAATATGACACCAAGACATATAATTTGTAAATAAAAGATAAAATATTAAAACCTCAATTTTTAAATAATTTTACCCCACCTTTGTGTTCTCAGTGTTTAGATTAACCCATAATTTTATGATTTTGGAGCATATAACTTATAGTACCAGTCATGTACTGGGATCAATTTAACGGATTGGTTCCTCCCCGCAAATTACTTGACTTTTGCCTAAGTAAGACATACTCACAGAATGTATCGATGTATATGTATGAATGTATATATATATTAGTATATTTTATGTTTACAATAAAAATAGACAAACAATTTAATGATAATATGAAATGAAATTATTATTATTTATTAATAATATTTTTATTGTTTTCACTGCATTAACTTCTGAGTGTGACTTTGTTTTTCTTACTATTTTCTACTGTAAATGGCGGCTTAATTGGATTATTACTAAGGTTTACTGGATTGTGGTGTTTCTTTATTGTTTTATATTTCAATCAGTGGACATCAGGATAGCTTTCTATATACCTGGGATAAATGTAAAGAGTACTGACTTTCATCTGCAGTTCAATGGTGATGTCTTCTTATATTTTCATTTACTTCTGCAATACTGTATATTGTAGTCTTTTCATTATTTTAAATATTTCTATCATGTCACTCGTTTGATATATCTCCCCGAAAGATATAGTTATTCAGAGCTTTACATTGGAATAGTGTACTACTATTTAAATATTAGTCCTTTAAATATATATTTCTATCATGTCCCCCCCCCCCCCACCCTCTTAGATTTATCTCCTCTAAATTTGCAATCCCTAAAGTTTAACATCTTTCTTCAGAAGACAGATTTCTTAATAATTCTGGTGTTTTCTGTTTTGTTCTTTTCTGGATTCCTTCAATAGCTTCTCCGTATTTTCTGAAGTCGTCTGACCATGCCCCAAAACAATATTCTAGGTCGTATCACACATATCATTCAACTAGTGTTTTAGACCTCTCGACATTTAGCTAGGCAAAGGAATGTTTTATTATTCCTATCATCTGAATTCCTTTTTTTCCTCAACATGTTTAGCCATCTTTAAAATCATATTCATACATATTCACAATTCCTCGTGGAGGGGTATAAGAGACATGTATAAATATAGCTGCATATTACTACAAAATAACTTGAACCATATCGCGAAACATTTTGTAAAGTATCTCTGTAATTATTCTCATTTCGATTTTCTGTAGAATGTATTGACGTTTAAGATAGAGACAATTGCCCTTCTTCTAATAATCTCTTTGTCCATTCCATGTTTTAGCCTCACAAAATATTGTTAATGCAAGATTTTGCTCTAATGTAATAAATGTTACTTTTAAAAGATCGAAGTTCTCAATTTTCTTCTTTCTCTTGTATATTGATATCTAAAGGATGACAAATGTATGAATTATGTGATAGGGAGGAAAAAAAAGCCACGACCTTCTTCTCTCGTTACAGAAGGCTAACTGACAACGTCTTTCGCAGGAGTGACTAGTACTACTGCCTTTTATATACCGTGACAACTGGAAAGACGTGACAAATAAGGATACACTCTGCTCTCCTTATCAACATTGTCCGAGTCTGAGGACCTTTCCTCCCTGGTTAAGGAGTGAGATAAAATATTAGGGATCAATCTCTAGCAATAATTTCATTAAATCATATTTAACCAGAGACTGTTATGTCGTGGTTGTTGCTATATTTTATAGTCGTGGTTTCAATGTTTAACAGGGGTTGTAGAATTAGCTTTATCTAATTATTATCAAACAAAACAAATTTATATATTGTCGCCGTTGTACGTTAAAATCACATATATATTTATATACACACCAAGGATGGAGGGACGACGGAATTGAAAACCATTATTGCTGAGTACATCACGGCAAGATCTAATACACACACACACACACACACTCTCCCGTATATATTTAATAATCAGCTATGACCATGAAGAAGGTCCCTGTAGATCATCTGGTTGTAGGATCTAATGAACCCGAAAGAAAGTGAAAATATATTTTATGAAAGCCCCAGAAGAATAAATGTAAACATTGACCCGATTATAGTAGAAATAACAATGAGAAAGCCATGAACGCCAGCACATCTATTTTGCTTGGAAATTAAAAGTAGGTTTATAAATATTAATTTTTTCTTATGTTCTTGTATCTGTTTGGTAGGTGTTAGAGACTATGTAGACACTGATGTGGTGTTCAATCTCAGTCCGAATCTGTACTATATATTTTTCTCTAGTAAAGTAAAAAATGAAATTATTATCTATAGACTTTGACTGAAATCGAAACCCAGAGCAGGTTCTCCACCGTCTCTAATACCTACCATTAGGCAACGGAGACAGATATAAAAACAGTGTGAAAATTAATATTTATAAAGTTACTTTTTTATTTTTGTTTTATACTATAAAAAATATAGTACGACACACTGCCAGTGATTGAACCCCGGACCTGGACCTCCACCGGCTCTTATACTTACCACTAAGCTAAAGGGACGGTTACAGAAACTTACTTAAAAATTGATATTTATAAACCTACTTTTTCATTACTAGAAAAAACCGGAAGTGGAGAAAATTGAAAAACATCTTCTTTTTCTTCCTCTGATTTTTTTTTATCCAAAATTTGGATTTAAGTCAGAGACGAGTTATCGTTCGTGGCAAAAATCAGAGGAAGAAAAAGAAGAAGTTTTTCAATTTTCTCCACTTCCGGTTTTTTCTAGTATAGGTAAGTAAATACTAATTTTCAAAAAATTTTTGTAACCATCCCTGTGGCCTAATGGTAAGCACTAGAGACGGTGGAGATCCTGATTTAGGGTTCGATTTCCGTTAGGTTTTATACTAATAACTGCGTATTTGTTTCTTTTATTAAGTAAGATTTGAACTAATAATGCTGTACTTTGTAGTAATGTCCCATATTATATTCAACATATTTTAATTAAAATTTATTTTTTTTATAAAAGAAAGAACAAAAAACCTTATTGAAATTAAGAAATGAATTTTATTCAGTAAAGTTGTTTTTATTTTGTTTTCACTTCATTAACTGCTGAATACGTCTTTTGTTTTTGTTTTTGATTCTTTCTAACCATTGTTTACTGTGAATGGTGACTGCAACGAACCTGGATTATTACCAAGTTTCACTGGATGATTGTATTATTTTGTTGTCAGTGGACATCTGGACATCTATCTAAATACCTGGAATAAACACAAGGTGTGTGTTTTACGTAACATTTCATTTTAATGTCTGATGTTCCTGTATTTCACATTTAAAATGTAACCAAAAATAAACAAGACAGGGACGCTACATCAAAATAAACCACACAGACGAGGTACGAATAATCTAAAATTAATTTTAACAAACTATAAACGATGTTTAAAGAGAGACGAACATTAAAATAGGATTTCAAACAAACACGTAAACACAAAGACAATTACAGCCGCCATAATCTAATATCTGAAGATCAACATTTTTCACGATAGAAATAAAACTAAATATGTAAAGTATAGTGGCCCCTGATTTACTTGCTTTTAATTTCATTTTGATAATCTGTATTCTGTAGACATATATTTATGATTTTAATGATGAATTTTTTCCTCTTGTCTTTAAAAGATTATTACTTATAAAAATTATAATAGTCACCTCCTCCTCTCGATTAATATATAGCATCATTCGAGGTAGCTTACCCACAGGGGTTCCTCAACTGGGCGGTTTCAACTGTTGGGTGGGCGATGAGCAGCTGAACAGAAAATTGAGGGCCATTGGAAACTTTGGTGGCCGATATAGGATTTTGAGATTTAAGAAGGTATGCTACCCGAAAACCTATTCAAGGAATATATGCAAAGAACCTGAATAAAAATCAGGAAGCTAATTGGGAAAATTAAACCAGGAACAAACATTTACGAAACATATTTGGTATACTTTGAAATATTTACTATACAGGTGGCTGGTGGAACATTTTTTCATGTGAATGTGGGAAATGACGCCAAAATATTTGGCAACCCTTGGCTTACACCTTACTAAATGTTCTGGAGACAAGCCTCTTCGCTATATATCATAGTTCTTCAATCCTTCATCTTCCACAGTTGGTGAAGTATTTCGATTTGATATGACGATCGCAGAGTTAGATTTAGGACGTGGTGGCGTTCATGGGTTTCTTAGTGTTGTTACTAGAAAGGGTCGACTCTGTCTTTCACACTTCAGGTTTTTTCATGAATTAAATATCCATTTTCTTTCTGATCGGTCTAACAATGATTTCAACCTACAATGACTCCGTCTGTAATAATGTTCTCTTATTTGAAATATGCCATACCTAACTCCCGTGTCTGTGTGTGTGAAAAATATTCCAACTTAGAGCGACGTGCCCGTAAATTGTTTAGCCCGATTCCTATATATAGATAATGTGTAATATTTGAACCTTCATGGAGGGTCTTTGCCGTAATTTCCCGTAACTCCGACTAGAAGTCATTATGTAGTTTTTTCGTCCGTTAAAAATAATGATTAAAACAATTCTATATCCACAGTTATATACACCTCTTCATCACATATTATATTATTTCCACCAATAACTACATTATATCCTTAAATATGACACCAAGACATATAATTTGTAAATAAAAGATAAAATATTAAAACCTCAATTTTTAAATAATTTTACCCCACCTTTGTGTTCTCAGTGTTTAGATTAACCCATAATTTTATGATTTTGGAGCATATAACTTATAGTACCAGTCATGTACTGGGATCAATTTAACGGATTGGTTCCTCCCCGCAAATTACTTGATTTTTGCCTAAGTAAGACATACTCACAGAATGTATCGATGTATATGTATGAATGTATATATATATTAGTATATTTTATGTTTACAATAAAAATAGACAAACAATTTAATGATAATATGAAATGAAATTATTATTATTTATTAATAATATTTTTATTGTTTTCACTGCATTAACTTCTGAGTGTGACTTTGTTTTTCTTACTATTTTCTACTGTAAATGGCGGCTTAATTGGATTATTACTAAGGTTTACTGGATTGTGGTGTTTCTTTATTGTTTTATATTTCAATCAGTGGACATCAGGATAGCTTTCTATATACCTGGGATAAATGTAAAGAGTACTGACTTTCATCTGCAGTTCAATGGTGATGTCTTCTTATATTTTCATTTACTTCTGCAATACTGTATATTGTAGTCTTTTCATTATTTTAAATATTTCTATCATGTCACTCGTTTGATATATCTCCCCGAAAGATATAGTTATTCAGAGCTTTACATTGGAATAGTGTACTACTATTTAAATATTAGTCCTTTAAATATATATTTCTATCATGTCCCCCCCCCCACCCTCTTAGATTTATCTCCTCTAAATTTGCAATCCCTAAAGTTTAACATCTTTCTTCAGAAGACAGATTTCTTAATAATTCTGGTGTTTTCTGTTTTGTTCTTTTCTGGATTCCTTCAATAGCTTCTCCGTATTTTCTGAAGTCGTCTGACCATGCCCCAAAACAATATTCTAGGTCGTATCACACATATCATTCAACTAGTGTTTTAGACCTCTCGACATTTAGCTAGGCAAAGGAATGTTTTATTATTCCTATCATCTGAATTCCTTTTTTTTCTTCAACATGTTTAGCCATCTTTAAAATCATATTCATACATATTCACAATTCCTCGTGGAGGGGTATAAGAGACATGTATAAATATAGCTGCATATTACTACAAAATAACTTGAACCATATCGCGAAACATTTTGTAAAGTATCTCTGTAATTATTCTCATTTCGATTTTCTGTAGAATGTATTGACGTTTAAGATAGAGACAATTGCCCTTCTTCTAATAATCTCTTTGTCCATTCCATGTTTTAGCCTCACAAAATATTGTTAATGCAAGATTTTGCTCTAATGTAATAAATGTTACTTTTAAAAGATCGAAGTTCTCAATTTTCTTCTTTCTCTTGTATATTGATATCTAAAGGATGACAAATGTATGAATTATGTGATAGGGAGGAAAAAAAAAGCCACGACCTTCTTCTCTCGTTACAGAAGGCTAACTGACAACGTCTTTCGCAGGAGTGACTAGTACTACTGCCTTTTATATACCGTGACAACTGGAAAGACGTGACAAATAAGGATACACTCTGCTCTCCTTATCAACATTGTCCGAGTCTGAGGACCTTTCCTCCCTGGTTAAGGAGTGAGATAAAATATTAGGGATCAATCTCTAGCAATAATTTCATTAAATCATATTTAACCAGAGACTGTTATGTCGTGGTTGTTGCTATATTTTATAGTCGTGGTTTCAATGTTTAACAGGGGTTGTAGAATTAGCTTTATCTAATTATTATCAAACAAAACAAATTTATATATTGTCGCCGTTGTACGTTAAAATCACATATATATTTATATACACACCAAGGATGGAGGGACGACGGAATTGAAAACCATTATTGCTGAGTACATCACGGCAAGATCTAATACACACACACACACACACACACTCTCCCGTATATATTTAATAATCAGCTATGACCATGAAGAAGGTCCCTGTAGATCATCTGGTTGTAGGATCTAATGAACCCGAAAGAAAGTGAAAATATATTTTATGAAAGCCCCAGAAGAATAAATGTAAACATTGACCCGATTATAGTAGAAATAACAATGAGAAAGCCATGAACGCCAGCACATCTATTTTGCTTGGAAATTAAAAGTAGGTTTATAAATATTAATTTTTTCTTATGTTCTTGTATCTGTTTGGTAGGTGTTAGAGACTATGTAGACACTGATGTGGTGTTCAATCTCAGTCCGAATCTGTACTATATATTTTTCTCTAGTAAAGTAAAAAATGAAATTATTATCTATAGACTTTGACTGAAATCGAAACCCAGAGCAGGTTCTCCACCGTCTCTAATACCTACCATTAGGCCACGGAGACAGATATAAAAACAGTGTGAAAATTGATACTTATAAAGTTACTTTTTTATTTTTGTTTTATACTATAAAAAATATAATACGACACACTGCCAGTGATTGAACCCCGGACCTGGACCTCCACCGGCTCTTATACTTACCACTAGGCTAAAGGGACGGTTACAGAAACTTACTGAAAATTGATATTTATAAACCTACTTTTTCATTACTAGAATAAACCGGAAGTGGAGAAAATTGAAAAACATCTTCTTTTTCTTCCTCTGATTTTTTTTTTATCCAAAATTTGGATTTAAGTCAGAGACGAGTTATCGTTCGTGGCAAAAATCAGAGGAAGAAAAAGAAGAAGTTTTTCAATTTTCTCCATTTCCGGTTTTTTCTAGTATAGGTAAGTAAATATTAATTTTCAAAAAATTTTTGTAACCATCCCTGTGGCCTAATGGTAAGCACTAGAGACGGTGGAGAGCCTGATTTAGGGTTCGATTTCCGTTAGGTTTTATACTAATAACTGCGTATTTGTTTCTTTTATTAAGTAAGATTTGAACTAATAATGCTGTACTTTGTAGTAATGTCCCATATTATATTCAACATATTTTAATTAAAATTTATTTTTTTTATAAAAGAAAGAACAAAAAACCTTATTGAAATTAAGAAATGAATTTTATTCAGTAAAGTTGTTTTTATTTTGTTTTCACTTCATTAACTGCTGAATACGTCTTTTGTTTTTGTTTTTGATTCTTTCAAGAACCATTGTTTACTGTGAATGGTGACTGCAACGAACCTGGATTATTACCAAGTTTCACTGGATGATTGTATTATTTTGTTGTCAGTGGACATCTCGACATCTATCTAAATACCTGGAATAAACACAAGGTGTGTGTTTTACGTAACATTTCATTTTAATGTCTGATGTTCCTGTATTTCACATTTAAAATGTAACCAAAAATAAACAAGACAGGGACGCTACATCAAAATAAACCACACAGACGAGGTACGAATAATCTAAAATTAATTTTAACAAACTATAAACGATGTTTAAAGAGAGACGAACATTAAAATAGGATTTCAAACAAACACGTAAACACAAAGACAATTACAGCCGCCATAATCTAATATCTGAAGATCAACATTTTTCACGATAGAAATAAAACTAAATAAGTAAAGTTTAGTGGCCCCTGATTTACTTGTTTTAATTTCATTTTGATAATCTGTATTCTGTAGACATATATTTATGATTTTAATGATGAAATTTCCTCTTGTCTTTAAAAGATTATTACTTATAAAAATTATAATAGTCACCTCCTCCTCTCGATTAATATATAGCATCATTCGAGGTAGCTTACCCACAGGGGTTCCTCAACTGGGCGGTTTCAACGGTTGGGTGGGCGATGAGCAGCTGAACAGAAAATTGAGGGCCATTGGAAACTTTGGTGGCCGATATAGAATTTTGAGATTTAAGAAGGTATGCTACCCGAAAACCTATTCAAGGAATATATGCAAAGAACCTGAATAAAAATCAGGAAGCTAATTGGGAAAATTAAACCAGGAACAAACATTTACGAAACATATTTGGTATACTTTGGAATATTTACTATACAGGTGGCTGGTGGAACATTTTTTCATGTGAATGTGGGAAATGACGCCAAAATATTTGGCAACCCTTGGCTTACACCTTACTAAATGTTCTGGAGACAAGCCTCTTCGCTATATATCATAGTTCTTCAATCCTTCATCTTCCACAGTTGGTGAAGTATTTCGATTTGATATGACGATCGCAGAGTTAGATTTAGGACGTGGTGGCGTTCATGGGTTTCTTAGTGTTGTTACTAGAAAAGGTCGACTCTGTCTTTCACACTTCAGGTTTTTTCATGAATTAAATATCCATTTTCTTTCTGATCGGTCTAACAATGATTTCAACCTACAATGACTCCGTCTGTAATAATGTTCTCTTATTTGAAATATGCCATACCTAACTCCCGTGTCTGTGTGTGTGAAAAATATTCCAACTTAGAGCGACGTGCCCGTAAATTGTTTAGCCTGATTCCTATATATAGATAATGTGTAATATTTCAATCTTCATGGAGGGTCTTTGCCGTAATTTCCCGTAACTCCGACTAGAAGTCATTATGTAGTTTTTTCGTCCGTTAAAAATAATGATTAAAACAATTCTATATCCACAGTTATATACACCTCTTCATCACATATTATATTATTTCCACCAATAACTACATTATATCCTTAAATATGACACCAAGACATATAATTTGTAAATAAAAGATAAAATATTAAAACCTCAATTTTAAAATAATTTTACCCCACCTTTGTGTTCTCAGTGTTTAGATTAACCCATAATTTTATGATTTGGGAGCATATAACTTATAGTACCAGTCATGTACTGGGATCAATTTAACGGATTGGTTCCTCCCCGCAAATTACTTGACTTTTGCTTAAGTAAGACATACTCACAGAATGTATCGATGTATATGTATGAATGTATATATATATATATATATATATATATATATATATATATATATATATATATATATATATATTAGTATATTTTATGTTTACAATAAAAATAGACAAACAATTTAATGATAATATGAAATGAAATTATTATTATTTATTAATAATATTTTTATTGTTTTCACTGCATTAACTTCCGAGTGTAACTTTGTTTTTCTTACTATTTTCTACTGTAAATGGCGGCTTAATTGGATTATTACTAAGATTTACTGGATTGTGGTGTTTCTTTATTGTTTTATATTTCAATCAGTGGACATCAGGATAGCTTTCTATATACCTGGGATAAATGTAAATAGTACTGACTTTCATCTGCAGTTCAATGGTGATGTCTTCTTATATTTTCATTTACTTCTGCAATACTGTATATTGTAGTCATTTCATTATTTTAAATATTTCTATCATGTCACTCGTTTGATATATCTCCCCGAAAGATATAGTTATTCAGAGCTTTACATTGGAATAGTGTACTACTATTTAAATATTAGTCCTTTAAATATATATTTCTATCATGCCCCCCCCCCCCCCTCTTAGATTTATTTCCTCTAAATTTGCAATCCCTAAAGTTTAACATCTTTCTTCAGAAGACAGATTTCTTAATAATTCTGGTGTTTTCTGTTTTGTTCTTTTCTGGATTCCTTCAATAGCTTCTCCGTATTTTCTGAAGTCGTCTGACCATGCCCCAAATCAATATTCTAGCTCGTATCACACATATCATTCAACTAGTGTTTTAGACCTCTCGACATTTAGCTAGGCAAAGGAATGTTTTATTATTCCTATCATCTGAATTCCTTTTTTTTCTTCAACATGTTTAGCCATCTTTAAAATCATATTCATACATATTCACAATTCCTCGTGGAGGGGTATAAGAGACATGTATAAATATAGCTGCATATTACTACAATATAACTTGAACCATATCGCGAAACATTTTGTAAAGTATCTCTGTAATTATTCTCATTTCGATTTTCTGTAGAATGTATTGACGTTTAAGATAGAGACAATTGCCCTTCTTCTAATAATCTCTTTATCCATTCCATGTTTTAGTCTCACAAAATATTGTTAATGCAAGATTTTGCTCTAATGTAATAAATGTTACTTTTAAAAGACCGAAGTTCTCAATTTTCTTCTTTCTCTTGTATATTGATATCTAAAGGATGACAAATGTATGAATTATGTGATAGGGAGGAAAAAAGCCACGACCTTCTTCTCTCGTTACAGAAGGCTAACTGACAACGTCTTTCGCAGGAGTGACTAGTACTACTGCCTTTTATATACCGTGACAACTGGAAAGACGTGACAAATAAGGATACACTCTGCTCTCCTTATCAACATTGTCCGAGTCTGAGGACCTTTCCTCCTTGGTTAAGGAGTGAGATAAAATATTAGGGATCAATCTCTAGCAATAATTTCATTAAATCATATTTAACCAGAGACTGTTATGTCGTGGTTGTTGCTATATTTTATAGTCGTGGTTTCAATGTTTAACAGGGGTTGTAGAATTAGCTTTATCTAATTATTATCAAACAAAACAGATTTATATATTGTCGCCGTTGTACGTTAAAATCACATATATATTTATATACACACCAAGGATGGAGGGACGACGGAATTGAAAACCATTATTGCTGAGTACATCACGGCAAGATCTAATACAACACACACACACTCTCCCGTATATATTTAATAATCAGCTATGACCATGAAGAAGGTCCCTGTAGATCATCTGGTTGTAGGATCTAATGAACCCGAAAGAAAGTGAAAATATATTTTATGAAAGCCCCAGAAGAATAAATGTAAACATTGACCCGATTATAGTAGAAATAACAATGAGAAAGACATGAACGCCAGCACATCTATTTTGCTTGGAAATTAAAAGTAGGTTTATAAATATTAATTTTTTCTTATGTTCTTGTATCTGTTTGGTAGGTGTTAGAGACTATGTAGACACTGATGTGGTGTTCAATCTCAGTCCGAATCTGTACTATATATTTTTAAATTAAAATTTTTCTCTAGTAAAGTAAAAAATGAAATTATTATCTATAGACTTTGACTGAAATCGAAACCCAGAGCAGGTTCTCCACCGTCTCTAATACCTACCATTAGGCCACGGAGACAGATATAAAAACAGTGTGAAAATTGATACTTATAAAGTTACTTTTTTATTTTTGTTTTATACTATAAAAAATATAATACGACACACTGCCAGTGATTGAACCCCGGACCTGGACCTCCACCGGCTCTTATACTTACCACTAGGCTAAAGGGACGGTTACAGAAACTTACTGAAAATTGATATTTATAAACCTACTTTTTCATTACTAGAATAAACCGGAAGTGGAGAAAATTGAAAAACATCTTCTTTTTCTTCCTCTGATTTTTTTTTTATCCAAAATTTGGATTTAAGTCAGAGACGAGTTATCGTTCGTGGCAAAAATCAGAGGAAGAAAAAGAAGAAGTTTTTCAATTTTCTCCATTTCCGGTTTTTTCTAGTATAGGTAAGTAAATATTAATTTTCAAAAAATTTTTGTAACCATCCCTGTGGCCTAATGGTAAGCACTAGAGACGGTGGAGAGCCTGATTTAGGGTTCGATTTCCGTTAGGTTTTATACTAATAACTGCGTATTTGTTTCTTTTATTAAGTAAGATTTGAACTAATAATGCTGTACTTTGTAGTAATGTCCCATATTATATTCAACATATTTTAATTAAAATTTATTTTTTTTATAAAAGAAAGAACAAAAAACCTTATTGAAATTAAGAAATGAATTTTATTCAGTAAAGTTGTTTTTATTTTGTTTTCACTTCATTAACTGCTGAATACGTCTTTTGTTTTTGTTTTTGATTCTTTCAAGAACCATTGTTTACTGTGAATGGTGACTGCAACGAACCTGGATTATTACCAAGTTTCACTGGATGATTGTATTATTTTGTTGTCAGTGGACATCTCGACATCTATCTAAATACCTGGAATAAACACAAGGTGTGTGTTTTACGTAACATTTCATTTTAATGTCTGATGTTCCTGTATTTCACATTTAAAATGTAACCAAAAATAAACAAGACAGGGACGCTACATCAAAATAAACCACACAGACGAGGTACGAATAATCTAAAATTAATTTTAACAAACTATAAACGATGTTTAAAGAGAGACGAACATTAAAATAGGATTTCAAACAAACACGTAAACACAAAGACAATTACAGCCGCCATAATCTAATATCTGAAGATCAACATTTTTCACGATAGAAATAAAACTAAATAAGTAAAGTTTAGTGGCCCCTGATTTACTTGTTTTAATTTCATTTTGATAATCTGTATTCTGTAGACATATATTTATGATTTTAATGATGAAATTTCCTCTTGTCTTTAAAAGATTATTACTTATAAAAATTATAATAGTCACCTCCTCCTCTCGATTAATATATAGCATCATTCGAGGTAGCTTACCCACAGGGGTTCCACAACTGGGCGGTTTCAACTGTTGGGTGGGCGATGAGCAGCTGAACAGAAAATTGAGGGCCATTGGAAACTTTGGTGGCCGATATAGAATTTTGAGATTTAAGAAGGTATGCTACCCGAAAACCTATTCAAGGAATATATGCAAAGAACCTGAATAAAAATCAGGAAGCTAATTGGGAAAATTAAACCAGGAACAAACACTTACGAAACATATTTGGTATACTTTGGAATATTTACTATACAGGTGGCTGGTGGAACATTTTTTCATGTGAATGTGGGAAATGACGCCAAAATATTTGGCAACCCTTGGCTTACACCTTACTAAATGTTCTGGAGACAAGCCTCTTCGCTATATATCATAGTTCTTCAATCCTTCATCTTCCACAGTTGGTGAAGTATTTCGATTTGATATGACGATCGCAGAGTTAGATTTAGGACGTGGTGGCGTTCATGGGTTTCTTAGTGTTGTTACTAGAAAGGGTCGACTCTGTCTTTCACACTTCAGGTTTTTTCATGAATTAAATATCCATTTTCTTTCTGATCGGTCTAACAATGATTTCAACCTACAATGACTCCGTCTGTAATAATGTTCTCTTATTTGAAATATGCCATACCTAACTCCCGTGTCTGTGTGTGTGAAAAATATTCCAACTTAGAGCGACGTGCCCGTAAATTGTTTAGCCTGATTCCTATATATAGATAATGTGTAATATTTGAACCTTCATGGAAGGTCTTTGCCGTAATTTCCCGTAACTCCGACTAGAAGTCATTATGTAGTTTTTTCGTCCGTTAAAAATAATGATTAAAACAATTCTATATCCACAGTTATATACACCTCTTCATCACATATTATATTATTTCCACCAATAACTACATTATATCCTTAAATATGACACCAAGACATATAATTTGTAAATAAAAGATAAAATATTAAAACCTCAATTTTTAAATAATTTTACCTCACCTTTGTGTTCTCAGTGTTTAGATTAACCCATAATTTTATGATTTTGGAGCATATAACTTATAGTACCAGTCATGTACTGGGATCAATTTAACGGATTGGTTCCTCCCCGCAAATTACTTGACTTTTGCCTAAGTAAGACATACTCACAGAATGTATCGATGTATATGTATGAATGTATATATATATATATATATATATATATATATATTAGTATATTTTATGTTTACAATAAAAATAGATAAACAATTTAATGATAATATGAAATGAAATTATTATTATTTATTAATAATATTTTTATTGTTTTCACTGCATTAACTTCTGAGTGTGACTTTGTTTTTCTTACCATTTTCTACTGTAAATGGCGGCTTAATTGGATTATTACTAAGGTTTACTGGATTGTGGTGTTTCTTTATTGTTTTATTATTAATAATATTTTTATTGTTTTCACTGTATTAACTTCTGAGTGTGACTT
The DNA here is from genome assembly GCA_964016885.1 of Eledone cirrhosa. Classification (NCBI taxonomy): domain Eukaryota; kingdom Metazoa; phylum Mollusca; class Cephalopoda; order Octopoda; family Eledonidae; genus Eledone; species Eledone cirrhosa. Next base: position 5,785,275 of record OZ024765.1, on the reverse strand, counting down.
TGTTTTTCTTACTATTTTCTACTGTAAATGGCGGCTTAATTGGATTATTACTAAGGTTTACTGGATTGTGGTGTTTCTTTATTGTTTTATATTTCAATCAGTGGACATAAGGATAGCTTTCTATATACCTGGGATAAATGTAAAGAGTACTGACTTTCATCTGCAGTTCAATGGTGATGTCTTCTTATATTTTCATTTACTTCTGCAATACTGTATATTGTAGTCCTTTCATTATTTTAAATATTTCTATCATGTCACTCGTTTGATATATCTCCCCGAAAGATATAGTTATTCAGAGTTTTACATTGGAATAGTGTACTACTATTTAAATATTAGTCCTTTAAATATATATTTCTATCATGTCCCCCCCCCCCCCACCCTCTTAGATTTATCTCCTCTAAATTTGCAATCCCTAAAGTTTAACATCTTTCTTCAGAAGACAGATTTCTTAATAATTCTGGTGTTTTCTGTTTTGTTCTTTTCTGGATTCCTTCAATAGCTTCTCCGTATTTTCTGAAGTCGTCTGACCATCCCCGAAAACAATATTCTAGGTCGTATCACACATATCATTCAACTAGTGTTTTAGACCTCTCGACATTTAGCTAGGCAAAGGAATGTTTTATTATTCCTATCATCTGAATTCCTTTTTTTTCTTCAACATGTTTAGCCATCTTTAAAATCATATTCATACATATTCACAATTCCTCGTGGAGGGGTATAAGAGACATGTATAAATATAGCTGCATATTACTACAAAATAACTTGAACCATATCGCGAAACATTTTGTAAAGTATCTCTGTAATTATTCTCATTTCGATTTTCTGTAGAATGTATTGACGTTTAAGATAGAGACAATTGCCCTTCTTCTAATAATCTCTTTGTCCATTCCATGTTTAGTCTCACAAAATATTGTTAATGCAAGATTTTGCTCTAATGTAATAAATGTTACTTTTAAAAGACCGAAGTTCTCAATTTTCTTCTTTCTCTTGTATATTGATAGCTAAAGGATGACAAATGTATGAATTATGCGATAGGGAGGAAAAAAAAGCCACGACCTTCTTCTCTCGTTACAGAAGGCTAACTGACAACGTCTTTCGCAGGAGTGACTAGTACTACTGCCTTTTATATACCGTGACAACTGGAAAGACGTGACAAATAAGGATACACTCTGCTCTCCTTATCAACATTGTCCGAGTCTGAGGACCTTTCCTCCCTGGTTAAGGAGTGAGATAAAATATTAGGGATCAATCTCTAGCAATAATTTCATTAAATCATATTTAACCAGAGACTGTTATGTCGTGGTTGTTGCTATATTTTATAGTCGTGGTTTCAATGTTTAACAGGGGTTGTAGAATTAGCTTTATCTAATTATTATCAAACGAAACAGATTTATATATTGTCGCCGTTGTACGTTAAAATCACATATATATTTATATACACACCAAGGATGGAGGGACGACGGAATTGAAAACCATTATTGCTGAGTACATCACGGCAAGATCTAATACACACACACACACACTCTCCCGTATATATTTAATAATCAGCTATGACCATGAAGAAGGTCCCTGTAGATCATCTGGTTGTAGGATCTAATGAACCCGAAAGAAAGTGAAAATATATTTTATGAAAGCCCCAGAAGAATAAATGTAAACATTGACCCGATTATAGTAGAAATAACAATGAGAAAGCCATGAACGCCAGCACATCTATTTTGCTTGGAAATTAAAAGTAGGTTTATAAATATTAATTTTTTCTTATGTTCTTGTATCTGTTTGGTAGGTGTTAGAGACTATGTAGACACTGATGTGGTGTTCAATCTCAGTCCGAATCTGTACTATATATTTTTAAATTAAAATTTTTCTCTAGTAAAGTAAAAAATGAAATTATTATCTATAGACTTTGACTGAAATCGAAACCCAGAGCAGGTTCTCCACCGTCTCTAATACCTACCATTAGGCCACGGAGACCGATATAAAAACAGTGTGAAAATTAATATTTATAAAGTTACTTTTTAATTTTTGTTTTATACTATAAAAAATATAATACGACACACTGCCAGTGATTGAACCCCGGACCTGGACCTCCACCGGCTCTTATACTTACCACTAGGCTAAAGGGACGGTTACAGAAACTTACTTAAAAATTGATATTTATAAACCTACTTTTTCATTACTAGAAAAAACCGGAAGTGGAGAAAATTGAAAAACATCTTCTTTTTCTTCCTCTGATTTTTTTTTATCCAAAATTTGGATTTAAGTCAGAGACGAGTTATCGTTCGTGGCAAAAATCAGAGGAAGAAAAAGAAGAAGTTTTTCAATTTTCTCCACTTCTGGTTTTTTCTAGTATAGGTAAGTAAATACTAATTTTCAAAAAATTTTTGTAACCGTCCCTGTGGCCTAATGGTAAGCACTAGAGACGGTGGAGATCCTGATTTAGGGTTCGATTTCCGTTAGGTTTTATACTAATAACTGCGTATTTGTTTCTTTTATTAAGTAAGATTTGAACTAATAATGCTGTACTTTGTAGTAATGTCCCATATTATAATTAAAATTTATTTTTTTTATAAAAGAAAGAACAAAAAACCTTATTGAAATTAAGAAATGAATTTTATTCAGTAAAGTTGTTTTTATTTTGTTTTCACTTCATTAACTGCTGAATACGTCTTTTGTTTTTGTTTTTGATTCTTTCTAACCATTGTTTACTGTGAATGGTGACTGCAACGAACCTGGATTATTACCAAGTTTCACTGGATGATTGTATTATTTTGTTGTCAGTGGACATCTGGACATCTATCTAAATACCTGGAATAAACACAAGGTGTGTGTTTTACGTAACATTTCATTTTAATGTCTGATGTTCCTGTATTTCACATTTAAAATGTAACCAAAAATAAACAAGACAGGGACGCTACATCAAAATAAACCACACAGACGAGGTACGAATAATCTAAAATTAATTTTAACAAACTATAAACGATGTTTAAAGAGAGACGAACATTAAAATAGGATTTCAAACAAACACGTAAACACAAAGACAATTACAGCCGCCATAATCTAATATCTGAAGATCAACATTTTTCACGATAGAAATAAAACTAAATAAGTAAAGTTTAGTGGCCCCTGATTTACTTGCTTTTAATTTCATTTTGATAATCTGTATTCTGTAGACATATATTTATGATTTTAATGATGAAATTTCCTCTTCTCTTTAAAAGATAATTACTTATAAAAATTATAATAGTCACCTCCTCCTCTCGATTAATATATAGCATCATTCGAGGTAGCTTACCCACAGGGGTTCCTCAACTGGGCGGTTTCAACTGTTGGGTGGGCGATGAGCAGCTGAACAGAAAATTGAGGGCCATTGGAAACTTTGGTGGCCGATATAGAATTTTGAGATTTAAGAAGGTATGCTACCCGAAAACCTATTCAAGGAATATATGCAAAGAACCTGAATAAAAATCAGGAAGCTAATTGGGAAAATTAAACCAGGAACAAACATTTACGAAACATATTTGGTATACTTTGGAATATTTACTATACAGGTGGCTGGTGGAACATTTTTTCATGTGAATGTGGGCAATGACGCCAAAATATTTGGCAACCCTTGTTTTACACCTTACTAAATGTTCTGGAGACAAGCCTCTTCGCTATATATCATAGTTCTTCAATCCTTCATCTTCCACAGTTGGTGAAGTATTTCGATTTGATATGACGATCGCAGAGTTAGATTTAGGACGTGGTGGCGTTCATGGGTTTCTTAGTGTTGTTACTAGAAAGGGTCGACTCTGTCTTTCACACTTCAGGTTTTTTCATGAATTAAATATCCATTTTCTTTCTGATCGGTCTAACAATGATTTGAACCTACAATGACTCCGTCTGTAATAATGTTCTCTTATTTGAAATATGCCATACCTAACTCCCGTGTCTGTGTGTGTGAAAAATATTCCAACTTAGAGCGACGTGCCCGTAAATTGTTTAGCCCGATTCCTATATATAGATAATGAGTAATATTTGAACCTTCATGGAGGGTCTTTGCCGTAATTTCCCGTAACTCCAACTAGAATTCATTATGTAGTTTTTTCGTCCGTTAAAAATAATGATTAAAACAATTCTATATCCACAGTTATATACACCTCTTCATCACATATTATATTATTTCCACCAATAACTACATTATATCCTTAAATATGACACCAAGACATATAATTTGTAAATAAAAGATAAAATATTAAAACCTCAATTTTTAAATAATTTTACCCCACCTTTGTGTTCTCAGTATTTAGATTAACCCATAATTTTATGATTTTGGAGCATATAACTTATAGTACCAGTCATGTACTGAGATCAATTTAACGGATTGGTTCCTCCCCGCAAATTACTTGACTTTTGCCTAAGTAAGACATACTCACAGAATGTATCGATGTATATGTATGAATGTATATATATATATATATATATATATATATATATATATATATATATATATATATATATATATATATATATATATATATATATATTAGTATATTTTATGTTTACAATAAAAATAGATAAACAATTTAATGATAATATGAAATGAAATTATTATTATTTATTAATAATATTTTTATTGTTTTCACTGCATTAACTTCTGAGTGTGACTTTGTTTTTCTTACCATTTTCTACTGTAAATGGCGGCTTAATTGGATTATTACTAAGGTTTACTGGATTGTGGTGTTTCTTTATTGTTTTATATTTCAATCAGTGGACATCAGGATAGCTTTCTATATACCTGGGATAAATGTAAAGAGTACTGACTTCTTATATTTTCATTTACTTCTGCAATACTGTATATTGTAGTCCTTTCATTATTTTAAATATTAATAATATTTTTATTGTTTTCACTGCATTAACTTCTGGGTGTGACTTTGTTTTTCTTACTATTTTCTACTGTAAATGGCGGCTTAATTGGATTATTACTAAGGTTTACTGGATTGTGGTGTTTCTTTATTGTTTTATTATTAATAATATTTTTATTGTTTTCACTGCATTAACTTCTGAGTGTGACTTTGTTTTTCTTACTATTTTCTACTGTAAATGGCGGCTTAATTGGATTATTACTAAGGTTTACTGGATTGTGGTGTTTCTTTATTGTTTTATATTTCAATCAGTGGACATCAGGATAGCTTTCTATATACCTGGGATAAATGTAAAGAGTACTGACTTTCATCTGCAGTTCAATGGTGATGTCTTCTTATATTTTCATTTACTTCTGCAATACTGTATATTGTAGTCCTTTCATTATTTTAAATATTTCTATCATGTCACTCGTTTGATATATCTCCCCGAAAGATATAGTTATTCAGAGTTTTACATTGGAATAGTGTACTACTATTTAAATATTAGTCCTTTAAATATATATTTCTATCATGTCCCCCCCACCCTCTTAGATTTATCTCCTCTAAATTTGCAATCCCTAAAGTTTAACATCTTTCTTCAGAAGACAGATTTCTTAATAATTCTGGTGTTTTCTGTTTTGTTCTTTTCTGGATTCCTTCAATAGCTTCTCCGTATTTTCTGAAGTCGTCTGACCATCCCCGAAAACAATATTCTAGGTCGTATCACACATATCATTCAACTAGTGTTTTAGACCTCTCGACATTTAGCTAGGCAAAGGAATGTTTTATTATTCCTATCATCTGAATTCCTTTTTTTTCTTCAACATGTTTAGCCATCTTTAAAATCATATTCATACATATTCACAATTCCTCGTGGAGGGGTATAAGAGACATGTATAAATATAGCTGCATATTACTACAAAATAACTTGAACCATATCGCGAAACATTTTTTTAAGTATCTCTGTAATTATTCTCATTTCGATTTTCTGTAGAATGTATTGACGTTTAAGATAGAGACAATTGCCCTTCTTCTAATAATCTCTTTATCCATTCCATGTTTAGTCTCACAAAATATTGTTAATGCAAGATTTTGCTCTAATGTAATAAATGTTACTTTTAAAAGACCGAAGTTCTCAATTTTCTTCTTTCTCTTGTATATTGATATCTAAAGGATGACAAATGTATGAATTATGCGATAGGGAGGAAAAAAAGCCACGACCTTCTTCTCTCGTTACAGAAGGCTAACTGACAACGTCTTTCGCAGGAGTGACTAGTACTACTGCCTTTTATATACCGTGACAACTGGAAAGACGTGACAAATAAGGATACACTCTGCTCTCCTTATCAACATTGTCCGAGTCTGAGGACCTTTCCTCCCTGGTTAAGGAGTGAGATAAAATATTAGGGATCAATCTCTAGCAATAATTTCATTAAATCATATTTAACCAGAGACTGTTATGTCGTGGTTGTTGCTATATTTTATAGTCGTGGTTTCAATGTTTAACAGGGGTTGTAGAATTAGCTTTATCTAATTATTATCAAACGAAACAGATTTATATATTGTCGCCGTTGTACGTTAAAATCACATATATATTTATATACACACCAAGGATGGAGGGACGACGGAATTGAAAACCATTATTGCTGAGTACATCACGGCAAGATCTAATACACACACACACACACACACTCTCCCGTATATATTTAATAATCAGCTATGACCATGAAGAAGGTCCCTGTAGATCATCTGGTTGTAGGATCTAATGAACCCGAAAGAAAGTGAAAATATATTTTATGAAAACCCCAGAAGAATAAATGTAAACATTGACCCGATTATAGTAGAAATAACAATGAGAAAGCCATGAACGCCAGCACATCTATTTTGCTTGGAAATTAAAAGTAGGTTTATAAATATTAATTTTTTCTTATGTTCTTGTATCTGTTTGGTAGGTGTTAGAGACTATGTAGACACTGATGTGGTGTTCAATCTCAGTCCGAATCTGTACTATATATTTTTAAATTTAAATTTTTCTCTAGTAAAGTAAAAAATGAAATTATTATCTATAGACTTTGACTGAAATCGAAACCCAGAGCAGGTTCTCCACCGTCTCTAATACCTACCATTAGGCCACGGAGACCGATATAAAAACAGTGTGAAAATTAATATTTATAAAGTTACTTTTTTATTTTTGTTTTATACTATAAAAAATATAATACGACACACTGCCAGTGATTGAACCCCGGACCTGGACCTCCACCGGCTCTTATACTTACCACTAGGCTAAAGGGACGGTTACAGAAACTTACTTAAAAATTGATATTTATAAACCTACTTTTTCATTACTAGAAAAAACCGGAAGTGGAGAAAATTGAAAAACATCTTCTTTTTCTTCCTCTGATTTTTTTTAATCCAAAATTTGGATTTAAGTCAGAGACGAGTTATCGTTCGTGGCAAAAATCAGAGGAAGAAAAAGAAGAAGTTTTTCAATTTTCTCCACTTCCGGTTTTTTCTAGTATAGGTAAGTAAATACTAATTTTCAAAAAATTTTTGTAACCGTCCCTGTGGTCTAATGGTAAGCACTAGAGACGGTGGAGATCCTGATTTAGGGTTCGATTTCCGTTAGGTTTTATACTAATAACTGCGTATTTGTTTCTTTTATTAAGTAAGATTTGAACTAATAATGCTGTACTTTGTAGTAATGTCCCATATTATAATTAAAATTTATTTTTTTTATAAAAGAAAGAACAAAAAACCTTATTGAAATTAAGAAATGAATTTTATTCAGTAAAGTTGTTTTTATTTTGTTTTCACTTCATTAACTGCTGAATACGTCTTTTGTTTTTGTTTTTGATTCTTTCTAACCATTGTTTACTGTGAATGGTGACTGCAACGAACCTGGATTATTACCAAGTTTCACTGGATGATTGTATTATTTTGTTGTCAGTGGACATCTGGACATCTATCTAAATACCTGGAATAAACACAAGGTGTGTGTTTTACGTAACATTTCATTTTAATGTCTGATGTTCCTGTATTTCACATTTAAAATGTAACCAAAAATAAACAAGACAGGGACGCTACATCAAAATAACCCACACAGACGAGGTACGAATAATCTAAAATTAATTTTAACAAACTATAAACGATGTTTAAAGAGAGACGAACATTAAAATAGGATTTCAAACAAACACGTAAACACAAAGACAATTACAGCCGCCATAATCTAATATCTGAAGATCAACATTTTTCACGATAGAAATAAAACTAAATAAGTAAAGTTTAGTGGCCCCTGATTTACTTGCTTTTAATTTCATTTTGATAATCTGTATTCTGTAGACATATATTTATGATTTTAATGATGAAATTTCCTCTTGTCTTTAAAAGATAATTACTTATAAAAATTATAATAGTCACCTCCTCCTCTCGATTAATATATAGCATCATTCGAGGTAGCTTACCCACAGGGGTTCCTCAACTGGGCGGTTTCAACTGTTGGGTTTCAACTGATGAGCAGCTGAACAGAAAATTGAGGGCCATTGGAAACTTTGGTGGCCGATATAGAATTTTGAGATTTAAGAAGGTATGCTACCCGAAAACCTATTCAAGGAATATATGCAAAGAACCTGAATAAAAATCAGGAAGCTAATTGGGAAAATTAAACCAGGAACAAACATTTACGAAACATATTTGGTATACTTTGGAATATTTACTATACAGGTGGCTGGTGGAACATTTTTTCATGTGAATGTGGGCAATGACGCCAAAATATTTGGCAACCCTTGGCTTCCACCTTACTAAATGTTCTGGAGACAAGCCTCTTCGCTATATATCATAGTTCTTCAATCCTTCATCTTCCACAGTTGGTGAAGTATTTCGATTTGATATGACGATCGCAGAGTTAGATTTAGGACGTGGTGGCGTTCATGGGTTTCTTAGTGTTGTTACTAGAAAGGGTCGACTCTGTCTTTCACACTTCAGGTTTTTTCATGAATTAAATATCCATTTTCTTTCTGATCGGTCTAACAATGATTTCAACCTACAATGACTCCGTCTGTAATAATGTTCTCTTATTTGAAATATGCCATACCTAACTCCCGTGTCTGTGTGTGTGAAAAATATTCCAACTTAGAGCGACGTGCCCGTAAATTGTTTAGCCCGATTCCTATATATAGATAATGAGTAATATTTCAACCTTCATGGAGGGTCTTTGCCGTAATTTCCCGTAACTCCGACTAGAAGTCATTATGTAGTTTTTTCGTCCGTTAAAAATAATGATTAAAACAATTCTATATCCACAGTTATATACACCTCTTCATCACATATTATATTATTTCCACCAATAACTACATTATATCCTTAAATATGACACCAAGACATATAATTTGTAAATAAAAGATAAAATATTAAAACCTCAATTTTTAAATAATTTTACCCCACCTTTGTGTTCTCAGTATTTAGATTAACCCATAATTTTATGATTTTGGAGCATATAACTTATAGTACCAGTCATGTACTGAGATCAATTTAACGGATTGGTTCCTCCCCGCAAATTACTTGACTTTTGCCTAAGTAAGACATACTCACAGAATGTATCGATGTATATGTATGAATGTATATATATATATATATATATATATATATATATATATATATATATATATATATATATATATATATATATATATATATATATATATATATATATATATATATATATATATATATATATTAGTATATTTTATGTTTACAATAAAAATAGATAAACAATTTAATGATAATATGAAATGAAATTATTATTATTTATTAATAATATTTTTATTGTTTTCACTGCATTAACTTCTGAGTGTGACTTTGTTTTTCTTACCATTTTCTAATGTAAATGGCGGCTTAATTGGATTATTACTAAGGTTTACTGGATTGTGGTGTTTCTTTATTGTTTTATATTTCAATCAGTGGACATCAGGATAGCTTTCTATATACCTGGGATAAATGTAAAGAGTACTGACTTCTTATATTTTCATTTACTTCTGCAATACTGTATATTGTAGTCCTTTCATTATTTTAAATATTAATAATATTTTTATTGTTTTCACTGCATTAACTTCTGAGTGTGACTTTGTTTTTCTTACTATTTTCTACTGTAAATGGCGGCTTAATTGGATTATTACTAAGGTTTACTGGATTGTGGTGTTTCTTTATTGTTTTATTATTAATAATATTTTTATTGTTTTCACTGCATTAACTTCTGAGTGTGACTTTGTTTTTCTTACTATTTTCTACTGTAAATGGCGGCTTAATTGGATTATTACTAAGGTTTACTGGATTGTGGTGTTTCTTTATTGTTTTATATTTCAATCAGTGGACATCAGGATAGCTTTCTATATACCTGGGATAAATGTAAAGAGTACTGACTTTCATCTGCAGTTCAATGGTGATGTCTTCTTATATTTTCATTTACTTCTGCAATACTGTATATTGTAGTCCTTTCATTATTTTAAATATTTCTATCATGTCACTCGTTTGATATATCTCCCCGAAAGATATAGTTATTCAGAGTTTTACATTGGAATAGTGTACTACTATTTAAATATTAGTCCTTTAAATATATATTTCTATCATGTCCCCCCCACCCTCTTAGATTTATCTCCTCTAAATTTGCAATCCCTAAAGTTTAACATCTTTCTTCAGAAGACAGATTTCTTAATAAATCTGGTGTTTTCTGTTTTGTTCTTTTCTGGATTCCTTCAATAGCTTCTCCGTATTTTCTGAAGTCGTCTGACCATCCCCGAAAACAATATTCTAGGTCGTATCACACATATCATTCAACTAGTGTTTTAGACCTCTCGACATTTAGCTAGGCAAAGGAATGTTTTATTATTCCTATCATCTGAATTCCTTTTTTTTCTTCAACATGTTTAGCCATCTTTAAAATCATATTCATACATATTCACAATTCCTCGTGGAGGGGTATAAGAGACATGTATAAATATAGCTGCATATTACTACAAAATAACTTGAACCATATCGCGAAACATTTTTTTAAGTATCTCTGTAATTATTCTCATTTCGATTTTCTGTAGAATGTATTGACGTTTAAGATAGAGACAATTGCCCTTCTTCTAATAATCTCTTTATCCATTCCATGTTTAGTCTCACAAAATATTGTTAATGCAAGATTTTGCTCTAATGTAATAAATGTTACTTTTAAAAGACCGAAGTTCTCAATTTTCTTCTTTCTCTTGTATATTGATATCTAAAGGATGACAAATGTATGAATTATGCGATAGGGAGGAAAAAAAGCCACGACCTTCTTCTCTCGTTACAGAAGGCTAACTGACAACGTCTTTCGCAGGAGTGACTAGTACTACTGCCTTTTATATACCGTGACAACTGGAAAGACGTGACAAATAAGGATACACTCTGCTCTCCTTATCAACATTGTCCGAGTCTGAGGACCTTTCCTCCCTGGTTAAGGAGTGAGATAAAATATTAGGGATCAATCTCTAGCAATAATTTCATTAAATCATATTTAACCAGAGACTGTTATGTCGTGGTTGTTGCTATATTTTATAGTCGTGGTTTCAATGTTTAACAGGGGTTGTAGAATTAGCTTTATCTAATTATTATCAAACGAAACAGATTTATATATTGTCGCCGTTGTACGTTAAAATCACATATATATTTATATACACACCAAGGATGGAGGGACGACGGAATTGAAAACCATTATTGCTGAGTACATCACGGCAAGATCTAATACACACACACACACACACACTCTCCCGTATATATTTAATAATCAGCTATGACCATGAAGAAGGTCCCTGTAGATCATCTGGTTGTAGGATCTAATGAACCCGAAAGAAAGTGAAAATATATTTTATGAAAGCCCCAGAAGAATAAATGTAAACATTGACCCGATTATAGTAGAAATAACAATGAGAAAGCCATGAACGCCAGCACATCTATTTTGCTTGGAAATTAAAAGTAGGTTTATAAATATTAATTTTTTCTTATGTTCTTGTATCTGTTTGGTAGGTGTTAGAGACTATGTAGACACTGATGTGGTGTTCAATCTCAGTCCGAATCTGTACTATATATTTTTAAATTTAAATTTTTCTCTAGTAAAGTAAAAAATGAAATTATTATCTATAGACTTTGACTAAAATCGAAACCCAGAGCAGGTTCTCCACCGTCTCTAATACCTACCATTAGGCCACGGAGACCGATATAAAAACAGTGTGAAAATTAATATTTATAAAGTTACTTTTTAATTTTTGTTTTATACTATAAAAAATATAATACGACACACTGCCAGTGATTGAACCCCGGACCTGGACCTCCACCGGCTCTTATACTTACCACTAGGCTAAAGGGACGGTTACAGAAACTTACTTAAAAATTGATATTTATAAACCTACTTTTTCATTACTAGAAAAAACCGGAAGTGGAGAAAATTGAAAAACATCTTCTTTTTCTTCCTCTGATTTTTTTTTATCCAAAATTTGGATTTAAGTCAGAGACGAGTTATCGTTCGTGGCAAAAATCAGAGGAAGAAAAAGAAGAAGTTTTTCAATTTTCTCCACTTCCGGTTTTTTCTAGTATAGGTAAGTAAATACTAATTTTCAAAAAATTTTTGTAACCGTCCCTGTGGCCTAATGGTAAGCACTAGAGACGGTGGAGATCCTGATTTAGGGTTCGATTTCCGTTAGGTTTTATACTAATAACTGCGTATTTGTTTCTTTTATTAAGTAAGATTTGAACTAATAATGCTGTACTTTGTAGTAATGTCCCATATTATAATTAAAATTTATTTTTTTTATAAAAGAAAGAACAAAAAACCTTATTGAAATTAAGAAATGAATTTTATTCAGTAAAGTTGTTTTTATTTTGTTTTCACTTCATTAACTGCTGAATACGTCTTTTGTTTTTGTTTTTGATTCTTTCTAACCATTGTTTACTGTGAATGGTGACTGCAACGAACCTGGATTATTACCAAGTTTCACTGGATGATTGTATTATTTTGTTGTCAGTGGACATCTGGACATCTATCTAAATACCTGGAATAAACACAAGGTGTGTGTTTTACGTAACATTTCATTTTAATGTCTGATGTTCCTGTATTTCACATTTAAAATGTAACCAAAAATAAACAAGACAGGGACGCTACATCAAAATAAACCACACAGACGAGGTACGAATAATCTAAAATTAATTTTAACAAACTATAAACGATGTTTAAAGAGAGACGAACATTAAAATAGGATTTCAAACAAACACGTAAACACAAAGACAATTACAGCCGCCATAATCTAATATCTGAAGATCAACATTTTTCACGATAGAAATAAAACTAAATATGTAAAGTTTAGTGGCCCCTGATTTACTTGCTTTTAATTTCATTTTGATAATCTGTATTCTGTAGACATATATTTATGATTTTAATGATGAATTTTTTCCTCTTGTCTTTAAAAGATTATTACTTATAAAAATTATAATAGTCACCTCCTCCTCTCGATTAATATATAGCATCATTCGAGGTAGCTTACCCACAGGGGTTCCTCAACTGGGCGGTTTCAACTGTTGGGTGGGCGATGAGCAGCTGAACAGAAAATTGAGGGCCATTGGAAACTTTGGTGGCCGATATAGAATTTTGAGATTTAAGAAGGTATGCTACCCGAAAACCTATTCAAGGAATATATGCAAAGAACCTGAATAAAAATCAGGAAGCTAATTGGGAAAATTAAACCAGGAACAAACATTTACGAAACATATTTGGTATACTTTGAAATATTTACTATACAGGTGGCTGGTGGAACATTTTTTCATGTGAATGTGGGAAATGACGCCAAAATATTTGGCAACCCTTGGCTTACACCTTACTAAATGTTCTGGAGACAAGCCTCTTCGCTATATATCATAGTTCTTCAATCCTTCATCTTCCACAGTTGGTGAAGTATTTCGATTTGATATGACGATCGCAGAGTTAGATTTAGGACGTGGTGGCGTTCATGGGTTTCTTAGTGTTGTTACTAGAAAGGGTCGACTCTGTCTTTCACACTTCAGGTTTTTTCATGAATTAAATATCCATTTTCTTTCTGATCGGTCTAACAATGATTTCAACCTACAATGACTCCGTCTGTAATAATGTTCTCTTATTTGAAATATGCCATACCTAACTCCCGTGTCTGTGTGTGTGAAAAATATTCCAACTTAGAGCGACGTGCCCGTAAATTGTTTAGCCCGATTCCTATATATAGATAATGTGTAATATTTGAACCTTCATGGAGGGTCTTTGCCGTAATTTCCCGTAACTCCGACTAGAAGTCATTATGTAGTTTTTTCGTCCGTTAAAAATAATGATTAAAACAATTCTATATCCACAGTTATATACACCTCTTCATCACATATTATATTATTTCCACCAATAACTACATTATATCCTTAAATATGACACCAAGACATATAATTTGTAAATAAAAGATAAAATATTAAAACCTCAATTTTTAAATAATTTTACCCCACCTTTGTGTTCTCAGTGTTTAGATTAACCCATAATTTTATGATTTTGGAGCATATAACTTATAGTACCAGTCATGTACTGGGATCAATTTAACGGATTGGTTCCTCCCCGCAAATTACTTGACTTTTGCCTAAGTAAGACATACTCACAGAATGTATCGATGTATATGTATGAATGTATATATATATTAGTATATTTTATGTTTACAATAAAAATAGACAAACAATTTAATGATAATATGAAATGAAATTATTATTATTTATTAATAATATTTTTATTGTTTTCACTGCATTAACTTCTGAGTGTGACTTTGTTTTTCTTACTATTTTCTACTGTAAATGGCGGCTTAATTGGATTATTACTAAGGTTTACTGGATTGTGGTGTTTCTTTATTGTTTTATATTTCAATCAGTGGACATCAGGATAGCTTTCTATATACCTGGGATAAATGTAAAGAGTACTGACTTTCATCTGCAGTTCAATGGTGATGTCTTCTTATATTTTCATTTACTTCTGCAATACTGTATATTGTAGTCTTTTCATTATTTTAAATATTTCTATCATGTCACTCGTTTGATATATCTCCCCGAAAGATATAGTTATTCAGAGCTTTACATTGGAATAGTGTACTACTATTTAAATATTAGTCCTTTAAATATATATTTCTATCATGTCCCCCCCACCCTCTTAGATTTATCTCCTCTAAATTTGCAATCCCTAAAGTTTAACATCTTTCTTCAGAAGACAGATTTCTTAATAATTCTGGTGTTTTCTGTTTTGTTCTTTTCTGGATTCCTTCAATAGCTTCTCCGTATTTTCTGAAGTCGTCTGACCATGCCCCAAAACAATATTCTAGGTCGTATCACACATATCATTCAACTAGTGTTTTAGACCTCTCGACATTTAGCTAGGCAAAGGAATGTTTTATTATTCCTATCATCTGAATTCCTTTTTTTTCTTCAACATGTTTAGCCATCTTTAAAATCATATTCATACATATTCACAATTCCTCGTGGAGGGGTATAAGAGACATGTATAAATATAGCTGCATATTACTACAAAATAACTTGAACCATATCGCGAAACATTTTGTAAAGTATCTCTGTAATTATTCTCATTTCGATTTTCTGTAGAATGTATTGACGTTTAAGATAGAGACAATTGCCCTTCTTCTAATAATCTCTTTGTCCATTCCATGTTTTAGCCTCACAAAATATTGTTAATGCAAGATTTTGCTCTAATGTAATAAATGTTACTTTTAAAAGATCGAAGTTCTCAATTTTCTTCTTTCTCTTGTATATTGATATCTAAAGGATGACAAATGTATGAATTATGTGATAGGGAGGAAAAAAAAGCCACGACCTTCTTCTCTCGTTACAGAAGGCTAACTGACAACGTCTTTCGCAGGAGTGACTAGTACTACTGCCTTTTATATACCGTGACAACTGGAAAGACGTGACAAATAAGGATACACTCTGCTCTCCTTATCAACATTGTCCGAGTCTGAGGACCTTTCCTCCCTGGTTAAGGAGTGAGATAAAATATTAGGGATCAATCTCTAGCAATAATTTCATTAAATCATATTTAACCAGAGACTGTTATGTCGTGGTTGTTGCTATATTTTATAGTCGTGGTTTCAATGTTTAACAGGGGTTGTAGAATTAGCTTTATCTAATTATTATCAAACAAAACAAATTTATATATTGTCGCCGTTGTACGTTAAAATCACATATATATTTATATACACACCAAGGATGGAGGGACGACGGAATTGAAAACCATTATTGCTGAGTACATCACGGCAAGATCTAATACACACACACACACACACACACTCTCCCGTATATATTTAATAATCAGCTATGACCATGAAGAAGGTCCCTGTAGATCATCTGGTTGTAGGATCTAATGAACCCGAAAGAAAGTGAAAATATATTTTATGAAAGCCCCAGAAGAATAAATGTAAACATTGACCCGATTATAGTAGAAATAACAATGAGAAAGCCATGAACGCCAGCACATCTATTTTGCTTGGAAATTAAAAGTAGGTTTATAAATATTAATTTTTTCTTATGTTCTTGTATCTGTTTGGTAGGTGTTAGAGACTATGTAGACACTGATGTGGTGTTCAATCTCAGTCCGAATCTGTACTATATATTTTTCTCTAGTAAAGTAAAAAATGAAATTATTATCTATAGACTTTGACTGAAATCGAAACCCAGAGCAGGTTCTCCACCGTCTCTAATACCTACCATTAGGCAACGGAGACAGATATAAAAACAGTGTGAAAATTAATATTTATAAAGTTACTTTTTTATTTTTGTTTTATACTATAAAAAATATAATACGACACACTGCCAGTGATTGAACCCCGGACCTGGACCTCCACCGGCTCTTATACTTACCACTAGGCTAAAGGGACGGTTACAGAAACTTACTTAAAAATTGATATTTATAAACCTACTTTTTCATTACTAGAAAAAACCGGAAGTGGAGAAAATTGAAAAACATCTTCTTTTTCTTCCTCTGATTTTTTTTTATCCAAAATTTGGATTTAAGTCAGAGACGAGTTATCGTTCGTGGCAAAAATCAGAGGAAGAAAAAGAAGAAGTTTTTCAATTTTCTCCACTTCCGGTTTTTTCTAGTATAGGTAAGTAAATACTAATTTTCAAAAAATTTTTGTAACCGTCCCTGTGGCCTAATGGTAAGCACTAGAGACGGTGGAGATCCTGATTTAGGGTTCGATTTCCGTTAGGTTTTATACTAATAACTGCGTATTTGTTTCTTTTATTAAGTAAGATTTGAACTAATAATGCTGTACTTTGTAGTAATGTCCCATATTATATTCAACATATTTTAATTAAAATTTATTTTTTTTATAAAAGAAAGAACAAAAAACCTTATTGAAATTAAGAAATGAATTTTATTCAGTAAAGTTGTTTTTATTTTGTTTTCACTTCATTAACTGCTGAATACGTCTTTTGTTTTTGTTTTTGATTCTTTCTAACCATTGTTTACTGGGAATGGTGACATTCAACGAACCTGGATTATTACCAAGTTTCACTGGATGATTGTATTATTTTGTTGTCAGTGGACATCTGGACATCTATCTAAATACCTGGAATAAACACAAGGTGTGTGTTTTACGTAACATTTCATTTTAATGTCTGATGTTCCTGTATTTCACATTTAAAATGTAACCAAAAATAAACAAGACAGGGACGCTACATCAAAATAAACCACACAGACGAGGTACGAATAATCTAAAATTAATTTTAACAAACTATAAACGATGTTTAAAGAGAGACGAACATTAAAATAGGATTTCAAACAAACACGTAAACACAAAGACAATTACAGCCGCCATAATCTAATATCTGAAGATCAACATTTTTCACGATAGAAATAAAACTAAATATGTAAAGTTTAGTGGCCCCTGATTTACTTGCTTTTAATTTCATTTTGATAATCTGTATTCTGTAGACATATATTTATGATTTTAATGATGAATTTTTTCCTCTTGTCTTTAAAAGATTATTACTTATAAAAATTATAATAGTCACCTCCTCCTCTCGATTAATATATAGCATCATTCGAGGTAGCTTACCCACAGGGGTTCCTCAACTGGGCGGTTTCAACTGTTGGGTGGGCGATGAGCAGCTGAACAGAAAATTGAGGGCCATTGGAAACTTTGGTGGCCGATATAGAATTTTGAGATTTAAGAAGGTATGCTACCCGAAAACCTATTCAAGGAATATATGCAAAGAACCTGAATAAAAATCAGGAAGCTAATTGGGAAAATTAAACCAGGAACAAACATTTACGAAACATATTTGGTATACTTTGAAATATTTACTATACAGGTGGCTGGTGGAACATTTTTTCATGTGAATGTGGGAAATGACGCCAAAATATTTGGCAACCCTTGGCTTACACCTTACTAAATGTTCTGGAGACAAGCCTCTTCGCTATATATCATAGTTCTTCAATCCTTCATCTTCCACAGTTGGTGAAGTATTTCGATTTGATATGACGATCGCAGAGTTAGATTTAGGACGTGGTGGCGTTCATGGGTTTCTTAGTGTTGTTACTAGAAAGGGTCGACTCTGTCTTTCACACTTCAGGTTTTTTCATGAATTAAATATCCATTTTCTTTCTGATCGGTCTAACAATGATTTCAACCTACAATGACTCCGTCTGTAATAATGTTCTCTTATTTGAAATATGCCATACCTAACTCCCGTGTCTGTGTGTGTGAAAAATATTCCAACTTAGAGCGACGTGCCCGTAAATTGTTTAGCCCGATTCCTATATATAGATAATGTGTAATATTTGAACCTTCATGGAGGGTCTTTGCCGTAATTTCCCGTAACTCCGACTAGAAGTCATTATGTAGTTTTTTCGTCCGTTAAAAATAATGATTAAAACAATTCTATATCCACAGTTATATACACCTCTTCATCACATATTATATTATTTCCACCAATAACTACATTATATCCTTAAATATGACACCAAGACATATAATTTGTAAATAAAAGATAAAATATTAAAACCTCAATTTTTAAATAATTTTACCCCACCTTTGTGTTCTCAGTGTTTAGATTAACCCATAATTTTATGATTTTGGAGCATATAACTTATAGTACCAGTCATGTACTGGGATCAATTTAACGGATTGGTTCCTCCCCGCAAATTACTTGACTTTTGCCTAAGTAAGACATACTCACAGAATGTATCGATGTATATGTATGAATGTATATATATATTAGTATATTTTATGTTTACAATAAAAATAGACAAACAATTTAATGATAATATGAAATGAAATTATTATTATTTATTAATAATATTTTTATTGTTTTCACTGCATTAACTTCTGAGTGTGACTTTGTTTTTCTTACTATTTTCTACTGTAAATGGCGGCTTAATTGGATTATTACTAAGGTTTACTGGATTGTGGTGTTTCTTTATTGTTTTATATTTCAATCAGTGGACATCAGGATAGCTTTCTATATACCTGGGATAAATGTAAAGAGTACTGACTTTCATCTGCAGTTCAATGGTGATGTCTTCTTATATTTTCATTTACTTCTGCAATACTGTATATTGTAGTCTTTTCATTATTTTAAATATTTCTATCATGTCACTCGTTTGATATATCTCCCCGAAAGATATAGTTATTCAGAGCTTTACATTGGAATAGTGTACTACTATTTAAATATTAGTCCTTTAAATATATATTTCTATCATGTCCCCCCCCCCCACCCTCTTAGATTTATCTCCTCTAAATTTGCAATCCCTAAAGTTTAACATCTTTCTTCAGAAGACAGATTTCTTAATAATTCTGGTGTTTTCTGTTTTGTTCTTTTCTGGATTCCTTCAATAGCTTCTCCGTATTTTCTGAAGTCGTCTGACCATGCCCCAAAACAATATTCTAGGTCGTATCACACATATCATTCAACTAGTGTTTTAGACCTCTCGACATTTAGCTAGGCAAAGGAATGTTTTATTATTCCTATCATCTGAATTCCTTTTTTTTCTTCAACATGTTTAGCCATCTTTAAAATCATATTCATACATATTCACAATTCCTCGTGGAGGGGTATAAGAGACATGTATAAATATAGCTGCATATTACTACAAAATAACTTGAACCATATCGCGAAACATTTTGTAAAGTATCTCTGTAATTATTCTCATTTCGATTTTCTGTAGAATGTATTGACGTTTAAGATAGAGACAATTGCCCTTCTTCTAATAATCTCTTTGTCCATTCCATGTTTTAGCCTCACAAAATATTGTTAATGCAAGATTTTGCTCTAATGTAATAAATGTTACTTTTAAAAGATCGAAGTTCTCAATTTTCTTCTTTCTCTTGTATATTGATATCTAAAGGATGACAAATGTATGAATTATGTGATAGGGAGGAAAAAAAAGCCACGACCTTCTTCTCTCGTTACAGAAGGCTAACTGACAACGTCTTTCGCAGGAGTGACTAGTACTACTGCCTTTTATATACCGTGACAACTGGAAAGACGTGACAAATAAGGATACACTCTGCTCTCCTTATCAACATTGTCCGAGTCTGAGGACCTTTCCTCCCTGGTTAAGGAGTGAGATAAAATATTAGGGATCAATCTCTAGCAATAATTTCATTAAATCATATTTAACCAGAGACTGTTATGTCGTGGTTGTTGCTATATTTTATAGTCGTGGTTTCAATGTTTAACAGGGGTTGTAGAATTAGCTTTATCTAATTATTATCAAACAAAACAAATTTATATATTGTCGCCGTTGTACGTTAAAATCACATATATATTTATATACACACCAAGGATGGAGGGACGACGGAATTGAAAACCATTATTGCTGAGTACATCACGGCAAGATCTAATACACACACACACACACACACACTCTCCCGTATATATTTAATAATCAGCTATGACCATGAAGAAGGTCCCTGTAGATCATCTGGTTGTAGGATCTAATGAACCCGAAAGAAAGTGAAAATATATTTTATGAAAGCCCCAGAAGAATAAATGTAAACATTGACCCGATTATAGTAGAAATAACAATGAGAAAGCCATGAACGCCAGCACATCTATTTTGCTTGGAAATTAAAAGTAGGTTTATAAATATTAATTTTTTCTTATGTTCTTGTATCTGTTTGGTAGGTGTTAGAGACTATGTAGACACTGATGTGGTGTTCAATCTCAGTCCGAATCTGTACTATATATTTTTCTCTAGTAAAGTAAAAAATGAAATTATTATCTATAGACTTTGACTGAAATCGAAACCCAGAGCAGGTTCTCCACCGTCTCTAATACCTACCATTAGGCAACGGAGACAGATATAAAAACAGTGTGAAAATTAATATTTATAAAGTTACTTTTTTATTTTTGTTTTATACTATAAAAAATATAGTACGACACACTGCCAGTGATTGAACCCCGGACCTGGACCTCCACCGGCTCTTATACTTACCACTAAGCTAAAGGGACGGTTACAGAAACTTACTTAAAAATTGATATTTATAAACCTACTTTTTCATTACTAGAAAAAACCGGAAGTGGAGAAAATTGAAAAACATCTTCTTTTTCTTCCTCTGATTTTTTTTTATCCAAAATTTGGATTTAAGTCAGAGACGAGTTATCGTTCGTGGCAAAAATCAGAGGAAGAAAAAGAAGAAGTTTTTCAATTTTCTCCACTTCCGGTTTTTTCTAGTATAGGTAAGTAAATACTAATTTTCAAAAAATTTTTGTAACCGTCCCTGTGGCCTAATGGTAAGCACTAGAGACGGTGGAGATCCTGATTTAGGGTTCGATTTCCGTTAGGTTTTATACTAATAACTGCGTATTTGTTTCTTTTATTAAGTAAGATTTGAACTAATAATGCTGTACTTTGTAGTAATGTCCCATATTATATTCAACATATTTTAATTAAAATTTATTTTTTTTATAAAAGAAAGAACAAAAAACCTTATTGAAATTAAGAAATGAATTTTATTCAGTAAAGTTGTTTTTATTTTGTTTTCACTTCATTAACTGCTGAATACGTCTTTTGTTTTTGTTTTTGATTCTTTCTAACCATTGTTTACTGTGAATGGTGACTGCAACGAACCTGGATTATTACCAAGTTTCACTGGATGATTGTATTATTTTGTTGTCAGTGGACATCTGGACATCTATCTAAATACCTGGAATAAACACAAGGTGTGTGTTTTACGTAACATTTCATTTTAATGTCTGATGTTCCTGTATTTCACATTTAAAATGTAACCAAAAATAAACAAGACAGGGACGCTACATCAAAATAAACCACACAGACGAGGTACGAATAATCTAAAATTAATTTTAACAAACTATAAACGATGTTTAAAGAGAGACGAACATTAAAATAGGATTTCAAACAAACACGTAAACACAAAGACAATTACAGCCGCCATAATCTAATATCTGAAGATCAACATTTTTCACGATAGAAATAAAACTAAATAAGTAAAGTTTAGTGGCCCCTGATTTACTTGCTTTTAATTTCATTTTGATAATCTGTATTCTGTAGACATATATTTATGATTTTAATGATGAATTTTTTCCTCTTGTCTTTAAAAGATTATTACTTATAAAAATTATAATAGTCACCTCCTCCTCTCGATTAATATATAGCATCATTCGAGGTAGCTTACCCACAGGGGTTCCTCAACTGGGCGGTTTCAACTGTTGGGTGGGCGATGAGCAGCTGAACAGAAAATTGAGGGCCATTGGAAACTTTGGTGGCCGATATAGGATTTTGAGATTTAAGAAGGTATGCTACCCGAAAACCTATTCAAGGAATATATGCAAAGAACCTGAATAAAAATCAGGAAGCTAATTGGGAAAATTAAACCAGGAACAAACATTTACGAAACATATTTGGTATACTTTGAAATATTTACTATACAGGTGGCTGGTGGAACATTTTTTCATGTGAATGTGGGAAATGACGCCAAAATATTTGGCAACCCTTGGCTTACACCTTACTAAATGTTCTGGAGACAAGCCTCTTCGCTATATATCATAGTTCTTCAATCCTTCATCTTCCACAGTTGGTGAAGTATTTCGATTTGATATGACGATCGCAGAGTTAGATTTAGGACGTGGTGGCGTTCATGGGTTTCTTAGTGTTGTTACTAGAAAGGGTCGACTCTGTCTTTCACACTTCAGGTTTTTTCATGAATTAAATATCCATTTTCTTTCTGATCGGTCTAACAATGATTTCAACCTACAATGAATACGTCTGTAATAATGTTCTCTTATTTGAAATATGCCATACCTAACTCCCGTGTCTGTGTGTGTGAAAAATATTCCAACTTAGAGCGACGTGCCCGTAAATTGTTTAGCCTGATTCCTATATATAGATAATGTGTAATATTTGAACCTTCATGGAAGGTCTTTGCCGTAATTTCCCGTAACTCCGACTAGAAGTCATTATGTAGTTTTTTCGTCCGTTAAAAATAATGATTAAAACAATTCTATATCCACAGTTATATACACCTCTTCATCACATATTATATTATTTCCACCAATAACTACATTATATCCTTAAATATGACACCAAGACATATAATTTGTAAATAAAAGATAAAATATTAAAACCTCAATTTTTAAATAATTTTACCCCACCTTTGTGTTCTCAGTGTTTAGATTAACCCATAATTTTATGATTTTGGAGCATATAACTTATAGTACCAGTCATGTACTGGGATCAATTTAACGGATTGGTTCCTCCCCGCAAATTACTTGACTTTTGCCTAAGTAAGACATACTCACAGAATGTATCGATGTATATGTATGAATGTATATATATATTAGTATATTTTATGTTTACAATAAAAATAGACAAACAATTTAATGATAATATGAAATGAAATTATTATTATTTATTAATAATATTTTTATTGTTTTCACTGCATTAACTTCTGAGTGTGACTTTGTTTTTCTTACTATTTTCTACTGTAAATGGCGGCTTAATTGGATTATTACTAAGGTTTACTGGATTGTGGTGTTTCTTTATTGTTTTATATTTCAATCAGTGGACATCAGGATAGCTTTCTATATACCTGGGATAAATGTAAAGAGTACTGACTTTCATCTGCAGTTCAATGGTGATGTCTTCTTATATTTTCATTTACTTCTGCAATACTGTATATTGTAGTCTTTTCATTATTTTAAATATTTCTATCATGTCACTCGTTTGATATATCTCCCCGAAAGATATAGTTATTCAGAGCTTTACATTGGAATAGTGTACTACTATTTAAATATTAGTCCTTTAAATATATATTTCTATTATGCCCCCCCCACCCTCTTAGATTTATCTCCTCTAAATTTGCAATCCCTAAAGTTTAACATCTTTCTTCAGAAGACAGATTTCTTAATAATTCTGGTGTTTTCTGTTTTGTTCTTTTCTGGATTCCTTCAATAGCTTCTCCGTATTTTCTGAAGTCGTCTGACCATGCCCCAAAACAATATTCTAGGTCGTATCACACATATCATTCAACTAGTGTTTTAGACCTCTCGACATTTAGCTAGGCAAAGGAATGTTTTATTATTCCTATCATCTGAATTCCTTTTTTTTCTTCAACATGTTTAGCCATCTTTAAAATCATATTCATACATATTCACAATTCCTCGTGGAGGGGTATAAGAGACATGTATAAATATAGCTGCATATTACTACAAAATAACTTGAACCATATCGCGAAACATTTTGTAAAGTATCTCTGTAATTATTCTCATTTCGATTTTCTGTAGAATGTATTGACGTTTAAGATAGAGACAATTGCCCTTCTTCTAATAATCTCTTTGTCCATTCCATGTTTTAGCCTCACAAAATATTGTTAATGCAAGATTTTGCTCTAATGTAATAAATGTTACTTTTAAAAGATCGAAGTTCTCAATTTTCTTCTTTCTCTTGTATATTGATATCTAAAGGATGACAAATGTATGAATTATGTGATAGGGAGGAAAAAAAGCCACGACCTTCTTCTCTCGTTACAGAAGGCTAACTGACAACGTCTTTCGCAGGAGTGACTATTACTACTGCCTTTTATATACCGTGACAACTGGAAAGACGTGACAAATAAGGATACACTCTGCTCTCCTTATCAACATTGTCCGAGTCTGAGGACCTTTCCTCCCTGGTTAAGGAGTGAGATAAAATATTAGGGATCAATCTCTAGCAATAATTTCATTAAATCATATTTAACCAGAGACTGTTATGTCGTGGTTGTTGCTATATTTTATAGTCGTGGTTTCAATGTTTAACAGGGGTTGTAGAATTAGCTTTATCTAATTATTATCAAACAAAACAAATTTATATATTGTCGCCGTTGTACGTTAAAATCACATATATATTTATATACACACCAAGGATGGAGGGACGACGGAATTGAAAACCATTATTGCTGAGTACATCACGGCAAGATCTAATACACACACACTCTCCCGTATATATTTAATAATCAGCTATGACCATGAAGAAGGTCCCTGTAGATCATCTGGTTGTAGGATCTAATGAACCCGAAAGAAAGTGAAAATATATTTTATGAAAGCCCCAGAAGAATAAATGTAAACATTGACCCGATTATAGTAGAAATAACAATGAGAAAGCCATGAACGCCAGCACATCTATTTTGCTTGGAAATTAAAAGTAGGTTTATAAAAATTAATTTTTTCTTATGTTCTTGTATCTGTTTGGTAGGTGTTAGAGACTATGTAGACACTGATGTGGTGTTCAATCTCAGTCCGAATCTGTACTATATATTTTTAAATTAAAATTTTTCTCTAGTAAAGTAAAAAATGAAATTATTATCTATAGACTTTGACTGAAATCGAAACCCAGAGCAGGTTCTCCACCGTCTCTAATACCTACCATTAGGCCACGGAGACAGATATAAAAACAGTGTGAAAATTGATACTTATAAAGTTACTTTTTTATTTTTGTTTTATACTATAAAAAATATAATACGACACACTGCCAGTGATTGAACCCCGGACCTGGACCTCCACCGGCTCTTATACTTACCACTAGGCTAAAGGGACGGTTACAGAAACTTACTGAAAATTGATATTTATAAACCTACTTTTTCATTACTAGAATAAACCGGAAGTGGAGAAAATTGAAAAACATCTTCTTTTTCTTCCTCTGATTTTTTTTTAACCAAAATTTGGATTTAAGTCAGAGACGAGTTATCGTTCGTGGCAAAAATCAGAGGAAGAAAAAGAAGAAGTTTTTCAATTTTCTCCACTTCCGGTTTTTTCTAGTATAGGTAAGTAAATATTAATTTTCAAAAAATTTTTGTAACCGTCCCTGTGGCCTAATGGTAAGCGCTAGAGACGGTGGAGATCCTGATTTAGGGTTCGATTTCCGTTAGCTTTTATACTAATAACTGCGTATTTGTTGCTTTTATTAAGTAAGATTTGAACTAATAATGCTGTACTTTGTAGTAATGTCCCATATTATATTCAAGATATTTTAATTAAAATTTATTTTTTTTATAAAAGAAAGAACAAAAAACCTTATTGAAATTAAGAAATGAATTTTATTCAGTAAAGTTGTTTTTATTTTGTTTTCACTTCATTAACTGCTGAATACGTCTTTTGTTTTTGTTTTTGATTCTTTCTAACCATTGTTTACTGTGAATGGTGACTGCAACGAACCTGGATTATTACCAAGTTTCACTGGATGATTGTATTATTTTGTTGTCAGTGGACATCTGGACATCTATCTAAATACCTGGAATAAACACAAGGTGTGTGTTTTACGTAACATTTCATTTTAATGTCTGATGTTCCTGTATTTCACATTTAAAATGTAACCAAAAATAAACAAGACAGGGACGCTACATCAAAATAAACCACACAGACGAGGTACGAATAATCTAAAATTAATTTTAACAAACTATAAACGATGTTTAAAGAGAGACGAACATTAAAATAGGATTTCAAACAAACACGTAAACACAAAGACAATTACAGCCGCCATAATCTAATATCTGAAGATCAACATTTTTCACGATAGAAATAAAACTAAATAAGTAAAGTTTAGTGGCCCCTGATTTACTTGCTTTTAATTTCATTTTGATAATCTGTATTCTGTAGACATATATTTATGATTTTAATGATGAAATTTCCTCTTGTCTTTAAAAGATTATTACTTATAAAAATTATAATAGTCACCTCCTCCTCTCGATTAATATATAGCATCATTCGAGGTAGCTTACCCACAGGGGTTCCACAACTGGGCGGTTTCAACTGTTGGGTGGGCGATGAGCAGCTGAACAGAAAATTGAGGGCCATTGGAAACTTTGGTGGCCGATATAGAATTTTGAGATTTAAGAAGGTATGCTACCCGAAAACCTATTCAAGGAATATATGCAAAGAACCTGAATAAAAATCAGGAAGCTAATTGGGAAAATTAAACCAGGAACAAACATTTACGAAACATATTTGGTATACTTTGGAATATTTACTATACAGGTGGCTGGTGGAACATTTTTTCATGTGAATGTGGGAAATGACGCCAAAATATTTGGCAACCCTTGGCTTACACCTTACTAAATGTTCTGGAGACAAGCCTCTTCGCTATATATCATAGTTCTTCAATCCTTCATCTTCCACAGTTGGTGAAGTATTTCGATTTGATATGACGATCGCAGAGTTAGATTTAGGACGTGGTGGCGTTCATGGGTTTCTTAGTGTTGTTACTAGAAAGGGTCGACTCTGTCTTTCACACTTCAGGTTTTTTCATGAATTAAATATCCATTTTCTTTCTGATCGGTCTAACAATGATTTCAACCTACAATGACTCCGTCTGTAATAATGTTCTCTTATTTGAAATATGCCATACCTAACTCCCGTGTCTGTGTGTGTGAAAAATATTCCAACTTAGAGCGACGTGCCCGTAAATTGTTTAGCCTGATTCCTATATATAGATAATGTGTAATATTTGAACCTTCATGGAAGGTCTTTGCCGTAATTTCCCGTAACTCCGACTAGAAGTCATTATGTAGTTTTTTCGTCCGTTAAAAATAATGATTAAAACAATTCTATATCCACAGTTATATACACCTCTTCATCACATATTATATTATTTCCACCAATAACTACATTATATCCTTAAATATGACACCAAGACATATAATTTGTAAATAAAAGATAAAATATTAAAACCTCAATTTTTAAATTATTTTACCCCACCTTTGTGTTCTCAGTGTTTAGATTAACCCATAATTTTATGATTTTGGAGCATATAACTTATAGTACCAGTCATGTACTGGGATCAATTTAACGGATTGGTTCCTCCCCGCAAATTACTTGACTTTTGCCTAAGTAAGACATACTCACAGAATGTATCGATGTATATGTATGAATGTATATATATATATATATATATATATATATATATTAGTATATTTTATGTTTACAATAAAAATAGATAAACAATTTAATGATAATATGAAATGAAATTATTATTATTTATTAATAATATTTTTATTGTTTTCACTGCATTAACTTCTGAGTGTGACTTTGTTTTTCTTACCATTTTCTACTGTAAATGGCGGCTTAATTGGATTATTACTAAGGTTTACTGGATTGTGGTGTTTCTTTATTGTTTTATTATTAATAATATTTTTATTGTTTTCACTGCATTAACTTCTGAGTGTGACTTTGTTTTTCTTACTATTTTCTACTGTAAATGGCGGCTTAATTGGATTATTACTAAGGTTTACTGGATTGTGGTGTTTCTTTATTGTTTTATATTTCAATCAGTGGACATAAGGATAGCTTTCTATATACCTGGGATAAATGTAAAGAGTACTGACTTTCATCTGCAGTTCAATGGTGATGTCTTCTTATATTTTCATTTACTTCTGCAATACTGTATATTGTAGTCCTTTCATTATTTTAAATATTTCTATCATGTCACTCGTTTGATATATCTCCCCGAAAGATATAGTTATTCAGAGTTTTACATTGGAATAGTGTACTACTATTTAAATATTAGTCCTTTAAATATATATTTCTATCATGTCCCCCCCCCCCCCCACCCTCTTAGATTTATCTCCTCTAAATTTGCAATCCCTAAAGTTTAACATCTTTCTTCAGAAGACAGATTTCTTAATAATTCTGGTGTTTTCTGTTTTGTTCTTTTCTGGATTCCTTCAATAGCTTCTCCGTATTTTCTGAAGTCGTCTGACCATCCCCGAAAACAATATTCTAGGTCGTATCACACATATCATTCAACTAGTGTTTTAGACCTCTCGACATTTAGCTAGGCAAAGGAATGTTTTATTATTCCTATCATCTGAATTCCTTTTTTTTCTTCAACATGTTTAGCCATCTTTAAAATCATATTCATACATATTCACAATTCCTCGTGGAGGGGTATAAGAGACATGTATAAATATAGCTGCATATTACTACAAAATAACTTGAACCATATCGCGAAACATTTTGTAAAGTATCTCTGTAATTATTCTCATTTCGATTTTCTGTAGAATGTATTGACGTTTAAGATAGAGACAATTGCCCTTCTTCTAATAATCTCTTTGTCCATTCCATGTTTAGTCTCACAAAATATTGTTAATGCAAGATTTTGCTCTAATGTAATAAATGTTACTTTTAAAAGACCGAAGTTCTCAATTTTCTTCTTTCTCTTGTATATTGATAGCTAAAGGATGACAAATGTATGAATTATGCGATAGGGAGGAAAAAAAAAGCCACGACCTTCTTCTCTCGTTACAGAAGGCTAACTGACAACGTCTTTCGCAGGAGTGACTAGTACTACTGCCTTTTATATACCGTGACAACTGGAAAGACGTGACAAATAAGGATACACTCTGCTCTCCTTATCAACATTGTCCGAGTCTGAGGACCTTTCCTCCCTGGTTAAGGAGTGAGATAAAATATTAGGGATCAATCTCTAGCAATAATTTCATTAAATCATATTTAACCAGAGACTGTTATGTCGTGGTTGTTGCTATATTTTATAGTCGTGGTTTCAATGTTTAACAGGGGTTGTAGAATTAGCTTTATCTAATTATTATCAAACGAAACAGATTTATATATTGTCGCCGTTGTACGTTAAAATCACATATATATTTATATACACACCAAGGATGGAGGGACGACGGAATTGAAAACCATTATTGCTGAGTACATCACGGCAAGATCTAATACACACACACACACACTCTCCCGTATATATTTAATAATCAGCTATGACCATGAAGAAGGTCCCTGTAGATCATCTGGTTGTAGGATCTAATGAACCCGAAAGAAAGTGAAAATATATTTTATGAAAGCCCCAGAAGAATAAATGTAAACATTGACCCGATTATAGTAGAAATAACAATGAGAAAGCCATGAACGCCAGCACATCTATTTTGCTTGGAAATTAAAAGTAGGTTTATAAATATTAATTTTTTCTTATGTTCTTGTATCTGTTTGGTAGGTGTTAGAGACTATGTAGACACTGATGTGGTGTTCAATCTCAGTCCGAATCTGTACTATATATTTTTAAATTAAAATTTTTCTCTAGTAAAGTAAAAAATGAAATTATTATCTATAGACTTTGACTGAAATCGAAACCCAGAGCAGGTTCTCCACCGTCTCTAATACCTACCATTAGGCCACGGAGACCGATATAAAAACAGTGTGAAAATTAATATTTATAAAGTTACTTTTTTATTTTTGTTTTATACTATAAAAAATATAATACGACACACTGCCAGTGATTGAACCCCGGACCTGGACCTCCACCGGCTCTTATACTTACCACTAGGCTAAACGGACGGTTACAGAAACTTACTTAAAAATTGATATTTATAAACCTACTTTTTCATTACTAGAAAAAACCGGAAGTGGAGAAAATTGAAAAACATCTTCTTTTTCTTCCTCTGATTTTTTTTAATCCAAAATTTGGATTTAAGTCAGAGACGAGTTATCGTTCGTGGCAAAAATCAGAGGAAGAAAAAGAAGAAGTTTTTCAATTTTCTCCACTTCCGGTTTTTTCTAGTATAGGTAAGTAAATACTAATTTTCAAAAAATTTTTGTAACCGTCCCTGTGGTCTAATGGTAAGCACTAGAGACGGTGGAGATCCTGATTTAGGGTTCGATTTCCGTTAGGTTTTATACTAATAACTGCGTATTTGTTTCTTTTATTAAGTAAGATTTGAACTAATAATGCTGTACTTTGTAGTAATGTCCCATATTATAATTAAAATTTATTTTTTTTATAAAAGAAAGAACAAAAAACCTTATTGAAATTAAGAAATGAATTTTATTCAGTAAAGTTGTTTTTATTTTGTTTTCACTTCATTAACTGCTGAATACGTCTTTTGTTTTTGTTTTTGATTCTTTCTAACCATTGTTTACTGTGAATGGTGACTGCAACGAACCTGGATTATTACCAAGTTTCACTGGATGATTGTATTATTTTGTTGTCAGTGGACATCTGGACATCTATCTAAATACCTGGAATAAACACAAGGTGTGTGTTTTACGTAACATTTCATTTTAATGTCTGATGTTCCTGTATTTCACATTTAAAATGTAACCAAAAATAAACAAGACAGGGACGCTACATCAAAATAACCCACACAGACGAGGTACGAATAATCTAAAATTAATTTTAACAAACTATAAACGATGTTTAAAGAGAGACGAACATTAAAATAGGATTTCAAACAAACACGTAAACACAAAGACAATTACAGCCGCCATAATCTAATATCTGAAGATCAACATTTTTCACGATAGAAATAAAACTAAATAAGTAAAGTTTAGTGGCCCCTGATTTACTTGCTTTTAATTTCATTTTGATAATCTGTATTCTGTAGACATATATTTATGATTTTAATGATGAAATTTCCTCTTGTCTTTAAAAGATAATTACTTATAAAAATTATAATAGTCACCTCCTCCTCTCGATTAATATATAGCATCATTCGAGGTAGCTTACCCACAGGGGTTCCTCAACTGGGCGGTTTCAACTGTTGGGTTTCAACTGATGAGCAGCTGAACAGAAAATTGAGGGCCATTGGAAACTTTGGTGGCCGATATAGAATTTTGAGATTTAAGAAGGTATGCTACCCGAAAACCTATTCAAGGAATATATGCAAAGAACCTGAATAAAAATCAGGAAGCTAATTGGGAAAATTAAACCAGGAACAAACATTTACGAAACATATTTGGTATACTTTGGAATATTTACTATACAGGTGGCTGGTGGAACATTTTTTCATGTGAATGTGGGCAATGACGCCAAAATATTTGGCAACCCTTGGCTTCCACCTTACTAAATGTTCTGGAGACAAGCCTCTTCGCTATATATCATAGTTCTTCAATCCTTCATCTTCCACAGTTGGTGAAGTATTTCGATTTGATATGACGATCGCAGAGTTAGATTTAGGACGTGGTGGCGTTCATGGGTTTCTTAGTGTTGTTACTAGAAAGGGTCGACTCTGTCTTTCACACTTCAGGTTTTTTCATGAATTAAATATCCATTTTCTTTCTGATCGGTCTAACAATGATTTCAACCTACAATGACTCCGTCTGTAATAATGTTCTCTTATTTGAAATATGCCATACCTAACTCCCGTGTCTGTGTGTGTGAAAAATATTCCAACTTAGAGCGACGTGCCCGTAAATTGTTTAGCCCGATTCCTATATATAGATAATGAGTAATATTTCAACCTTCATGGAGGGTCTTTGCCGTAATTTCCCGTAACTCCGACTAGAAGTCATTATGTAGTTTTTTCGTCCGTTAAAAATAATGATTAAAACAATTCTATATCCACAGTTATATACACCTCTTCATCACATATTATATTATTTCCACCAATAACTACATTATATCCTTAAATATGACACCAAGACATATAATTTGTAAATAAAAGATAAAATATTAAAACCTCAATTTTTAAATAATTTTACCCCACCTTTCTGTTCTCAGTATTTAGATTAACCCATAATTTTATGATTTTGGAGCATATAACTTATAGTACCAGTCATGTACTGAGATCAATTTAACGGATTGGTTCCTCCCCGCAAATTACTTGACTTTTGCCTAAGTAAGACATACTCACAGAATGTATCGATGTATATGTATGAATGTATATATATATATATATATAATATATATATATATATATATATATATTAGTATATTTTATGTTTACAATAAAAATAGATAAACAATTTAATGATAATATGAAATGAAATTATTATTATTTATTAATAATATTTTTATTGTTTTTACTGCATTAACTTCTGAGTGTGACTTTGTTTTTCTTACCATTTTCTACTGTAAATGGCGGCTTAATTGGATTATTACTAAGGTTTACTGGATTGTGGTGTTTCTTTATTGTTTTATATTTCAATCAGTGGACATCAGGATAGCTTTCTATATACCTGGGATAAATGTAAAGAGTACTGACTTCTTATATTTTCATTTACTTCTGCAATACTGTATATTGTAGTCCTTTCATTATTTTAAATATTAATAATATTTTTATTGTTTTCACTGCATTAACTTCTGAGTGTGACTTTGTTTTTCTTACTATTTTCTACTGTAAATGGCGGCTTAATTGGATTATTACTAA
The DNA here is from genome assembly GCA_964016885.1 of Eledone cirrhosa. Classification (NCBI taxonomy): domain Eukaryota; kingdom Metazoa; phylum Mollusca; class Cephalopoda; order Octopoda; family Eledonidae; genus Eledone; species Eledone cirrhosa. Next base: position 5,751,713 of record OZ024765.1, on the reverse strand, counting down.
GGTTTACTGGATTGTGGTGTTTCTTTATTGTTTTATATTTCAATCAGTGGACATCAGGATAGCTTTCTATATACCTGGGATAAATGTAAAGAGTACTGACTTTCATCTGCAGTTCAATGGTGATGTCTTCTTATATTTTCATTTACTTCTGCAATACTGTATATTGTAGTCCTTTCATTATTTTAAATATTTCTATCATGTCACTCGTTTGATATATCTCCCCGAAAGATATAGTTATTCAGAGTTTTACATTGGAATAGTGTACTACTATTTAAATATTAGTCCTTTAAATATATATTTCTATCATGTCCCCCCCACCCTCTTAGATTTATCTCCTCTAAATTTGCAATCCCTAAAGTTTAACATCTTTCTTCAGAAGACAGATTTCTTAATAAATCTGGTGTTTTCTGTTTTGTTCTTTTCTGGATTCCTTCAATAGCTTCTCCGTATTTTCTGAAGTCGTCTGACCATCCCCGAAAACAATATTCTAGGTCGTATCACACATATCATTCAACTAGTGTTTTAGACCTCTCGACATTTAGCTAGGCAAAGGAATGTTTTATTATTCCTATCATCTGAATTCCTTTTTTTTCTTCAACATGTTTAGCCATCTTTAAAATCATATTCATACATATTCACAATTCCTCGTGGAGGGGTATAAGAGACATGTATAAATATAGCTGCATATTACTACAAAATAACTTGAACCATATCGCGAAACATTTTTTTAAGTATCTCTGTAATTATTCTCATTTCGATTTTCTGTAGAATGTATTGACGTTTAAGATAGAGACAATTGCCCTTCTTCTAATAATCTCTTTATCCATTCCATGTTTAGTCTCACAAAATATTGTTAATGCAAGATTTTGCTCTAATGTAATAAATGTTACTTTTAAAAGACCGAAGTTCTCAATTTTCTTCTTTCTCTTGTATATTGATATCTAAAGGATGACAAATGTATGAATTATGCGATAGGGAGGAAAAAAAGCCACGACCTTCTTCTCTCGTTACAGAAGGCTAACTGACAACGTCTTTCGCAGGAGTGACTAGTACTACTGCCTTTTATATACCGTGACAACTGGAAAGACGTGACAAATAAGGATACACTCTGCTCTCCTTATCAACATTGTCCGAGTCTGAGGACCTTTCCTCCCTGGTTAAGGAGTGAGATAAAATATTAGGGATCAATCTCTAGCAATAATTTCATTAAATCATATTTAACCAGAGACTGTTATGTCGTGGTTGTTGCTATATTTTATAGTCGTGGTTTCAATGTTTAACAGGGGTTGTAGAATTAGCTTTATCTAATTATTATCAAACGAAACAGATTTATATATTGTCGCCGTTGTACGTTAAAATCACATATATATTTATATACACACCAAGGATGGAGGGACGACGGAATTGAAAACCATTATTGCTGAGTACATCACGGCAAGATCTAATACACACACACACACACACACACACACACTCTCCCGTATATATTTAATAATCAGCTATGACCATGAAGAAGGTCCCTGTAGATCATCTGGTTGTAGGATCTAATGAACCCGAAAGAAAGTGAAAATATATTTTATGAAAGCCCCAGAAGAATAAATGTAAACATTGACCCGATTATAGTAGAAATAACAATGAGAAAGCCATGAACGCCAGCACATCTATTTTGCTTGGAAATTAAAAGTAGGTTTATAAATATTAATTTTTTCTTATGTTCTTGTATCTGTTTGGTAGGTGTTAGAGACTATGTAGACACTGATGTGGTGTTCAATCTCAGTCCGAATCTGTACTATATATTTTTAAATTTAAATTTTTCTCTAGTAAAGTAAAAAATGAAATTATTATCTATAGACTTTGACTAAAATCGAAACCCAGAGCAGGTTCTCCACCGTCTCTAATACCTACCATTAGGCCACGGAGACCGATATAAAAACAGTCTGAAAATTAATATTTATAAAGTTACTTTTTAATTTTTGTTTTATACTATAAAAAATATAATACGACACACTGCCAGTGATTGAACCCCGGACCTGGACCTCCACCGGCTCTTATACTTACCACTAGGCTAAAGGGACGGTTACAGAAACTTACTTAAAAATTGATATTTATAAACCTACTTTTTCATTACTAGAAAAAACCGGAAGTGGAGAAAATTGAAAAACATCTTCTTTTTCTTCCTCTGATTTTTTTTTATCCAAAATTTGGATTTAAGTCAGAGACGAGTTATCGTTCGTGGCAAAAATCAGAGGAAGAAAAAGAAGAAGTTTTTCAATTTTCTCCACTTCCGGTTTTTTCTAGTATAGGTAAGTAAATACTAATTTTCAAAAAATTTTTGTAACCGTCCCTGTGGCCTAATGGTAAGCACTAGAGACGGTGGAGATCCTGATTTAGGGTTCGATTTCCGTTAGGTTTTATACTAATAACTGCGTATTTGTTTCTTTTATTAAGTAAGATTTGAACTAATAATGCTGTACTTTGTAGTAATGTCCCATATTATAATTAAAATTTATTTTTTTTATAAAAGAAAGAACAAAAAACCTTATTGAAATTAAGAAATGAATTTTATTCAGTAAAGTTGTTTTTATTTTGTTTTCACTTCATTAACTGCTGAATACGTCTTTTGTTTTTGTTTTTGATTCTTTCTAACCATTGTTTACTGTGAATGGTGACTGCAACGAACCTGGATTATTACCAAGTTTCACTGGATGATTGTATTATTTTGTTGTCAGTGGACATCTGGACATCTATCTAAATACCTGGAATAAACACAAGGTGTGTGTTTTACGTAACATTTCATTTTAATGTCTGATGTTCCTGTATTTCACATTTAAAATGTAACCAAAAATAAACAAGACAGGGACGCTACATCAAAATAACCCACACAGACGAGGTACGAATAATCTAAAATTAATTTTAACAAACTATAAACGATGTTTAAAGAGAGACGAACATTAAAATAGGATTTCAAACAAACACGTAAACACAAAGACAATTACAGCCGCCATAATCTAATATCTGAAGATCAACATTTTTCACGATAGAAATAAAACTAAATAAGTAAAGTTTAGTGGCCCCTGATTTACTTGCTTTTAATTTCATTTTGATAATCTGTATTCTGTAGACATATATTTATGATTTTAATGATGAAATTTCCTCTTGTCTTTAAAAGATAATTACTTATAAAAATTATAATAGTCACCTCCTCCTCTCGATTAATATATAGCATCATTCGAGGTAGCTTACCCACAGGGGTTCCTCAACTGGGCGGTTTCAACTGTTGGGTTTCAACTGATGAGCAGCTGAACAGAAAATTGAGGGCCATTGGAAACTTTGGTGGCCGATATAGAATTTTGAGATTTAAGAAGGTATGCTACCCGAAAACCTATTCAAGGAATATATGCAAAGAACCTGAATAAAAATCAGGAAGCTAATTGGGAAAATTAAACCAGGAACAAACATTTACGAAACATATTTGGTATACTTTGGAATATTTACTATACAGGTGGCTGGTGGAACATTTTTTCATGTGAATGTGGGCAATGACGCCAAAATATTTGGCAACCCTTGGCTTCCACCTTACTAAATGTTCTGGAGACAAGCCTCTTCGCTATATATCATAGTTCTTCAATCCTTCATCTTCCACAGTTGGTGAAGTATTTCGATTTGATATGACGATCGCAGAGTTAGATTTAGGACGTGGTGGCGTTCATGGGTTTCTTAGTGTTGTTACTAGAAAGGGTCGACTCTGTCTTTCACACTTCAGGTTTTTTCATGAATTAAATATCCATTTTCTTTCTGATCGGTCTAACAATGATTTCAACCTACAATGACTCCGTCTGTAATAATGTTCTCTTATTTGAAATATGCCATACCTAACTCCCGTGTCTGTGTGTGTGAAAAATATTCCAACTTAGAGCGACGTGCCCGTAAATTGTTTAGCCCGATTCCTATATATAGATAATGAGTAATATTTCAACCTTCATGGAGGGTCTTTGCCGTAATTTCCCGTAACTCCGACTAGAAGTCATTATGTAGTTTTTTCGTCCGTTAAAAATAATGATTAAAACAATTCTATATCCACAGTTATATACACCTCTTCATCACATATTATATTATTTCCACCAATAACTACATTATATCCTTAAATATGACACCAAGACATATAATTTGTAAATAAAAGATAAAATATTAAAACCTCAATTTTTAAATAATTTTACCCCACCTTTGTGTTCTCAGTGTTTAGATTAACCCATAATTTTATGATTTTGGAGCATATAACTTATAGTACCAGTCATGTACTGGGATCAATTTAACGGATTGGTTCCTCCCCGCAAATTACTTGACTTTTGCCTAAGTAAGACATACTCACAGAATGTATCGATGTATATGTATGAATGTATATATATATTAGTATATTTTATGATTACAATAAAAATAGACAAACAATTTAATGATAATATGAAATGAAATTATTATTATTTATTAATAATATTTTTATTGTTTTCACTGCATTAACTTCTGAGTGTGACTTTGTTGTTCTTACTATTTTCTACTGTAAATGGCGGCTTAATTGGATTATTACTAAGGTTTACTGGATTGTGGTGTTTCTTTATTGTTTTATATTTCAATCAGTGGACATCAGGATAGCTTTCTATATACCTGGGATAAATGTAAAGAGTACTGACTTTCATCTGCAGTTCAATGGTGATGTCTTCTTATATTTTCATTTACTTCTGCAATACTGTATATTGTAGTCTTTTCATTATTTTAAATATTTCTATCATGTCACTCGTTTGATATATCTCCCCGAAAGATATAGTTATTCAGAGCTTTACATTGGAATAGTGTACTACTATTTAAATATTAGTCCTTTAAATATATATTTCTATCATGTCCCCCCCCCCCCCCGCACCCTCTTAGATTTATCTCCTCTAAATTTGCAATCCCTAAAGTTTAACATCTTTCTTCAGAAGACAGATTTCTTAATAATTCTGGTGTTTTCTGTTTTGTTCTTTTCTGGATTCCTTCAATAGCTTCTCCGTATTTTCTGAAGTCGTCTGACCATGCCCCAAAACAATATTCTAGGTCGTATCACACATATCATTCAACTAGTGTTTTAGACCTCTCGACATTTAGCTAGGCAAAGGAATGTTTTATTATTCCTATCATCTGAATTCCTTTTTTTTCTTCAACATGTTTAGCCATCTTTAAAATCATATTCATACATATTCACAATTCCTCGTGGAGGGGTATAAGAGACATGTATAAATATAGCTGCATATTACTACAAAATAACTTGAACCATATCGCGAAACATTTTGTAAAGTATCTCTGTAATTATTCTCATTTCGATTTTCTGTAGAATGTATTGGCGTTTAAGATAGAGACAATTGCCCTTCTTCTAATAATCTCTTTGTCCATTCCATGTTTTAGTCTCACAAAATATTGTTAATGCAAGATTTTGCTCTAATGTAATAAATGTTACTTTTAAAAGACCGAAGTTCTCAATTTTCTTCTTTCTCTTGTATATTGATATCTAAAGGATGACAAATGTATGAATTATGTGATAGGGAGGAAAACAGCCACGACCTTCTTCTCTCGTTACAGAAGGCTAACTGACAACATCTTTCGCAGGAGTGACTAGTACTACTGCCTTTTATATACCGTGACAACTGGAAAGACGTGACAAATAAGGATACACTCTGCTCTCCTTATCAACATTGTCCGAGTCTGAGGACCTTTCCTCCCTGGTTAAGGAGTGAGATAAAATATTAGGGATCAATCTCTAGCAATAATTTCATTAAATCATATTTAACCAGAGACTGTTATGTCGTGGTTGTTGCTATATTTTATAGTCGTGGTTTCAATGTTTAACAGGGGTTGTAGAATTAGCTTTATCTAATTATTATCAAACAAAACAGATTTATATATTGTCGCCGTTGTACGTTAAAATCACATATATATTTATATACACACCAAGGATGGAGGGACGACGGAATTGAAAACCATTATTGCTGAGTACATCACGGCAAGATCTAATACACACACACTCTCCCGTATATATTTAATAATCAGCTATGACCATGAAGAAGGTCCCTGTAGATCATCTGGTTGTAGGATCTAATGAACCCGAAAGAAAGTGAAAATATATTTTATGAAAGCCCCAGAAGAATAAATGTAAACATTGACCCGATTATAGTAGAAATAACAATGAGAAAGCCATGAACGCCAGCACATCTATTTTGCTTGGAAATTAAAAGTAGGTTTATAAATATTAATTTTTTCTTATGTTCTTGTATCTGTTTGGTAGGTGTTAGAGACTATGTAGACACTGATGTGGTGTTCAATCTCAGTCCGAATCTGTACTATATATTTTTAAATTTAAATTTTTCTCTAGTAAAGTAAAAAATGAAATTATTATCTATAGACTTTGACTGAAATCGAAACCCAGAGCAGGTTCTCCACCGTCTCTAATACCTACCATTAGGCCACGGAGACCGATATATAAACAATGTGAAAATTAATATTTATAAAGTTACTTTTTTATTTTTGTTTTATACTCTAAAAAATATAATACGACACACTGCCAGTGATTGAACCCCGGACCTGGACCTCCACCGGCTCTTATACTTACCACTAGGCTAAAGGGACGGTTACAGAAACTTACTTAAAAATTGATATTTATAAACCTACTTTTTCATTACTAGAAAAAACCGGAAGTGGAGAAAATTGAAAAACATCTTCTTTTTCTTCCTCTGATTTTTTTTTATCCAAAATTTGGATTTAAGTCAGAGACGAGTTATCGTTCGTGGCAAAAATCAGAGGAAGAAAAAGAAGAAGTTTTTCAATTTTCTCCACTTCCGGTTTTTTCTAGTATAGGTAAGTAAATACTAATTTTCAAAAAATTTTTGTAACCGTCCCTGTGGCCTAATGGTAAGCACTAGAGACGGTGGAGATCCTGATTTAGGGTTCGATTTCCGTTAGTTTTTATACTAATAACTGCGTATTTGTTTCTTTTATTAAGTAAGATTTGAACTAATAATGCTGTACTTTGTAGTAATGTCCCATATTATAATTAAAATTTATTTTTTTTATAAAAGAAAGAACAAAAAACCTTATTGAAATTAAGAAATGAATTTTATTCAGTAAAGTTGTTTTTATTTTGTTTTCACTTCATTAACTGCTGAATACGTCTTTTGTTTTTGTTTTTGATTCTTTCTAACCATTGTTTACTGTGAATGGTGACTGCAACGAACCTGGATTATTACCAAGTTTCACTGGATGATTGTATTATTTTGTTGTCAGTGGACATCTGGACATCTATCTAAATACCTGGAATAAACACAAGGTGTGTGTTTTACGTAACATTTCATTTTAATGTCTGATGTTCCTGTATTTCACATTTAAAATGTAACCAAAAATAAACAAGACAGGGACGCTACATCAAAATAAACCACACAGACGAGGTACGAATAATCTAAAATTAATTTTAACAAACTATAAACGATGTTTAAAGAGAGACGAACATTAAAATAGGATTTCAAACAAACACGTAAACACAAAGACAATTACAGCCGCCATAATCTAATATCTGAAGATCAACATTTTTCACGATAGAAATAAAACTAAATAAGTAAAGTTTAGTGGCCCCTGATTTACTTGCTTTTAATTTCATTTTGATAATCTGTATTCTGTAGACATATATTTATGATTTTAATGATGAAATTTCCTCTTGTCTTTAAAAGATAATTACTTATAAAAATTATAATAGTCACCTCCTCCTCTCGATTAATATATAGCATCATTCGAGGTAGCTTACCCACAGGGGTTCCTCAACTGGGCGGTTTCAACTGTTGGGTGGGCGATGAGCAGCTGAACAGAAAATTGAGGGCCATTGGAAACTTTGGTGGCCGATATAGAATTTTGAGATTTAAGAAGGTATGCTACCCGAAAACCTATTCAAGGAATATATGCAAAGAACCTGAATAAAAATCAGGAAGCTAATTGGGAAAATTAAACCAGGAACAAACATTTACGAAACATATTTGGTATACTTTGGAATATTTACTATACAGGTGGCTGGTGGAACATTTTTTCATGTGAATGTGGGCAATGACGCCAAAATATTTGGCAACCCTTGTTCTGGAGACAAGCCTCTTCGCTATATATCATAGTTCTTCAATCCTTCATCTTCCACAGTTGGTGAAGTATTTCGATTTGATATGACGATCGCAGAGTTAGATTTAGGACGTGGTGGCGTTCATGGGTTTCTTAGTGTTGTTACTAGAAAGGGTCGACTCTGTCTTTCACACTTCAGGTTTTTTCATGAATTAAATATCCATTTTCTTTCTGATCGGTCTAACAATGATTTCAACCTACAATGACTCCGTCTGTAATAATGTTCTCTTATTTGAAATATGCCATACCTAACTCCCGTGTCTGTGTGTGTGAAAAATATTCCAACTTAGAGCGACGTGCCCGTAAATTGTTTAGCCCGATTCCTATATATAGATAATGTGTAATATTTCAACCGTCATGGAGGGTCTTTGCCGTAACTCCGACTAGAAGTCATTATGTAGTTTTTTCGTCCGTTAAAAATAATGATTAAAACAATTCTATATCCACAGTTATATACACCTCTTCATCACATATTATATTATTTCCACCAATAACTACATTATATCCTTAAATATGACACCAAGACATATAATTTGTAAATAAAAGATAAAATATTAAAACCTCAATTTTTAAATAATTTTACCCCACCTTTGTGTTCTCAGTGTTTAGATTAACCCATAATTTTATGATTTTGGAGCATATAACTTATAGTACCAGTCATGTACTGGGATCAATTTAACGGATTGGTTCCTCCCCGCAAATTACTTGACTTTTGCCTAAGTAAGACATACTCACAGAATGTATCGATGTATATGTATGAATGTATATATATATTAGTATATTTTATGTTTACAATAAAAATAGACAAACAATTTAATGATAATATGAAATGAAATTATTATTATTTATTAATAATATTTTTATTGTTTTCACTGCATTAACTTCTGAGTGTGACTTTGTTTTTCTTACCATTTTCTACTGTAAATGGCGGCTTAATTGGATTATTACTAAGGTTTACTGGATTGTGGTGTTTCTTTATTGTTTTATATTTCAATCAGTGGACATCAGGATAGCTTTCTATATACCTGGGATAAATGTAAAGAGTATTGACTTTCATCTGCAGTTCAATGGTGATGTCTTCTTATATTTTCATTTACTTCTGCAATACTGTATATTGTAGTCCTTTCATTATTTTAAATATTAATAATATTTTTATTGTTTTCACTGCATTAACTTCTGAGTGTGACTTTGTTTTTCTTACTATTTTCTACTGTAAATGGCGGCTTAATTGGATTATTACTAAAGTTTACTGGATTGTGGTGTTTCTTTATTGTTTTAAATTTCAATTAGTGGACATCAGGATAGCTTTCTATATACCTGGGATAAATGTAAAGAGTACTGACTTTCATCTGCAGTTCAATGGTGATGTCTTCTTATATTTTCATTTACTTCTGCAATACTGTATATTGTAGTCCTTTCATTATTTTAAATATTTCTATCATGTCACTCGTTTGATATATCTCCCCGAAAGATATAGTTATTCAGAGTTTTACATTGGAATAGTGTACTACTATTTAAATATTAGTCCTTTAAATATATATTTCTATCATGTCCCCCCCACCCTCTTAGATTTATCTCCTCTAAATTTGCAATCCCTAAAGTTTAACATCTTTCTTCAGAAGACAGATTTCTTAATAATTCTGGTGTTTTCTGTTTTGTTCTTTTCTGGATTCCTTCAATAGCTTCTCCGTATTTTCTGAAGTCGTCTGACCATGCCCCAAAACAATATTCTAGGTCGTATCACACATATCATTCAACTAGTGTTTTAGACCTCTCGACATTTAGCTAGGCAAAGGAATGTTTTATTATTCCTATCATCTGAATTCCTTTTTTTTCTTCAACATGTTTAGCCATCTTTAAAATCATATTCATACATATTCACAATTCCTCGTGGAGGGGTATAAGAGACATGTATAAATATAGCTGCATATTACTACAAAATAACTTGAACCATATCGCGAAACATTTTGTAAAGTATCTCTGTAATTATTCTCATTTCGATTTTCTGTAGAATGTATTGGCGTTTAAGATAGAGACAATTGCCCTTCTTCTAATAATCTCTTTGTCCATTCCATGTTTTAGTCTCACAAAATATTGTTAATGCAAGATTTTGCTCTAATGTAATAAATGTTACTTTTAAAAGACCGAAGTTCTCAATTTTCTTCTTTCTCTTGTATATTGATATCTAAAGGATGACAAATGTATGAATTATGTGATAGGGAGGAAAACAGCCACGACCTTCTTCTCTCGTTACAGAAGGCTAACTGACAACATCTTTCGCAGGAGTGACTAGTACTACTGCCTTTTATATACCGTGACAACTGGAAAGACGTGACAAATAAGGATACACTCTGCTCTCCTTATCAACATTGTCCGAGTCTGAGGACCTTTCCTCCCTGGTTAAGGAGTGAGATAAAATATTAGGGATCAATCTCTAGCAATAATTTCATTAAATCATATTTAACCAGAGACTGTTATGTCGTGGTTGTTGCTATATTTTATAGTCGTGGTTTCAATGTTTAACAGGGGTTGTAGAATTAGCTTTATCTAATTATTATCAAACAAAACAGATTTATATATTGTCGCCGTTGTACGTTAAAATCACATATATATTTATATACACACCAAGGATGGAGGGACGACGGAATTGAAAACCATTATTGCTGAGTACATCACGGCAAGATCTAATACACACACACTCTCCCGTATATATTTAATAATCAGCTATGACCATGAAGAAGGTCCCTGTAGATCATCTGGTTGTAGGATCTAATGAACCCGAAAGAAAGTGAAAATATATTTTATGAAAGCCCCAGAAGAATAAATGTAAACATTGACCCGATTATAGTAGAAATAACAATGAGAAAGCCATGAACGCCAGCACATCTATTTTGCTTGGAAATTAAAAGTAGGTTTATAAATATTAATTTTTTCTTATGTTCTTGTATCTGTTTGGTAGGTGTTAGAGACTATGTAGACACTGATGTGGTGTTCAATCTCAGTCCGAATCTGTACTATATATTTTTCTCTAGTAAAGTAAAAAATGAAATTATTATCTATAGACTTTGACTGAAATCGAAACCAAGAGCAGGTTCTCCACCGTCTCTAATACCTACCATTAGGCCACGGAGACCGATATATAAACAATGTGAAAATTAATATTTATAAAGTTACTTTTTTATTTTTGTTTTATACTCTAAAAAATATAATACGACACACTGCCAGTGATTGAACCCCGGACCTGGACCTCCACCGGCTCTTATACTTACCACTAGGCTAAAGGGACGGTTACAGAAACTTACTTAAAAATTGATATTTATAAACCTACTTTTTCATTACTAGAAAAAACCGGAAGTGGAGAAAATTGAAAAACATCTTCTTTTTCTTCCTCTGATTTTTTTTTATCCAAAATTTGGATTTAAGTCAGAGACGAGTTATCGTTCGTGGCAAAAATCAGAGGAAGAAAAAGAAGAAGTTTTTCAATTTTCTCCACTTCCGGTTTTTTCTAGTATAGGTAAGTAAATACTAATTTTCAAAAAATTTTTGTAACCGTCCCTGTGGCCTAATGGTAAGCACTAGAGACGGTGGAGATCCTGATTTAGGGTTCGATTTCCGTTAGGTTTTATACTAATAACTGCGTATTTGTTTCTTTTATTAAGTAAGATTTGAACTAATAATGCTGTACTTTGTAGTAATGTCCCATATTATAATTAAAATTTATTTTTTTTATAAAAGAAAGAACAAAAAACCTTATTGAAATTAAGAAATGAATTTTATTCAGTAAAGTTGTTTTTATTTTGTTTTCACTTCATTAACTGCTGAATACGTCTTTTGTTTTTGTTTTTGATTCTTTCTAACCATTGTTTACTGTGAATGGTGACTGCAACGAACCTGGATTATTACCAAGTTTCACTGGATGATTGTATTATTTTGTTGTCAGTGGACATCTGGACATCTATCTAAATACCTGGAATAAACACAAGGTGTGTGTTTTACGTAACATTTCATTTTAATGTCTGATGTTCCTGTATTTCACATTTAAAATGTAACCAAAAATAAACAAGACAGGGACGCTACATCAAAATAAACCACACAGACGAGGTACGAATAATCTAAAATTAATTTTAACAAACTATAAACGATGTTTAAAGAGAGACGAACATTAAAATAGGATTTCAAACAAACACGTAAACACAAAGACAATTACAGCCGCCATAATCTAATATCTGAAGATCAACATTTTTCACGATAGAAATAAAACTAAATAAGTAAAGTTTAGTGGCCCCTGATTTACTTGCTTTTAATTTCATTTTGATAATCTGTATTCTGTAGACATATATTTATGATTTTAATGATGAAATTTCCTCTTGTCTTTAAAAGATAATTACTTATAAAAATTATAATAGTCACCTCCTCCTCTCGATTAATATATAGCATCATTCGAGGTAGCTTACCCACAGGGGTTCCTCAACTGGGCGGTTTCAACTGTTGGGTGGGCGATGAGCAGCTGAACAGAAAATTGAGGGCCATTGGAAACTTTGGTGGCCGATATAGAATTTTGAGATTTAAGAAGGTATGCTACCCGAAAACCTATTCAAGGAATATATGCAAAGAACCTGAATAAAAATCAGGAAGCTAATTGGGAAAATTAAACCAGGAACAAACATTTACGAAACATATTTGGTATACTTTGGAATATTTACTATACAGGTGGCTGGTGGAACATTTTTTCATGTGAATGTGGGCAATGACGCCAAAATATTTGGCAACCCTTGTTCTGGAGACAAGCCTCTTCGCTATATATCATAGTTCTTCAATCCTTCATCTTCCACAGTTGGTGAAGTATTTCGATTTGATATGACGATCGCAGAGTTAGATTTAGGACGTGGTGGCGTTCATGGGTTTCTTAGTGTTGTTACTAGAAAGGGTCGACTCTGTCTTTCACACTTCAGGTTTTTTCATCAATTAAATATCCATTTTCTTTCTGATCGGTCTAACAATGATTTGAACCTACAATGACTCCGTCTGTAATAATGTTCTCTTATTTGAAATATGCCATACCTAACTCCCGTGTCTGTGTGTGTGAAAAATATTCCAACTTAGAGCGACGTGCCCGTAAATTGTTTAGCCCGATTCCTATATATAGATAATGTGTAATATTTCAACCTTCATGGAGGGTCTTTGCCGTAACTCCGACTAGAAGTCATTATGTAGTTTTTTCGTCCGTTAAAAATAATGATTAAAACAATTCTATATCCACAGTTATATACACCTCTTCATCACATATTATATTATTTCCACCAATAACTACATTATATCCTTAAATATGACACCAAGACATATAATTTGTAAATAAAAGATAAAATATTAAAACCTCAATTTTTAAATAATTTTACCCCACCTTTGTGTTCTCAGTGTTTAGATTAACCCATAATTTTATGATTTTGGAGCATATAACTTATAGTACCAGTCATGTACTGGGATCAATTTAACGGATTGGTTCCTCCCCGCAAATTACTTGACTTTTGCCTAAGTAAGACATACTCACAGAATGTATCGATGTATATGTATGAATGTATATATATATTAGTATATTTTATGTTTACAATAAAAATAGACAAACAATTTAATGATAATATGAAATGATATTAATAATATTTTTATTGTTTTCACTGCATTAACTTCTGAGTGTGACTTTGTTTTTCTTACCATTTTCTACTGTAAATGGCGGCTTAATTGGATTATTACTAAGGTTTACTGGATTGTGGTGTTTCTTTATTGTTTTATATTTCAATCAGTGGACATCAGGATAGCTTTCTATATACCTGGGATAAATGTAAAGAGTACTGACTTTCATCTGCAGTTCAATGGTGATGTCTTCTTATATTTTCATTTACTTCTGCAATACTGTATATTGTTGTCTTTTCATTATTTTAAATATTTCTATCATGTCACTCGTTTGATATATCTCCCCGAAAGATATAGTTATTCAGAGCTTTACATTGGAATAGTGTACTACTATTTAAATATTAGTCCTTTAAATATATATTTCTATCATGTCCCCCCCCCCCCCCCCACACCCTCTTAGATTTATCTCCTCTAAATTTGCAATCCCTAAAGTTTAACATCTTTCTTCAGAAGACAGATTTCTTAATAATTCTGGTGTTTTCTGTTTTGTTCTTTTCTGGATTCCTTCAATAGCTTCTCCGTATTTTCTGAAGTCGTCTGACCATGCCCCAAAACAATATTCTAGGTCGTATCACACATATCATTCAACTAGTGTTTTAGACCTCTCGACATTTAGCTTGGCAAAGGAATGTTTTATTATTCCTATCATCTGAATTCCTTTTTTTTCTTCAACATGTTTAGCCATCTTTAAAATCATATTCATACATATTCACAATTCCTCGTGGAGGGGTATAAGAGACATGTATAAATATAGCTGCATATTACTACAAAATAACTTGAACCATATCGCGAAACATTTTGTAAAGTATCTCTGTAATTATTCTCATTTCGATTTTCTGTAGAATGTATTGACGTTTAAGATAGAGACAATTGCCCTTCTTCTAATAATCTCTTTGTCCATTCCATGTTTAGTCTCACAAAATATTGTTAATGCAAGATTTTGCTCTAATGTAATAAATGTTACTTTTAAAAGACCGAAGTTCTCAATTTTCTTCTTTCTCTTGTATATTGATATCTAAAGGATGACAAATGTATGAATTATGCGATAGGGAGGAAAAAAAGCCACGACCTTCTTCTCTCGTTACAGAAGGCTAACTGACAACGTCTTTCGCAGGAGTGACTAGTACTACTGCCTTTTATATACCGTGACAACTGGAAAGACGTGACAAATAAGGATACACTCTGCTCTCCTTATCAACATTGTCCGAGTCTGAGGACCTTTCCTCCCTGGTTAAGGAGTGAGATAAATTATTAGGGATCAATCTCTAGCAATAATTTCATTAAATCATATTTAACCAGAGACTGTTATGTCGTGGTTGTTGCTATATTTTATAGTCGTGGTTTCAATGTTTAACAGGGGTTGTAGAATTAGCTTTATCTAATTATTATCAAACGAAACAGATTTATATATTGTCGCCGTTGTACGTTAAAATCACATATATATTTATATACACACCAAGGATGGAGGGACGACGGAATTGAAAACCATTATTGCTGAGTACATCACGGCATGATCTAATACACACACACACACACACTCTCCCGTATATATTTAATAATCAGCTATGACCACGAAGAAGGTCCCTGTAGATCATCTGGTTGTAGGATCTAATAAACCCGAAAGAAAGTGAAAATATATTTTATGAAAGCCCCAGAAGAATAAATGTAAACATTGACCCGATTATAGTAGAAATAACAATGAGAAAGCCATGAACGCCAACACATCTATTTTGCTTGGAAATTGAAAGTAGGTTTATAAATATTAATTTTTTCTTATGTTCTTGTATCTGTTTGGTAGGTGTTAGAGACTATGTAGACACTGATGTGGTGTTCAATCTCAGTCCGAATCTGTACTATATATTTTTAAATTTAAATTTTTCTCTAGTAAAGTAAAAAATGAAATTATTATTATAGACTTTGACTGAAATCGAAACCCAGAGCAGTTTCTCCACCGTCTCTAATACCTACCATTAGGCCACGGAGACAGATATAAAAACAGTGTGAAAATTAATATTTATAAAGTTACTTTTTTATTTTTGTTTCATACTATAAAAAATATAATACGACACACTGCCAGTGATTGAACCCCGGACCTGGACCTCCACCGGCTCTTATACTTACCACTAGGCTAAAGGGCTAATATTGTCATGTAATGTTATGGGCATCTCTGCCCCTGTGGCTAATAATTCTGTCATGTAATGTTATGGGCATCTCTGCCCCTGTGGCTAATAATTCTGTCATGTAATGTTATGGACATCTCTGCCCCTGTGGCTAATAATTCTGTCATGTAATGTTATGGACATCTCTGCCCCTGTGGCTAATAATTCTGTCATGTAATGTTATGGACATCTCTGCCCCTGTGGCTAATAAATCTGTCATGTAATGTTATGGTCATCTCTGCCCCTGTGGCTAATAATGTCATGTAATGTTATGGACATCTCTGCCCCTGTGGCTAATAATTCTGTCATGTAATGTTATGGACATCTTTGCCCCTGTGGCTAATAATTCTGTCATGTAATGTTATGGACATCTCTGCCCCTGTGGCTAATACTGTCATGTAATGTTATGGACATCTTTGCCCCTGTGGCTAATAATTCTGTCATGTAATGTTATGGACATCTCTGACCCTGTGGCTAATAATTCTGTCATGTAATGTTATGGTCATCTCTGCCCCTGTGGCTAATAATTCTGTCATGTAATGTTATGGACATCTCTGCCCCTGTGGCTAATACTGTCATGTAATGTTATGGACATCTCTGACCCTGTGGCTAATAATTCTGTCATGTAATGTTATGGTCATCTCTGCCCCTGTGGCTAATAATTCTGTCATGTAATGTTATGGACATCTCTGCCCCTGTGGCTAATACTGTCATGTAATGTTATGGACATATCTGCCCCTGTGGCTAATAATTCTGTCATGTAATGTTATGGACATCTCTGCCCCTGTGGCTAATAAATCTGTCATGTAATGTTATGGACATCTCTGCCCCTGTGGCTAATAAATCTGTCATGTAATGTTATGGTCATCTCTGCCCCTGTGGCTAATAATTCTGTCATGTAATGTTATGGACATCTCTGCCCCTGTGGCTAATACTGTCATGTAATGTTATGGACATATCTGCCCCTGTGGCTAATAATTCTGTCATGTAATGTTATGGACATCTCTGCCCCTGTGGCTAATAAATCTGTCATGTAATGTTATGGACATCTCTGCCCTGTGGCTAATAAATCTGTCATGTAATGTTATGGTCATCTCTGCCTCTGTGGCTAATAATTCTGTCATGTAATGTTATGGACATCTCTGCCCCTGTGGCTAATACTGTCATGTAATGTTATGGACATCTCTGCCCCTGTGGCTAATAAATCTGTCATGTAATGTTATGGTCATCTCTGCCCCTGTGGCTAATAATTCTGTCATGTAATGTTATGGACATCTCTGCCCCTGTGGCTAATACTGTCATGTAATGTTATGGACATATCTGCCCCTGTGGCTAATAATTCTGTCATGTAATGTTATGGACATCTCTGCCCCTGTGGCTAATAAATCTGTCATGTAATGTTATGGACATCTCTGCCCCTGTGGCTAATAAATCTGTCATGTAATGTTATGGTCATCTCTGCCCCTGTGGCTAATAATACTGTCATGTAATGTTATGGACATCTCTGCCCCTGTGGCTAATAAATCTGTCATGTAATGTTATGGTCATCTCTGCCCCTGTGGCTAATAATTCTGTCATGTAATGTTATGGACATCTCTGCCCCTGTGGCTAATAAATCTGTCATGTAATGTTATGGACATCTCTGCCCCTGTGGCTAATAATTCTGTCATGTAATGTTATGGACATCTCTGCCCCTGTGGCTAATAATTCTGTCATGTAATGTTATGGACATCTCTGCCCCTGTGGCTAATAATTCTGTCATGTAATGTTATGGACATCTCTGCCCCTGTGGCTAATAAATCTGTCATGTAATGTTATGGACATCTCTGCCCCTGTGGCTAATAAATCTGTCATGTAATGTTATGGACATCTCTGCCCCTGTGGCTAATAAATCTGTCATGTAATGTTATGGACATCTCTGCCCCTGTGGCTAATAATTCTGTCATGTAATGTTATGGTCATCTCTGCCCCTGTGGCTAATAATTCTGTCATGTAATGTTATGGTCATCTCTGCCCCTGTGGCTAATAATGCCATGTAATGTTATGGACATATCTGCCCCTGTGGCTAATAATTCTGTCATGTAATGTTATGGACATCTCTGCCCCTGTGGCTAATAAATCTGTCATGTAATGTTATGGTCATCTATGCCCCTGTTGCTAATAAATCTCTAGTGTAATATACATGTATATATATATATATATATACATGTATATATATATATATATATACATATATATATATATATATATATATATATATATACATATATATATATATATATATATACATATATATATATATATATATATACACATGTATTTATATATATACATATATACAGTAGTATTAAGGATACTATTTATGGTTATGTATATACTAAAACTTTTTATAGTTATATATATTTTAAACCCTAAACAGTGAAAGACTAATGTATTACTACCTTATTACCAGTAAGATAAACAGCTCAATGTAATAACATCAGTTGTTCTACAGAGTAGTTATATAGAATTCACAGGAATCAAAGTTCTGTTCAAACCATTTATTTGCTTACAATTTTTTCATCCAAACCTTGGACCATTTTTCAATGTTTGTTTACATACATGACCTCCTTTCCAACACAAGAGACATACAGATACATATGTATATATTGATGCACAGTGGGGTGACATCCATTATATTATTTTTGAATGGCAATTTAAATTCAAAAATTAAAATCATATTAAAACAGAATCAAAGCAAAATTAAAATTAAAATACATCGGCAGTTAACGTAGATAATGCAAGAGGATAGTTCTTCCCATGCATTCTCCTCATTTAGTAATCTATCATAATTGTTTCTACTTTAGGCACAAGGCCAGCAATTACCCAGTGCATTACTGGTACTTTATTTTATCGACCCCGTGAGGATGAAAGGCAAAGTCAACCTCGGCGGGATTTGAACTCAGATCATAAAGGGACGTAACTATGCTGGAAAGCATGGCGTCCGACCCTCTACCGATACTATCATAGTAATCTATCATAATGACTCTTCCATGCATCTTTCTTCTCAACACTTGTGAGGGTAAGCTCACCTTTATCATTCCGGATACACTTCTCTCCAATGACATCACAATTCTCTCTGACACACTGCCTCGCAATCTTGAACACCTCCTGTTTCTGGTTCTCACGTTGCAAAACATGCTTGAATTTTCTATCCTCTGCTTCCCTCCTAGCTAAGTATACTTGTCGCCTAGCTTCCCTCTTGGTCTCTATGTAATGTACCCTGCTCCCCCCGTTCTTCCATTCTTTCCATGCCTGTCTCTTGGCCTTAACTGCCTCATCTACCTTATTGTTCCCCCACCAAGTCACTCTCCTCCTGCTTGAGGTCTTACTCCAGCCACAGGCCTCATCCATCGCCTCTAGTAAGTTATTTTTTAGGAACTCCCAGTTCTCTTCTACATTGAATGTCTCTATCTGTTCTTCTTTACTGTCGTAGGCGTTGAGTAAAATATCTTTAAATCTGTTACTGGTTGAGGGGGTCTTTCAGCTTCCAGATCTTTCTTCTCCAGGTTTGTCTAGTTCTGACTGTGAGGTCGCTGACAACCAAGCTATGTTGGGATGTACATTCCTCACTAGGGAAGGCTTTTGTGTTTACGACCGTCCTCTGATGAGGATAAAATCTATCTGACTAGAGTGCTCGCCTGATCTATAGGTGATCAGGTGGTTGTCGGGTTTTTTGAAGTTTGTGTTACATATCGACATGTCATTGGCGTCGCAGAATTCTAGAAGTCTGTATCCTTCCTCATTTCTTGTGCCAACCCCATGGCCTCCATGGACTCTATCGAAGCCGTCGCAGTGTTTACCTACGTGTCCGTTAAAATCTCCTGTGATGATTAGGAAGTCATTGTCGTTTGTTAGAGCAGTAGTGTGCATTAGGGACTCATAAAACCTATCCTTAAGTTCGTCTGGCAACCCCGATTGGGGTGCGTAAGCTGATATTATTGTGGTAATTGTTTTAATGATTCTTGCATTTACCCTGTACACTGAGATTACTTTATCTACCCACTTGTCAGCTAGTAGTATACCTACACCACCCATCCCATCGTCATTTCCCACCCAGAAAAATTTGTAGCACCGACTTTTTCCTACAAGGACTCTAGCAGACTCTCCTCTCCATCTAGTCTCTTGCACACAGCATACATCAATTTCTTTTCGCTCTAGCATTTCTACGATTTCTACGATTTCTACGATTCCTTTCATTGTGCTTACATTGATGGTACCAACTCGGAGTTTTGGGCCTTTGTCGACACTCGTAGGGAAGGGTCTCTGGATTGGCACTTCACATGGGTGCTTGGTAGCTCGCAGATTCATATTTCATCTATTAATTCAGAGTTGTTCAAATTTATTCTCAGCTCATCCATCCATAACAGTAGGAAAATTCAGGGCTAGAAGAACAGTGGTGGTGGGATAATGGCAGGGTGTGCTGGGCTGGGACAGGGGAGGAGAGAGTTAGTTAGGTAGTAGTAGTAGAAGAAATGGCATGCTGAGGTTTGATTAGTCGAATAGGCTATGGTGGTGGGAGGGAAATTGTGAGGTAGGGAGAGAGGGTCGCCGTCAAGATGGATGACTGGAACAAAGCCAAATCAACTCTAGTGATTCATTTTAGCCTTTCAGAATAGAGTGTCTTATCTCTTCAATAGCTTCAAGATGAGTGAGGTGGAATGTGTGAAGAGGGAACGGGAGGTAATGGGTGGCTTAGGGATAGATAGAGAGAGGGTAGCCATCATAGAGAGAGAGATAGAGAGAGGGTAGCCATCATAGAGAGAGGGTTGCCGCATGGCAAAGTAGCCGATAGAATACATCAACAATAATATTAATAATTGTTTCTACTTTTGGCACAAGGCCAGCAATTACCCAGTGCATTACTGGTACTTTATTTTAATAACAATAATATTAATAATAATAGCCAGCCATGGCCTGTAGCCTTTGATGGAAAAATAGACAGAGACAGAGTCAGCATGGTAGAGGGAAAATAGACAGAGACAGAGTCAGCATGGTAGAGGGAAAATAGACAGAGACAGAGTCAGCATGGTAGAGGGAAAATAGACAGAGACAGAGTCAGCATGGTAGAGGGAAAATAGACAGAGACAGAGTCAGCATGGTAGAGGGAAAATAGACAGAGTCAGCATGGTAGAGGGAAAATAGACAGAGTCAGCATGGTAGGAGAATAACAAAGTAAATGTGTTGTGGGAGCTGAAATACCTTCATAAAATTTGTATGGATGGATGACTGGAACGAAGCCAAATCAACTCTAGTGATTCATTTTAGCCTTTCAGAATAGAGTGTCTTATCTCTTCAATAGCTTCAAGATGAGTGAGGTGGAATACATCATCATCATCATCATCATCAACGTTTAACGTCCGTGTTCTACGCTTGCATGGGTTTGGACGGGGGTAGTCCCACTTGAGGCAAGAGTGATTTTCTTGCTCGCATAGGACTGTCTGGCAGGTTTTCTACAGTTGGATGCCCTTCCTAACACCAACCACATTTACAGTGTGGGTCTGGGAGGTTTTTACCGTGTTGCCTACACGGCCACATTACAGCGTGGACTGTGTGTTTTTTTGTCGTGACACCTACACGATCTCATTTGTTTCGGCCTGGATGGCGCGGCACCAACATAACTTTACATAGAACGGGGTGGTGTGGTGTATTTTGTTAGAGATGCCTACTGGCAAGGCGGGTCTTCTCTATTACTGAGTACCGCCAAAGGTCTCGGTCCAGTGACATTGTCTTGGTGAGGTGTAAGTGTGTGAGGTCGGAGTTTATCAGCTCGTCCCAGGTTTTTCTGGGTCTGCCTATTCTGTGGCTACCGTCTATCTTTATTGCCCTGCACTTTGTTATACAGCTATCATCCTTCATGCGCATCACGTGACCATACCAACGTAGCCTTCTCTCTAGTAAACAACATCTGATCCCTCTTATTTCTAATTTTTTCCTTAGTTCGTTTATGCTTTGTCGTTCACGTATATTACTATTGCACATCCAGCGGAGCATGCAAGCTTCGTTTCTCTCTAGTCTGCGTATATCCTCTGCACACAATGCCCAGGTCTCACTGCCATGCAACATTGCTGTTCGTATGCAGGCATCGTACAGCCTGCCTTTCATTTTTAGGGAGAATATATATATATACATATATATATCATCATCATCACCGTTTTACGACCGTTCTTCCACGCTAGCATGGGTTAGACGGGTTGTCCTGTTGTGGGCAGTGTCTGGTTGGCTGACCATGCCTTGCTCATACAGGAACTGATTTGGCTTGATTTCTACAGCTGGATGCCCTTCCTAACATCAACCTCATTTACAGTGAGTGCTGGGTGCTTTTTCGTGGCGCCTACACGTCCACTTTACAGTGTGGACTGGGTGCTTTTTTGCCGTGGCACCTCCACGACCACCTTGCAGTGGGAGCATATTGTCTATATGCTTCAGCTTGTACCCATGGGAGGTCGGTTACTCTGTATTACTGCGTGACGCCAGAGGTCACGGTTATGTGTCATCGCCTTTGAGAGGTGTAGTTGGGTAAGGTCAGCTTTTATCACCTCATCCCAGGTCATCTTGGGTCTCCCCACTCTGCGGTTTCCATCCAGTTCTAGTGCTCTGCACCTTTTTATGCAGCTGTCATCCTTCATATGCATCACATGTCCATACCAGCGTAACCGCCTCTCCTGCACGCAGCATTTGATTCCTCTTATGCTCAGTCTCTCTCTCAATTTATTTATGCTTTGTCCTTCGCATATATTACTATTACACATCCATCGGAGCATGCAGGCTTCGTTTCTCTCTAATCTACGTAAGTCTTCCACCTTCAGCGCCCAGGTCTCACTACCATGCAACATCGCTGTTCGGAGACACGCATCATACAGTCTACCTTTCATTTTGAGGGAGAAGCCTTTTGCAGTTAGCAGTGGTAGTAGTTCCCTGAACTTCTTCCATCCCGTTCTTACCCTAGTTATTGTACTTTCTGAACATCCACCTCCGCTGCTAATTCGGTCACCTAGGTAGTAGAAGCTGTCTACTGTCTCTACAGAGCCTCCCAGAGATTGGTGGTACTTGTTTCCTGTGGCTGTTTGCTGCTTGCTGTCCCAGTACAGCTGCTGCATGTGAAGCCTACATTCTTAATTAAGCTTCCTGAGATCCTGCTACATCTCTTTTGTACATATATATATATATATTAATATATATATATATATATGTATACATGCGGTAATTGTCTTTGTAATAAGAAGCCCTCCTCCACACCTGCTATCAAGGTATCTGGGGTTCTCCTCTTTTTAGAGAAAATACTTTGTTGATCTCCTAAACTTGATCACAGCATCTTCGGATGTACACAAGGTCCATCTGAAACTAACCTCTCAGAGGCTGGGGTCACAAGTTAATGAGCTCAAATGTGGCAAAGCTGCTGGGGAAGATAAAATCTAGCCCGAGATGTTAAAATCCTAAAATAGAGGAAGTATTCTCAGGCTAACTCGTGTGTGCCAGGTAGCCTGGATCTCTGGAAAGGCACCTAAGCAATGGCAATTGGGAGTGATAATCCCAATTTTCAAAAACGAAGACAAGAGAGAATATTCCAATTACAGAAAAATCTCCATTAAGCCTCCCCAGTAAAGTATATGCTAAGTTTCTGACAAAGAGATATCTTTTTTTAATATTTCCATCATTGTATAACTTCTGTTTGTAAAATATAGTTGACATATGTATAACAGATATCAAAATAAAATGAAGGCCTAATTTATAGAATTGATTATGAAAAAATATTTACAAAAGAAACAAATCAATAAAAAAAGAGGAGGAAAAGACACACACACACATTCCGACAATAAAACAGGGAATGTTAGTGTTACCCACTAAAATTTCTGAGATAAAACATTACCCAAGGTGATAGAGGGTCCCCCAATCACACACTGTAACAGGAAATGTTGGTGTTCAAAATAAATGCTGAAATTTTTAGCATAGATTTAAAATTAATTTAAAAAAATTAAGAATAGATCAGAGAAAGATTTTTACTGCAAAAGAAAATATATTTGTAAAAATGGCCAGCAATGTTTGGAGTCTATCAAACTGCCAAGTATTCACATTTGATATTGGTGGAAAATAAGTTTAGATTTGTAAGAGGAAGGATGTCTCATGTTTCACAGTTTAAAAGTTTCCTTCCTCTGTGTGTCTAATTGTTAGCAAAACAAGATTTCCCACATATCTCACTGTGTCAAAGGTTTCTAACCAGTGTGTGTTCTTTTGTGTTTATTATATTCACTGTTACTAGTGAAAGATTTCCCACACATTTCACAATGATAGGGTTTTTCTCCAGTGTGTGTTCTTTTGTGTGTAGTCAAATAACCACTTACGTGAAAAGATTTCCCACATATTTCACAATGATAGGGTTTTTCTCCTGTGTGTGTTCTTTTGTGAATAGTTAAAAAACTGCTTTTAATAAAAGATTTCCCACATATTTCACAGTGATAGGGTTTCTCTCCTGTGTGTATTCTTTTATGTATAGTTAAATCACTGCTTCTTACGAACGCCTTCCCACATATTTCACAATGGAAGTGTCTCTCACCTGTGTGTGTTCTTTTGTGATCAAGAAGAACGGCACTATCAGCAAAAGATTTCCCACATATTTCACAGTGGAAAGGTTTTTCTCCAGTGTGAATACGTATATGCCTAACAAGATTAGCTTTCTCAGCGAAAGATATCCCACATATTTCACAATGAAACGGTTTTTCCCCACTGTGACTACGTATATGCCTAACCAGATTGTGACTCCGGCTGAAAGACTTCCCACATATTTCACATTTGAAAGGTTTTTCTCCAGTGTGTGTACTTTTGTGAAGTAAAATACTAACATTTTCAAAGAAAGATTTCCCACATATTTCACAATGGAAGGGTTTCTCTCCACCGTGTGTTCTTTTGTGTTTAGACAAGTCACTGCTACGTGCAAAAGATTTCTCACATATTTTACAATGGAAGGGTTTCTCTCCAGTGTGACTACGTATGTGGATCACAAGTTGAGAATTCTTATGAAAGGATT
>OZ024765.1:5679124-5721624 GCA_964016885.1 Eledone cirrhosa | reverse complement strand
AAGCACCACAGACGCTCTTTTCATAGTACGACAACTACAGGAGAAGTACCTAGCTAAAGGTAAACCCCTCTACTTAGCTTTTGTCGACCTGGAGAAAGCCTTCGACAGAGTCCCCTGCTCCATTATCTGGTGGGCTCTTAGAAAACTAGGCGTTGACGAATGGCTTGTGAGGGCTATACAAGCCATGTATAAAGAAACAGTCAGCAAGGTTAGAATTAACAACGAATATAGTGAAGAGTTTAGCGTAAAAGTTGGCGTCCATCAGGGCTCTGTTCTCAGCCCCCTACTATTTATTATTGCCCTTCAGGCTATAACAGAGGAGTTCAAGACAGGCTGCCCATGGGAACTCCTATACGCAGACGACCTGACACTCATAGCGGAATCAATGGCCGAGCTAGAGAAGAAATTCCAAACATGGAAGCACGGCCTAGAGTCAAAAGGACTTAAAATTAACCTGGCTAAGACCAAAGTTCTAGTTTGTAGGAAAGAAAACAAGGCGGCGGTCCCTTCTGGGAAATGGTCGTGCTCGGTATGTAGGAAAGGCGTAGGTAGAAACTCCATCTTATGTCCTAAATGCAAAGTATGGGTGCATAAAAGATGTAGTGGGATCACAGGTAAGCTAACTAAGAACATAGACTTTACATGTGGCCGGTGTTCTGGTGCAATAAGTAGCAGCAAGTGCCCACAAAATACTAGCTCTTTCAATTGCGCAGAGGGTTCTATAGAAATAGTGGACAGCTTCCGTTACCTGGGCGATAAAATCAGCAGTGGGGGAGGGTGCTCTGAAAGTACTGTAGCTAGAGTCAGAACTGGTTGGAAAAAGTTCAGAGAGCTTATACCACTATTAGCTGCTAAAGGGTTCTCCCTAAAAATGAAAGGCAGGTTGTACGATGCCTGCATACGAACAGCAATGTTGCATGGTAGTGAGACCTGGGCATTGTGTGCAGAGGATATACGCAGACTAGAGAGGAACGAAGCTTGCATGCTCCGCTGGATGTGTAACAGTAATATACGTGAACGGCAAAGCATAAACGAACTAAGGAAAAAATTAGAGATAAGAGGGATCAGATGTTGTTTACTCGAGAGAAGGCTGCGTTGGTATGGACACGTGATGCGCATGAAAGTCGATAGCTGTATTACAAAGTGCAGGGCAATAAACATAGACGGTAGCCACGGAATAGGCAGACCTAGAAAAACATGGGATGAGCTGATAAACTCCGACCTCACACACTTACACCTCTCCAAGACAATGTCACTGGACTGTGACCTTTGGCGGTACTCAGTAACAGAGAAGACCCGCCTTGCCAGTAGGCATCTCTAACAAACTACACCCCGTCCCGCCACCACCCCCACACCACCCCGTTCCATGTAAAGTTATGTTGGTGCCGCGCCATCCAGGCCGAAACAAACGAGATCGTGTAGGTGTCACGACAAAAAAACACACAGTCCACGCTGTAATGTGGCCGTGTAGGCAACACGGTAAAAACCTCCCAGACCCACACTGTAAATGTGGTTGGTGTTAGGAAGGGCATCCAACTGTAGAAAACCTGCCAGACAGTCCTATGCGAGCAAGACAATCACTCTTGCCTCAAGTGGGACTACCCCCGTCCAAACCCATGCAAGCGTGGAACACGGACGTTAAACGTTGATGATGATGATGATGATGACATGTAGAATATTTAATGGAATACATAAAAATATATATGTATAAATATAAATATATATATCAGTCGTCTTAATATATACAGGTTGTCCCTAAAAATGTATACAGACTTTAACAGCATTCTACGTGAATGTGTATACATTTTGGGGGCACACTGTATATACGCATCATTTAACGTGTCTTCTACTATTATTGGTTGTACGGATCGTCACAGATGGAAATATTTATTAATTAGCGCTATACATATTATATAAATGTATATATTTATACATACATGTGTATAAATAAATATACATATGTATTTTATTAACAATTTTTGTGTAGAATCTGTTGAACATCGGTGAATATGTGGAGATTTAATAAAGATTAACGTGTTGGTCAACATTATTTTAACTGTTTAATAATGAAATATGTCGAAATAAAAGTTGTAATTGTAAGATAAATAAAGTTACTGTAGTTTATTATGATCAAGATTGAATATTTAATGGAATTAAGTGGAATTATTGAGGAAATAAAAGAGTAAAAGAGTGAAATGTTTAGATTATTAGTGAGAAAAAACAAAACGGAGACGCTATAAAAATTGTCCTCTCTTTACAAACGATATTATGGCGAGATTTCTATTTTGGCCTATGTGGCTGAGGTAGTAGCAGCGCGGCTTACTAACCTCAGCTATATAATATCACATGGGTTCGAATCTCAAGTATTTCACTATAGTCACCTCGGAGTTACCTCCTACTCTTTTTATATAGTTTCAACTTTCCCCTAAAGAGGGCGCTACGATATGTTTACTAGTGTGGCCGAATGGTTAGCAGTACGGCTTACTAAGGCCAGGAATAAAGTGTTACAGAGGTTCGAACCTGGCTGGTTCCTTAAACAGAGTTATCGTTCATAGTCCTTCGGTGTTTCTTTGTTTGATCGAAAGGTGGCGGGTCGATCTGCTATAGGGCGTAGTAAGAGGCAATAATATACCGAAGGAGGAGAAATAGAGAGAGACAGCAAGACAAATGTGTGTAACACTCTCAATTCTCTCACCCTCTCTCTCAGTTGCCTAGACTATCTACGTTTTACTTCTCCCCCTCTCTTTACTTCTATTACTCTATCCACCACTTATTTCTCACCTTCTCTTTACATCTATTGTAAAAGTGTAAAAGGGGTCCTTTTACACTGAAACTTTTTTGCACCCATTTTTGCGATTAAGTAAAAACGGAGTTATCGTTCTTGAGATTTCGGCTTGGAGAAATTTTAGGAACTGATGTCGCTAAATCGCCAAATCATTTACCTGCCCCGTTGCACCATGGGAGGGTAAAGGCTGCCTTTTATTTTTTTTAAACCACAGAAGACTTTTTAATATCTTTCTCGCCAAGATGTTTTAATTATTTACTTATATGAAACAAGGAATAGGATGCTGCGATAGAAACTAAAGAATCTGCCATCGTTTAAAAAATAAAGGGCAGCCATTACCCTCCCATGGTGCAACGGGGCAGGTAAATGATTTGGCGATTTAGCGACATCAGTTCCTCGAATTTCTCCAAGCCGAAATCTCAAGAACGATAACTCCGTCTTTACTTAATCGCAAAAATGGGTGCAAAAATTATTTCGAATTTCTTAGTAATTAATTGTTTGTATATTAAATAAATACATTGTTTACATATACGAAGGTAGGCTTAAATGTTCATAGGCTCACTATGAAGGAGTGATGCTAGGGCTGTGAAATCTTGCATGTTGAAAAAAAAAACCTCATTTGGTCATTCCATGAGAGTATCTTGGTCAGCCTATGAAGGAATGATGCTAGAGCTGTGAAATCTTGCATGTTGAAAAATAAAGCTCATTTGGTCATTCCATGAGAGTATCTTGGTCAGCCTATGAAGGAGTGGTGCTAGAGCTGTGCAAACATGCATGTTGAAAAATTAACCTCATTTGGTCATTCCTTGAGAGTATCTTGGTCAGCCTATGAAGGAGTGATGCTAGAGCTGTGAAATCTTGCATGTTGAAAAATAAACCTCATTTGGTCATTCCATGAGAGTATCTTGGTCAGCCTATGAAGGAGTGATAGCTGTGAAATCTTGCATGTTGAAAAATAAACCTCATTTGGTCATTCCATGAGAGTATCTTGGTGAGCCTATGAAGGAGTGATGCTAGAGCTGTGAAATCGTGCATGTTGAAAAATAAACCTCATTTGGTCATTCCATGAGAGTATCTTGGTCAGCCTATGAAGGAGTGGTGCTAGAGCTGTGAAATCTTGCATGTTTAAAAATAAAGCTCATTTGGTCATTCCATGAGAGTATCTTGGTCAGCCTATGAAGGAGTGATGCTAGAGCTGTGAAATCTTGCATGTTGAAAAATAAACCTCATTTGGTCATTCCATGAGAGTATCTTGGTCAGCCTATGAAGGAGTGATGCTAGAGCTGTGAAATCTTGCATGTTGAAAAATAAACCTCATTTGCTCATTCCATGAGAGTATCTTGGACAGCCTTCGAAGGAGTGATGCTAGAGCTGTGAAATCTTGCATGTTGAAAAATAAACCTCATTTGATCATTCCATGAGAGTATCTTGGTCAGCCTATGAAGGAGTGATGCTAGAGCTGTGAAATCTTGCATGTTTAAAAATAAAGCTCATTTGGTCATTCCATGAGAGTATCTTGGTCAGCCTATTCACACACACACACATATATATATATATATGTATGTATATATATGTATGTGTATATATGTATGTATATATATATGTATGTATGTATATACATATATGTATATATATATATATGTATATATATATATGTATGCATATATATATATATATATATGTATGTATATATATATGTATGTATATGTATATATATATATATATATATATATATGTATATATATATGTAGTATGCATATATATATATATATGTATGTATGCTTATATATATGTATATATATATATATGTATGTATATATATGTATGTATATATATATATATGTATATATATATATGTATGTATATATATATATGTATATATATATGTATGTATATATATATATATGTATATATATATGTATGTATATATATATATGTATATATATATATGTATGTATATATATATGTATGTATATATATGTATATATATATATACGTATGTATATATATATATGTATATATATATATATAATTATATATATATGTATATATATATATAATTATATATATATGTATATATATATATATATTTATAAGTATATATATACATATATACATATATATGTAAATGTATATATATACGCATTTACATATATATATGTGTGTGTGTGTGTGTGTATTATGTGGGTCTCAATATGTAAACTAAATGAAAGACAACAAAACGAAGAGTCTACTGAATGCTAGAAATGGCAGCCACTGAAATATTATAAATAATGATAGTTTTAGTGGTTAAACAACACTCAAATATATGCCATATTCAACAGTTTACCCTACAATACCTTACAAAACTGATGAAAAACCTCTTCAGCGGTTAAAAATACTAGAAATAGCGACTAAACATCCCTCAAATAACAGAGTAGTGACACTGGAAGTATTCAATGATATATATAATATACGAAGGTAGGCTGACCAAGTTACTCTCATGGAATGACCAAATGAGGTATATTTTTCAACATGCAAGATTTCACAGCCCTAGCATCACTCCTTCATAGGCTGACCAAGATACTCTCATAGAATGACCAAATGAGGTATATTTTTCAACATGCAAGATTTCACAGCCCTAGCATCACTCCTTCATAGGCTGACCAAGATACTCTCATGGAATGACCAAATGAGGTTTATTTTTCAACATGCAAGATTTCACAGCTCTAGCATCACTCCTTCATAGGCTGACCAAGATACTCTCATGGAATGACCAAATGAGGTTTATTTTTCAACATGCAAAATTTCACAGCTCTAGCATCACTCCTTCATAGGCTGACCAAGATACTCTCATGGAATGACCAAATGAGGTTTATTTCTCAACATGCAAGATTTCACAGCTCTAGCATCACTCCTTCATAGGCTGACCAAGATACTCTCAAGGAATGACCAAATGAGGTTAATTTTTCAACATGCAAGTTTGCACAGCTCTAGCATCATTCCTTCATAGGCTGACCAAGATACTCTCATGGAATGACCAAATGAGGTTTTTTTTTCAACATGCAAGATTTCACAGCCCTAGCATCACTCCTTCATAGTGAGCCTATGAACTTTTAAGCCTACCTTCGTATATGTAAACAATGTATTTATTTAATATACAAATAATTACTAAGAAATTCGAAATAATTTTTGCACCCATTTTTGCGATTAAGTAAAGACGGAGTTATCGTTCTTGAGATTTCGGCTTGGAGAAATTTTAGGAACTGATGTCGCTAAATCGCCAAATCATTTACCTGCCCCGTTGCACCATGGGAGGGTAATGGCTGCCTTTTATTTTTTTTAAACCACAGAAGACTTTTTAATATCTTTCTCGCCAAAATGTTTTAATTATTTACTTATATGAAACAAGGAATAGGATGCTGCGATAGAAACTAAAGAATCTGCCATCGTTTAAAAAATAAAGGGCAGCCATTACCCTCCCATGGTGCAACGGGGCAGGTAAATGATTTGGCGATTTAGCGACATCAGTTCCTCGAATTTCTCCAAGCCGAAATCTCAAGAACGATAACTCCGTCTTTACTTAATCGCAAAAATGGGTGCAAAAATTATTTCGAATTTCTTAGTAATTATTTGTATATTAAATAAATACATTGTTTACATATACGAAGGTAGGCTTAAAAGTTCATAGGCACACTATGAAGGAGTGATGCTAGGGCTGTGAAATCTTGAATGTTGAAAAAAAAAACCTCATTTGGTCATTCCATGAGAGTATCTTGGTCAGCCTATGAAGGAATGATGCTAGAGCTGTGCAAACATGCATGTTGAAAAATTAACCTCATTTGGTCATTCCTTGAGAGTATCTTGGTCAGCCTATGAAGGAGTGATGCTAGAGCTGTGAAATCTTGCATGTTGAGAAATAAACCTCATTTGGTCATTCCATGAGAGTATCTTGGTCAGCCTATGAAGGAGTGATGCTAGAGCTGTGAAATCTTGCATGTTGAAAAATAAACCTCATTTGGTCATTCCATGAGAGTATCTTGGTCAGCCTATGAAGGAGTGATGCTAGAGCTGTGAAATCTTGCATGTTGAAAAATAAACCTCATTTGGTCATTCCATGAGAGTATCTTGGTCAGCCTATGAAGGAGTGGTGCTAGAGCTGTGAAATCTTGCATGTTGAAAAATAAAGCTCATTTGGTCATTCCATGAGAGTATCTTGGTCAGCCTATGAAGGAGTGATGCTAGAGCTGTGAAATCTTGCATGTTGAAAAATAAACCTCATTTGGTCATTCCATGAGAGTATCTTGGACAGCTTTCGAAGGAGTGATGCTAGAGCTGTGAAATCTTGCATGTTGAAAAATAAACCTCATTGGGTCATTCCATGAGAGTATCTTTGTCAGCCTATGAAGGAGTGATGCTAGAGCTGTGAAATCTTGCATGTTGAAAAATAAACCTCATTTGGTCATTCCATGAGAGTATCTTGGTCAGCCTATGAAGGAGTGGTGCTAGAGCTGTGAAATCTTGCATGTTGAAAAATAAACCTCATTTGCTCATTCCATGAGAGTATCTTGGTCAGCCTATGAAGGAGTGATGCTAGAGCTGTGAAATCTTGCATGTTGAAAAATAAACCTCATTTGGTCATTCCATGAGAGTATCTTGGTCAGCCTATGAAGGAGTGATGCTAGAGCTGTGAAATCTTGCATGTTGAAAAATAAACCTCATTTGGTCATTCCATGAGAGTATCTTGGTCAGCCTATGAAGGAGTGATGCTAGAGCTGTGAAATCATGCATATAATATATATATATATTATATATATATAATATATATATATATATAATATATATATATATATTATATATATATATATATTATATATATATATAATATATATATATATAATATATATATAATATATATAATATATATATATATATAATATATATATATTTCATCCTTACGGGGTCGATAAAATAAAGTACGAGTAATGTACTGGGTATTTGCTGGCTTTGTGCCTAAAGTAGAAACAATTATATATATATATAATATATATTATATATATTATATATATATATAATATATATTATATATAATATATATTATATATATATATATATATATATATATATATATATATATATATATATATATATATATATATATAAATATATATATATATATAAGTATTGAAATTTCCGTAGAAAACAGAAAAGGTCATACAAATGAAGAGTGCTCTATGTAATTACCAGAGCAAAATAAATTGTATAAAAATCAATACAATATAATTACCTCATTACCAGAAGATTTTTATATATTTCATATGGCTATTGTAATTCCTTTGTTTATATTTATATATCATTTTTTTCGCTTTTCTTGATGAGACTTTCCAAGTATTTAGCCATGTTTTATATTGCCTCGTCCGACGAACGAATGAAGACGTTTCTTTCGTATTCGTCTCATTCGGGAAACCTCTGGTAATGAGGTATTATATTGTATTGATTTTTATACATTATATATATATATATATATATATTTCGCTGAATACAATAAACGTAATCTGAGTTTTTCGAATATTAATAATAACATTCGATTCGTTTGCAATTTTGCAAACAATCCTCAATTTTATAGCCATGTCAGTAGCATGAAGACTTCATTCTTGCTCTTGTGTTGGCATGTGAACAGAACTGCAGACACTAATGTTTGTGGGTATCACCCTTCATCAGTGCAATCACTAGCTCTGACAGTTTGGCAGGTGAACCGTGAGCTGTACTGATGAAGAGTGATACCCAGAAACATTAGTGTCTGCAGTTCTGTTCACATGGCAACACAAGTAACAAGGTTAAAGACTTCCTCGTTGATGGGTAATAATTATTTCACTAGGTGATGTTGTTTGCTTTTCTATAGGTTGGATACAATTAATGGAGTGAATTAATATAACAACGTATTAAATTATGTCAGGGACATTTAACGTATGACACCGGTTTCATTCAAGGGAAGGAAACATTGTCAACGACACCAAGTACCTGCTCTTTTATTTATAACTTTAATTAATCTAATTATATCTTGTGTAGTAATTATTTCATGTTAAGGTGAAAGTTAATATTCTGTAGATAACATAGGATGAGCTACATGTTTCAAGGTAGGTGTTCCATCACCTACATGATTAAATATTTCATTTCATGAGAAACTACGCTACATCGTGAATTGGTTGTTCCACATGTTACAGGACAGTGAGAAATAGGTTTAAATCACCAACATCTGAACAATTAGCTTTCCTGGTCTTTCTTAACTTTACATTTGAACTTGAAATATAAAGTACGTATTATTTGTATTGTCAACACAACAGATATTGTGTACTTTTCTACACTCCGTTGTGAACAATTCGGATTTATTAGGTTAACTGCTCACAGTCATATATATATATATATACACACATGTACAGACATATATTTATTGGAACAAACATACAAATCTATCTGTCTGTCTGTCAGTCTTTCTCACTCCAATATCTTTCTTACACTAATATCTATTCTGAGCTTTCAAGAATTACAATGGAGGACGTTAAACACTTGGACATTTCTACCAATATAGATACAGTTACACAGACATACAGTGGTGAGAAACCTTTACCAAGTGAAACATGTACAGAACAAGGATCATTACACAGAAATATTCCTGAATATAGCTGTGAGATTTGTAGGAAAACTTTCTCATCAGAAGACGAATTATCCACACATAAACACATACACACTAAAGATAAACGCTTCCACTGTGAAATATGTGGGAAATCCTTTCATAGAAATTCTGGTCTTTATATCCACATACGTAGTCACACTGGAGAAAAACCCTACCACTGCCAAATATGTGAGAAATCTTTCCCTGAGAAAACTAAACTTGTTAGGCATTTACGTAGTCACTCTGGAGTAAAACCCTGGCACTGTGAAATATGTGGGAAGTCATTCACTGAAAATACAAGTCTTCTAGTTCACAAAAGAACACACACTGGAGAGAAACCTTATCACTGTGAAATATGTAGTAAATCTTTTGCCACTATCAGTAATTTAACTGCACACAAAACAAAACATAGTGGAGAAAAACCCTTTAACTGTGAAATATGTGGGAAATCGTTTGGCATGAGTAGTGACATAACTAAACACAGAAGAACACACACTGGAGAGAAACCCTACCACTGTGAAATATGTGGGAAATGTTTTCCCTATAACAGCAATTTAACTGTACACGTAAGAACACACACTGAAGAAAAACCCCATCACTGTGAAATATGTGGGAAATCTTTTGCCACAAACAGTCATTTAACTGTACATAATAGAACACACACTGGAGAGAAACCCTATCACTGTGAAATATGTGGGAAATCTTTCACTCTGAAAACTAATCTTGTTAGGCATATACGTACACACACTGGTGAAAAACCTTTCCACTGTGAAATATGTAGGAAATCTTTCACTGAAAAAGTTAAGCTTGTTAGGCATATACGTAGTCACACTGGAGAAAAAAGCTTCCACTGTGAAATATGTGGGAAAACCTTTGCTGAAAATGCTGTTCTTCTAGTTCACAAAAGAAGACACACTGGAGAAAAACCTTTTTCCTGTGAAATATGTGAAAAATCTTTTGTCAGGATAAGTGACTTGACTGAACATAAAAAAACACACAGTGGAGAAAAGCCCTTCCGTTGTGAAATATGTGGGAAATCTTTTATCAAGAGCTGTCTGTTAATTGAACACAAAAGAACACACAGTGGAGAGAAACCGTATCTCTGTGAAATATGTGGGAAATCTTTTGTACAAAGCGCTAATTTGACTGAACATAAAAAAACACACACTGGAGAAAAGCCCTTCCATTGTGAAATATGTGGGAAATCTTTTGCCAAGCGCAGTCACTTAAATGAACACAAAAGAAGACACACTGGAGAGAAGCCCTATCACTGTGAAATATGTGGGAAAACTTTTGCCTCCAATAGTAACTTAAATAAACACAAAGAAACACATACTGTAGAGAAATGTTAGACATCCTTCCTCTTACTTTGTAAGAGGAAGGACGTCTAACATTTCTAAACTTGTTTTCGACCAACATTACGAGGGAACCCTTAGTAGTTCTACAGACGCCAAGCATTTCTTGTCAATTTTAAAATATATTTTTAGTTGGAATTAAATTCTTGTTCATATCTATTCTTTGTTTTCTTCAAATAATTTTTAATCTATGCAAGAATTGTTTTTCTTTTCCTTGCTGTAATATGTAAATGAGGGACACTATAATGTTATGAGTGTCTTGTCACATAAACTTTAGAGAACAGCATTGATGTAGTGTGTAATTGAGGAACACTATCACCTAAGGTAATGTCAGGTCTTGTTTCAGAAATTTCACTGGGTAACTGACTGTTTTTATAATTTATTGGCCTTTTGTAAATCATTTATTAGTTTTTCATTATTATATAAATTGTATTTGTATCTGTAACATCACTGCTATATTCAATCCTTATGGGGGGGTCGATAAAATAAAGTACCAGTAATGTACTGGGTATTTGCTGGCCTTGTGCCAAAAGTAGAAGCAATTATTAGTGCCAAACTGGTGGATTGGCACTATTGGTAGAGGGTCGGACGCCATGCTTAGCAGCTTAGAGTTATGGTCTGAGTTCAAATCCCCCCCAAGGTTAACTTTGCCTTTCATCCTTACGGGGTCGATAAAATAAAGTACCAGTAATGCACTGGGATAATTGCTGGCCTTGTGCCAAAAATAGAAACAGTTATTAGTGCCAAACCTGGTCATGAATCTTGGGGTTCCTCCATAGTCTTTGGTGTAATTTTTACTCAATAGAGTGTGTAGCTCGGAGAACAGAGAGTCACTCCAGGTAGAGCTGCTACTTCTCCTAAATGAGAGTTCACAGCTCTGATACTATGGACATGTGGTTAGAATGTCTCAGGAAAGAATCACTGGAGATATTTGTAGCTCGGAGAACAGAGAGTCACTCCAGGTAGAGCTGCTACTTCTCCTAAATGAGAGATCACAGCTCTGATACTATGGACATGTGGTTAGAATGTCTCAGGAAAGAATCACTGGAGATATTTGTAGCTCGGAGAACAGAGAGTCACTCCAGGTAGAGCCACTACTTTTCTGAATTGAGAGATCACAGCTCTGACATTACAGACAAGTGATTAGAATTTCTCAGGAAAGAATTGGTGGAGATTTTATGGGCAAAACCAACCACCAGGAAACCTAGGTGTAGACTCCAAGCAAGATGGTTGAATAACATCCTTGAGCTTGGCTGGTCTCACTTTGGGCTCCAGCCAAACCATTTGGAGAGGGGTCCTTCTGCTTGAAGGCATGGTTGTGGACTCTGACCCTATAACCTTTCCAGGAATACATACGCGAAGATGATCACTAAAATTCTGTGATGGTAACTGAAGGAGTAGTTTTTACCTGTATTTCTGTTTCTTTTTTTATTGATTTGTTTCTTTTGTAAATAATTTATTAATTTTTCATTATTAATTATATAAATTGTATTATTGTCCTAAATTTCACTCCATATGCAAAGAAGACCTGGGATGAGGTGATAAAAGCTGACCTTACCCAATTACACCTCTCAAAGGCGATGACACAGGACTGTGACCTCTGGCATCATGCAGTAATACAGAAGACCCAACTTCCCATGGGAACAAGCTGAAGCATATAGACAATATGCCCCCACCCCCTCCCACTGTAAAGTGGTCGTGTAGGTGTCACGACAAAAAAGCACCCAGTACTCACTGTAAATGAGGTTGGAGTTAGGAAGGTTCAAGGCCATGGTTACCTGACCTGGCACTGCTCACAACACAACAGGACAACCCGTCTAACCCATGCTGGCAACAACACAGCAACAATATACACACATTGTATATAAAATTATGTTGGAAGAGTCAAATAAAAGTTTGAGACTAATCAAAACTGAGAACATGTATATAGTTGATTAGTACTATGTTTCTGAGATCTAACCATATAGAAAATGTGTCATTAGCATCCATCTTCCCTGCAAGCAAGGGTTGGACTGTCACAGATTGGTTAGTACTCAAGCAGAACTTCTCTCTGACCTTGATGTGGGCTGTGGGCCTCAAATATAATCCTGTGTTTTAATGAGTACATTTTATTGTGACAGGTTTCTTCCAGTTGGGTGCCCTTTCTAGCACCAACCACTTTATTGAGTGTATTGGGTGATTGTGTGATTCACCAACACTAAAGTAGTTGTGTATGTATATAGCACGTCATCACAATTATCTCTGTTAACAAGGGTTGGACAGCAAACAGGTCTACAGACCTTTCAGATGGACCAGGGGCAAGTACCTTGCTTATATACGTTCCCATGCTTGACTGAGTGTATTTTGTTGTGACATCAACACTCAGGAGATTGTCATCTCTTTGACACAACTGAAGAGTCATCCTGACCCTTTATTTAGCAGGTTTTCTATAGCTGGGGGCCTTTCCTATCAACAAACAATTTACAGAGTGTACCAGGTACATTTATGATATAAATCACCAATAGTTTGGAGGTTGTCATGTCTAAGGTACAACTGAAGAGACTTTCAGACCCTTTGTTTAGCAGGTTTAGTACAGCTGACCTGAGCCTAGACATTGTATAAGGAGAGTGGATAAACTGAAGAGAGAGAAAGTAAAGTTTATATTTACATTCCAAAGTTTCAAGTCAAGAAAACGACTCTGGGTGTCTCAAGGATTTTTTATATATCTGCCAAGAATTCCCACGAAAATCCTCCATTCCATACAGCTAATCTGACCATGTAATTTAGTATGAAGAAAATTAAGAGGTGAAAGAGAAAAAAGTTTTAAAAAAAGGGAAATAATGCTCTGACCATGAAACGACATAAAGGCACCCAGTATACTCTGTAAGGTGGTAGTACTGGTACCACGATTTAAGACGTTTTATTTGTCTAATGTCCTTTTAAAATAGTGGTGGGCGATGCTTGGTTTTAGTGTCCTAAATTATCATCTCCACCCACTACACGAAACGTCATCAGCTTTTGCCCATCTCATCCCTTATCGCCTTTGTTTGAAATCAGTTAATAAACAGCAGAGAACAAAACGACAGGTAGTTTTCTGGGAAGTAAACAACAGGTGTTTCAATTGTCCACAACCAGTTATTACGACATAAAGAGACTCAAAAGCCAAACAAAACAGTAGACATCAAAAGTTGACTGCTGCCTAAATTAAACTCATTTATTTCCTAACATGAACTCGGAAGTTTGTACATGTCATAACCCCCATCGAATGCACACACATTAACATGCGTGCATGTATACACACACACTCAATACACTGATCCAATAATGGAAAGAAAAATGCTTCAAACAGAAAGGCGATAAGGGATGAGATGGGCCAAAGCTGATGACGGAGTCGTGACGTTTCGTGTAGTGGGTGGAGCTAATAATTGAATGTCGATGATAATAATTTAGGACACTAAAACCAAGTATCACCGAGTGGTGTTTGATATGATTATTTAACCCTTTAGTTACAAACCCAGTCAAAACTAGCTCTGATTCTGTGAAATAAAACCACCCATTTTAACGTTTTCTAATTTAAATTAAAATCTTCCAACATAATTTTTTATAAGAACATTGTTAAATTACTATCTTACTAATGAAACAATAATTTTAGTAAATCCCTCAAAATTCTTTATTAATTAATTAAAATAGAATGTATTTCATTAGAAATGTGGTCATAAATGGGTGAAGACTATTGTTTAATGTCACACGCAACCCTCGGTCCCTCTTCCTACCTCATTAGTTTACTAACACCTGCTCTCCAACGCCACCACTTACGTACACACCACCATCACTACTACTTCCGTTCTGCGTGCGCCAGCACCTCACTTCCCCCCCTTCGATCTTCGGACCAACTTAACACACACAAACATATACATACTCACATATATGAACATCATTCACATACACACCTTTATAAACAAATAATAGTAACTTCAAATACACTTTCAAACTTTCACACAGGTAGCCTGAATCATTCGGACTTACCTTGCGTCTTCGATTCACTTTGGGCAGAGTCGTTCCACCGTCCACCTGCGGTAAATCCGAATTTTGGGTATCAGAGCCTCTCTCAATCTCGCTTCACACCACATGAACTGCTAGCAAAAAAAAAGCGCAGGCAGTAACCCCTGACCCTCGTGACGCCATCGTCCTCCCTCTTCTGGTCAGCCGTCCTCCAACTTTTGGCAATCTCCCCAACACACATGCTTTTTTTTTTTACCCGCGTGTAACTAAACAAATTTTAACATATTCTCCCACACAAACAATAAAACATATACAATCATAATCACATAGTTACATCTACACATGCATATCAATACCCATCTTTTCATATACTCTGAAAACTATTTGAAGCTCCGTATTCTACCCATTCTCCCCTTCGACACACCCGAGATACGTGAACTTTTATGTAGCGTCATTGACACCTTAACTTAAAGTAATAAGAAAACTTAAAATTAGAAAACTTAAAATTAGAATTTAGTCATAGAGGAGAACGAAGTAGGAAATCGATTCAATATCGAACTTATTAACTTACTCGTAACTGAATGTATTAAATTATGTCAGGGATATTTAACGTATGACACCGTTCAAGGGAGGTAAGGAAACATTATCAACGACACCAAGTACCTGCTCTCTTATTTATAACGTTAATCAATCTAATTATATCTTGTGTAGGAATTATCTCACAATTTACATGACAGTGAGAAATAGGATTAAATCACCAACATCTGAACAATTAGCTTTCCTGGTCTTTCTTAACTTTACATTTGAACTTGAAATATAAAGTACGTATTATTTGTATTGTCAACACAACAGATATTGTGTACTTTTCTACACTCCGTTGTGAAAAATTACGATTTATTAGGTACATATTTATAGATACACTCACACTTATTCATTGAGACTAACATATACAAAGATATCTATCGCATTATTTGTATTATCAACACAGCAGATATTTTTTGTACTTATTAAAACACACACACACACACATTATATATATATATATATACATACAAAAATATAAATACAAACATTTTCTTACTCCACTCTCAGTCTCACACAGTCATATATCTTCTTAATTTCTAAGAATTCTTCAAGGATTACTATGGAGGACGTTAAACACTTGGACATTTCTACCAATATAGATACAGTTACACAGACATACAGTGGTGAGAAACCTTTACCAAGTGAAACATGTACAGAACAAGGATCATTACACAGAAATATTCCCGAATATAGCTGTGAGATTTGTAGGAAAACTTTCTCATCAGAAGATGGATTATCCACACACAAACACACTAAAGATAAACCCTGTCGTTGTGAAATATGTGGGAAATCGTTTCCTTATAACAGAGATTTGACTGTACATA
Source organism: Eledone cirrhosa (assembly GCA_964016885.1). Taxonomy (NCBI): domain Eukaryota; kingdom Metazoa; phylum Mollusca; class Cephalopoda; order Octopoda; family Eledonidae; genus Eledone; species Eledone cirrhosa. Next base: position 5,705,442 of record OZ024765.1, on the reverse strand, counting down.
AAAGAACACACACTGGAGAGAAACCCTCTCGTTGTGAAGTATGTGGGAAATCTTTCACTCAGAATGCTCATCTTCTCGTTCATAAGAGAATACACAGCGGGAAAAAACCCTTCAGTTGTGAAATTTGTGAGAAATCTTTCGCTTGGAATACTAATCTTGTTAGACATATACGTACTCATACTGGAGAAAAACCTTTCCGCTGTGATATATGTGGGAAAACTTTTACATTGAATTGCCATCTTATTAGACATATACGTACTCACACGGGAGAAAAACCATTTCACTGTGATATATGTGGGAAAGCGTTTGCAGAAAATGCTGAACTTCTCATTCACACAAGAACACACACTGGAGAGAAACTGTATCACTGTGAAATATGTGGGAAATCTTTTTCTTATAACAGTAATTTAACTGTTCACAAAAGAACACACACTGGAGAAAAGCCCTTCGATTGTGAAATTTGTGGGAAATCTTTTGTAACAAGCAGTTATTTAACTGTACATAAAAGAACACACACTGAAGAAAGACCCTATCACTGTGAAATATGTGGGAAATATTTTATCAGTCGCAGTAATTTGACTCAACACAAAAGAACACACTGGAGAGAAACTCTATTACTGTGAAATATGTGGGAAATCTTTTTTCTCTGAAGGTAACTTAAATAAACACAGACATACATTTAAGGGAAAGAATTTTAACTGAAATGTGAGACACCCTTCCTCTGACAAATATAAACATATTGTCTACCAACCTCAGGAAGGAACCCTTGGTATTTACAGACTCCAAGCATTGCTTGCCACTTTTGAAATTATGTTTTTAACTGGAATTAAATTCTTGTTCATATCTCTTGACTTCTTAAACTTATTTTTAATCTATGCAAGAAATTTCATCTTTCTTTTCCTTTTGCCAACACTATTTTGTTATAATGTGTAATTGGGGGACCTCCTATCACCTGATGTAATGCTGTGACTTGTCTCAGAAATGTTTGGGGTGGGGGTGTAATACGAACATTCCCTGTTGTAGTGTATAATTGACGAAGCCTCTATCACTTGAGGTAATGCTGTAATGTCTTGACACAAAATGCTTGATTGTAACATCAACATTCTCTGTTATAATGTGTCTTTTTAGTGACATGGCTTCTTGTTAAACTATAGTGGTGGAGATTTCTGGCATTCTTGGTCCCCATACAACCTACCGGCTGTTATCAGTGTGGAGTTGGATACACACTGCAGTGAGCCCCATAAGCTAGAGTGTCTTCTTGTTAAAACTATAGCAATGGAGACAATTGTCAGACTTGGTCCCTAAACCACCTCCCTACTAACTCTTATCAGGGTGGAGTTGGCCACCCACATGAGTGAGCAGTAAGAAGTGGAGTTGCTTCTTAAACCTATAGCAAAGGAGACAATTGTCAGACTTGGTCCCTAAACCACCTCCCTACTAACTCTTATCAGGGTGGAGTTGGCCACCCACATGAGTGAGCAGTAAGAAGTGGAGTTGCTTCTTAAACCTACAGCAAAGGAGACAATTGTCAGACTTGGTCCCTAAACCACCTCCCTACTAACTCTTATCAGGGTGGAGTTGGCCACCCACATGAGTGAGCAGTAAGAAGTGGAGTTGCTTCTTAAACCTATAGCAAAGGAGACAATTGTCAGACTTGGTCCCTAAACCACCTCCCTACTAACTCTTATCAGGGTGGAGTTGGCCACCCACATGAGTGAGCAGTAAGAAGTGGAGTTGCTTCTTAAACCTATAGCAAAGGAGACAATTGTCAGACTTGGTCTCTGACCCATTAATCCTTTCTCCAAAGGTTTTCCAGATGTGGCTGCCACATTTGATATATATATATATATAAGGTAAAAGATTAATTGTCAGCGATATCTTTTGTATTTATATTCTATCTCCATACCTGCCTTGTTCTAGCCTTCAAACGTTTATACCTCACTACGCAATGCTTCAAGTAAACTACAATTTCCTTATATATATATATAAATGGCTTCTACAGGACTAGAACTGTTTCATTCCTAGGAAAGCTGACTGTAAATGTTATATGGTGGTGATTGGCTGATGGATTTAAAGAATATATATATATATTAGGAGGCACATAGCTTAGTGGTTAGAGCATTGGCCTTGCAATCGAAAGGTTGTGAGTTCAATTCTCAGACTGGGTGATGTGTTGTTTCCTTGAGCGAGACACTTTTATTTCACATTGCTCCAGTTTAATCAGCTGTAGAAATGAGATGATAGGGACTGGGGTCCCTATCATTCCACTGCAAAGTGGTCGTGGAGGTGCCATGGCAAAAAAGCACCCAGCACTCACTGTAAATGAGGTTGGTGTTAGGAAGGGCATCCAGCTGTAGAAATCAAGCCAGAATCAGTTCCCGTCCCACCCTTGCAAGCAGGGAAAAGCGGACGTAAAATGATGATGATAGGGTGTTCCATTTTGTAAACTACTTGCCAATCATCTCATGTCAATGAAGCCCATTTTTAAATTGATGAAATAATATTTACAGGTTGCATACTTTCACATTTTTTTTATCTGGCCTTTAGTGTATTGTTCTTTTTCTTCACTTTACTGACTCCAATGACTAAAGGAAATAAGCAGGATGAATATTGGGGTTAAATAGGAAAGCACTTTTTATGGATGAAATTTATTACCAGAAACAACTCCCTTTGTCCTCTGGAGGACTTGTTGAAATGCAAGTAAGCAGAAAGAAGAGATTCTAAATACACAATAATTCGGGAGTTAAAGAGAGAAACATTTTTTTTATTAATGAAATTTATAACTGGATCTCTCGACTAGCATGGTGTAAGCTTAAGTTGTTTTTTGAATAGATCTCATCTTGATTACATATATTGCCTTCGTCAGCCAATGAGTAAGTTACTGGAGCCAAGGAGGAGGACTGGTGATATGGTGGACCACCAAGATAGAAAAAAGGGAGCTTTATGAACTCGGCATAGTCTTCTTGGGAATGATCTCCAGTCAGTAGATATTCAAACCACACTGTAAATGTGGTTGGTGTTAGGAAGAGCACCCTGCCAGCTTCCATCAACTTTGAACGTTCTGCACCTTTTTATACAACTGTGATTCTTCATACGCATCACGTGTCTCCATACCAACGCAATCTTCTCTATATATGTATATATATACATATATGAGATAAGGGAGAAATAAGAGATAGCAAGTTGAAGCACTGCCTGATTATATGAATTTATTATTATTACATTTCACATTTAATATATTTTATATAAGCATATGATGCAGCTATACATATGAAGAGATGATAAATGATGAGGATATATATGTGTGTGTGTGTATATATATTTATATAAGCATATGATGCATCTATACATATGAACAGATGATAAATGATGAGGATATATATGTGTGTGTGTGTATATATATTTATATAAGAACAAAGTGTTACATAGGAGATTTATCCTGGTTACAAATGTTTCTCAAGCAGCTGGCTAGTAATCTGGTTGGCACCCCTGACCAGACTCCAAGTTTGCCTGATCCTCAGACCAGTGTTAACACAACAAAAATCACATCAAATTGTTCTTTCACCAGTTTTCTTCAGATTTACTGAACTTTCTGCATATATATATACATATTATATATCTAGGCCGGGTAAAATTCCCGAGATTATATAAAGAAGTTAAAATTAACTTTGTTCATTCATATTCGCTGTTATATATATTTCGGTGATAACCATTATGCAACAGTTATGACCTCATTAGACAGCTAAGATTTGAACAGAAAATCATAATGATTGAATAAAGTTTACCTCTGTTATTTCGATTTTTTTATATGCTCCGTGCTGAAGTATGGTGCGGTTTCTCAAAGCACTGGTCACATGATTTAGAATGGATGAATTCAAGCATCAGTAGAATCTACCTCTTTCCCATTGGTCAGATTTAGTCTCACCATTTCAATACCAAATCTATTGAATTTCTTAGGTCAGTTAGTTAGGGGAGTTTTTAGCAACCAACACAATGACACCAAGTCTTTACTTTGTTGCTCTACCAGCTAAAATATCTTGTACAAAATAAATAAATAAAAGGATGAAACTAGACTAATAAACACCAACATATTCACCTTAATTACATGCACAACTATTTAATAAGACATTGCTGGTGAAATATGACGAATAAAATGGAAAAGTTAAACTTCGTAGAAATCAGGTAAGTTAATATTAGAGAAAAGCAATGAAGAATGACATAATTGTTTTTACTTTAGGTACAAGGCCAGCAATTACTCAGTACATTACTGGTACTTTATTTTATCAACCCCCGTAAGGATGAAAGGCAAAGATAACCTCGGTGGGATTTGAACTCAGATCGTAAAGGGATGTAACTATGCTAGAAAGCATGGTGTCCGACCCTCTATGATACTGCCAATCCACCACCCTAGCATGGTCTCCGACCCTCTATGATACTGCCAATCCACCACCCTAGCATGGTGTCCGACCCTCTATGATACTGCCAATCCACCACCCTAGCATGGTGTCCGACCCTCTATGATACTGCCAATCCACCGCCTTAGCATGGTGTCCGACCCTCTATGATACTGCCAATCCACCGCCTTAGCATGGTGTCCGATCCTCTATGATACTGCCAATCCACCACCCTAGCATGGTGTCCGACCCTCTATGATACTGCCAATCCACCACCCTAGCATGGTGTCCGACCCTCTATGATACTGCCAATCCACCACCCTAGCATGGTGTCCGACCCTCTATGATACTGCCAATCCACCACCCTAGCATGGTGTCCGACCCTCTATGATACTGCCAATCCACCGCCCTAGCATGGTGTCCGACCCTCTATGATACTGCCAATCCACCGCCCTAGCATGGTGTCCGACCCTCTATGATACTGCCAATCCACCGCCCTAGCATGGTGTCCGACCCTCTATGATACTGCCAATCCACCGCCCTAGCATGGTGTCCGACCCTCTATGATACTGCCAATCCACCGCCCTAGCATGGTGTCCGACCCTCTATGATACTGCCAATCCACCGCCCTAGCATGGTGTCCGACCCTCTATGATACTGCCAATCCACCGCCCTAGCATGGTGTCCGACCCTCTATGATACTGCCAATCCACCGCCCTAGCATGGTGTCCGACCCTCTATGATACTGCCAATCCACCGCCCTAGCATGGTGTCCGACCCTCTATGATACTGCCAATCCACCGCCCTAGCATGGTGTCCGACCCTCTATGATACTGCCAATCCACCGCCCTAGCATGGTGTCCGACCCTCTATGATACTGCCAATCCACCGCCCTAGCATGGTGTCCGACCCTCTATGATACTGCCAATCCACCGCCCTAGCATGGTGTCCGACCCTCTATGATACTGCCAATCCACCGCCCTAGCATGGTGTCCGACCCTCTATGATACTGCCAATCCACCGCCCTAGCATGGTGTCCGACCCTCTATGATACTGCCAATCCACCGCCCTAGGATACTGCCAATCCACCGCCCTAGCATGGTGTCCGACCCTCTATGATACTGCCAATCCACCGCCCTAGCATGGTGTCCGACCCTCTATGATACTGCCAATCCACCGCCCTTATGAAGAATGATGTTGTTGAATGAAAACAAAAGTGATATATACAAACACACACACACAGACCACAACTAAATATGTTCAGAATTTTGTGTTTCTAAGTAAGCAAGCTTAATAGACTTTATCTAGAGCCATAATAACCAAATTAGAGATATGTTTATAAAGAGAAAGAGCCATTTATCGTAAAAGAAAGATGGTATATTGTATATATACCAAATACATATTCTATAGAAGAATATGATTCCACTTGTGTACATATTCTTCTATAGAATATGTATTTGGTATATATACAATAAATTGTTTTTTTTACGATATATGGCTCATTCTCTCTATATATGAACATATCTCTAATTTGTTTATATATATATATATATATTCTAACCCATGCTAGCGTGGAAAATGGACGTTAAATGAAGATGATGTTGATGATGATGATATATATATCCAGGGAGTGTATATCTCCCATACTTCCTTTCCACTCACTCTTCCATGACAAACTGATGATCAGCATACCCCCCATCCCCCAACCCCAGTACAGCACAGCACCACACTCATCTCCCATCCCACACAGCCCTACCACATCCACACCACAGCCCCGCAACTCAGTCTTCCCTGGAAGTTTAAGTTTATTACATTTGTTTGTGACAGCCACAACATTGAAAGTCTGGCCAAACTCCATCATCTCACATGTGTTGCCCTCAAGCAACAGAATAGAAATAACACAGACATAACAGGCAAGACAGCAATGAGATGCTACACAGGATCTCAATATACAAGTCAAGCAGTGTTGGACAGTACAGTGTCATATCAATATCTGCCACCAGGTGACAGGGGAGTTCCTTTCCTCACACATGGTATGAGAACCACCTTCAAGCAGAAATCTTCTCTCAGAGGTTCAATCAAGTGTAATCGTCGCTATACGTTCCAAGTCTATTGCCAATGGGTAGGCAGGCTTACGAAGGCATGAGCCTGTCCTGGTGGATACAACTTGAGGTAATAGCTCGTCACCATTTCAAGCCATAAAGACCCAGAGTGACTGGCTGAGGGACCTTACCCTAGGATTAATGGGTCCCTGTGACTGGATCATTTGAGATATGATTCCTAAGGATATTCGGCCATCCTTAATCACCTGGGTTGGTAGCTCTCTTGCTACATGGCCATTGTCTGCAGAAATGCCTTTGCTGGTTTTGTCCATGTGGTGCAGCAGAAACACTGCCCTGACCTGGCTGTAGAGTCTGTCATACTCTACCCTACCCCTCTTTCCTAACAGTCCATGTTCTTTCCCTCCTTTCCTCCACATTTAGTCCTTCCTCTACTTTTCTATACAACCAGATCTGCCTTTCTTCACCCTTTCCCCCTTGATTTTTCATTACTTAATTTTGTTGATATCTTTTTTTAATATTTCCATCATTGTATAACTTCTGTTTGTAAAATATAGTTGACATATGTATCAAAATAAAATGAAGGCCTAATTTATAGAATTGATTATGAAAAAATATTTACAAAAGAAACAAATCAATAAAAAAAGGAGGAAAAGACACACACACACACATTCCCACAATAAAACAGGGAATGTTAGTGTTACCCACTAAAATTTCTGAGACAAAACATTACCCTAGGTGATAGAGGGTCCCTCTATTACACACTGCAAGAGAGAATGGTGTGGCCCCTAAAATATATCAGAGCAGAAAAGACATATTACCCTGGGTGATAGAGGGTCCCTCAATCACACACTGTAACAGGAAATGTTGGTGTTCAAAATAAATGCTAAAATTTTTAGCATAGATTTAAAATTAATTTTAAAAAAATCAAGAATAGATCAGAAAAAGATTTTTATTTCAAAAGAAAATATATTTGTAAAAATGGCCAGCAATGTTTGGAGTCTATCAAACTGCCAAGTAAGTATTCACATTTGATATTGGTGGAAAATAAGTTTAGATTTGTAAGAGGAAGGATGTCTCATGTTTCACAGTTTAAAAGTTTCCTTCCTCTGTGTGTCTAAGTAATTGTTAGCGAAACAAGATTTCCCACATATCTCACTGTGTCAAAGGTTTCTAACCAGTGTGTGTTCTCTTGTGTTTATTATATTCACTGTTACTAGTGAAAGATTTCCCACATATTTCACAATGATAGGGTTTTTCTCCAGTGTGTGTTCTTTTGTGTGTAGTCAAATAACCACTCACGTGAAAAGATTTCCCACATATTTCACAGTGATAGGGTTTCTCTTCTGTGTGTGTTCTTTTATGTAAAGTGAAATCATTGCTTTGTACAAAAGATTTTACACATATTTCACAACGGAAGTGATTCACTCCAGTGTGTTCTATTGTGAACTATAAGAACACTATCAGCAAACGTTTTCCCACATATTTCACAGCACTAGGGCTTTTCTCCACTGTGTGTTCTTTTGTGTTTATTCAAGTCACGCCTCAGGCCAAAAGATTTCCCACATATTTCACAGTGATAGGGTTTCTCTCCTGTGTGTGTTCTTTTGTGTGCAGTTAAATAACTGCTTTTTACAAAATATTTCCCACATGTTTCACATTGATAAGGTTTTTCTCCAGTGTGTATTCTTCTGTGAACTAGAAGAACAGCACTATCAGCAAAAGATTTCCCACATATTTCACAGTGGAAAGGTTTTTCTCCAGTGTGAATACGTATATGCCTAACAAGATTAGCTTTCTCAGCGAAAGATTTCCCACATACTTCACAATGAAACGGTTTTTCTCCACTGTGACTACGTATATGCCTAACAAAATTGGAATTCAGACTGAAAGCATTCCCACATATTTCACATTTGAAGGGTTTTTCTCCAGTGTGTGTTCTTTTGTGAAGTAAAACACTAAACTTTTCAGAGAAAGATTTCCCACATATTTCACAATGGAAGGGTTTCTCTCCAGTGTGTGTTCTTTTGTGTTTAATCAAGTCACTATTACAGGCAAAAGATTTCCCACATATTTCACAATGGTAAGGTTTTACTCTTGAGTGAGTTCTTTTATGTACAGTTAAATTACTGCTAGAACCGAAAGATTTCCCACATATTTGGCAGTGATAGGGTTTTACTCCTGTGTGACTTCGTATATGCCTAACAAGTTGAGTTTTCGCAGTAAAAGATTTCCCACATATTTGACAGAGATTGGGTTTATTTTTAGTATGTGTTAGTTTGTGTGTAGATAATCCATCTTCTGATGAGAAAGTTTTCCTATAAACCTCACAGCTATATTCAGGAATATTTCTGTGTAATGATCCTTGTTCTGTACATGTTTCACTAGGTAAAGGTTTCTCACCACTGTATGTCTTTGTAACTGTATCTATATTGGAAGAAATGTCCAAGTGTTTAACGTCCTCCATAGTAATCCTTGAAGAATTCTTAAAAGCTCAGAGTAGATATTACAGTGTAAGAAATATGTTCGAAAGAGTGCGATAGATATCTTTGTATATGTTAGTCTCAATGAATAAGTGTGAGTGTATCTATAAATATGTACCTAATAAATCGTAGTTGTTCACAACGGAGTGTAGAAAAGTACACAATATCTGTTGTGTTGACAATACAAATAATACGTACTTTATATTTCAAGTCCAAATGTAAAGTTAAGAAAGACCAGGAAAGCTAATTGTTCAGATGTTGGTGATTTAAACCTATTTCTCACTGTCCTGTAACATGTGGAACAACCAATTCACGATGTAGCGTAGTTTCTCATGAAATGAAATATTTAATCATGTAGGTGATGGGACACCTACCTTGAAACATGTAGCTCATCCTATGTTATCTACAGAATATTAACTTTCACCTTAACATGAAATAATTACTACACAAGATATAATTAGATTAATTAAAGTTATAAATGAAAGAGCAGGTACTTGGTGTCGTTGACAATGTTTCCTTCCCTTGAATGAAACCGGTGTCAAATGTTAAATGTCCCTGACATAATTTAATACATTCAGTTCTATCAATTCATTCCATCAATTGTATGGTAAAGCAAACAACGCCACCTAGTAAGATAGCTATTAAGTATCAACGAGGGAGTCTCTTACCTTGTTACTTGACCTGGTGGAAATAACATCCAAATCACACTCTGAATGATACCGGTGTCATACGTTAAAAGTTCTTAACATAATTTAATACATTCAGAAACACTTTCAGTTATATCAATTCACTCCAAAACGGGAAGAGGAGTGGTTAGCAAGAACTCTAGTGTCGCAGAAGAGAGCGGATGGGTGAAGAGGGAGGGTGATTGGGCTTTGAGCCTCGGGCATGGAGGCTGAAGGGCTGCGCCTCGCGGACAATGGCCTGCGACACCCGCTGCAAGAGCCACCGAACCTCGCGGGGCTCCCTCCTTACACGGGACGCCGATGTTCCGATCTTGCAGAGGAGCTCGACTGTATGGGGTCCAAGTACGCCAGAGGTCTCGACGGTGACCCGTGCAAAGAGGAAGCAGTCGGGGTTTGTGACCGAATCGACTAAGTTGGAGGCGGAGAACGTGTTTCAGCAGATGTATCCAACTCATGGTGAAACAAACATCACACAGTAAAATAATTGTTTCTACTTTAGGCACAAGGCCAGCAATTACCCAGTTCATTACTGGTACTTTATTTTATCGACCCCGTAAGGATGAAAGGCAAAGTCAACCTCAGCGGGATTTGAACTCAGATCGTAAAAGGACGTAACTATGGTGGAAAGCATGGCGTCCGACCCTCTACCGATACTGCCAATCCACCGCCCTCACACAGTAAAATAATGATTACGAATCAACGAGGGGTGTCTCTTACTTGGTTGTTCGAACTGGCAGAAATAGCAGTCAAATAGTCCTCTATTTTCTAAAAACAAGCAGCCATTTAGTGATATACATTCTTTTGAATGAAACAGTTCTAGTCCTATAGAAGTCATTTCTATATTAAATTTGATGTTTACGTTGTACCAATGTATTGAGTGCCTTATTTACTATGGTTACTTCTGATTGAACCCTTGACTTATATATATATAGGCATTACAACGCTATTAGCTGTCAGTCGTGAAAGCAGCCGATGAAAGCGTGGTAGTAATACGGAAATAAACGATGTTTTGCTTTCATCGGCTGCTTTCGACTGACAGCTAATAGCGTTGTAGTGCCACTATTTTTTCTTCATACTTTAATTATTTATTTAGTTAATTTCTCTGGACTAAGAAGAAAAGTTAGGTAAATTTAATACCTCAGATCTGCATTGTGTACATTCTATAGAGTTTATGCCAACTCCTTTTCTACATATCGAACATGGCCATTTCCCTGATGAAATCAGAGTCTTGTCCTCTTTCCTACTTAACATCTTTGCTAGGTTCACCTTCAGTATCTTGTTTCCAACTGCTGTTTCCATAGCCAGAATTTATTCTCTAGCTCCTCTACTGATTCTGCTATAAGAACCAGATTGTCAGCATAGAGAAGTTCCCATGGACAGCCAGTCTTAAACTCCTCTGTTATGGCTTGGAGGACTATAATGAACAAGAGCGGGCTGAGGACCGAACCCTGGTGAACTACTACTTGTATCTGGAATACCTCACTAAACTCGATTCCTACCCTCACTTTACTGACAGCACCTCTGTACAAACCTTGCACTGTACTCACAAGCCATTACTCTACACCTAGTTTTCTTAGGGACCACCTGATGACAGATCTCTCTATCAAAGGCCTTCTCTAAGTCAACAAAAGCTAAATATAGTGGCTTATTCTTCTCTAAGAACCTCTCTTGTAGTTGTCTCACTAAGAAGAGGGTATCTGTTGTACTTTTCCCAGGCACAAAACCAAACTGCATCTCATCTAATTTGACTCTTTCTCTAATTAGTTGTGCTAGCATTCTTTCTGCCACTTTAATAACCTGATCCCTCAGTTTTATGCACCTATAATTGCTCCTCTCCAGAGCATCTCCGTTACCTTTGTAGCATGTTATAAGAATACTGCTGCACCAGTCTTTGGGTATGACTGCCATATATAGCTTGATTGACAATGCGTGCAACCAGTTTAGTTCCTTCTCCCTATTAATCTCAGCAACTATCCCTGATGGTACAGCTTTCTTACCACTTTTCATTTCATTAATTGCTTTTCTGACCCTATAGCCATCTACCTCAATAGCTGGTCCCTCTGTTGGGTCTACTGGGGATAGTTTCTCTCTCTCCCATTCATTCTCAACATACACCAGTCTCTCATAATGACATTTCCAGGCCTCCTTTTTCTGATCATTGGTAACACTAAGTACACCAACATCATTGCAGACACACTTATCTCCAACAACATTGATTTACACTGACACACTGCCTTGCATTGCAGAACACCTTACGTCTCTGATCCTCTCATCGGAGAACATTGGCAAACCTCCTACTCTCAGCCTCCCTGCGTGTTAAGTACACTTGACGTCTAGCCTCTCTTTTAGCGGCTGAGTATCAGTCTCTACTCCCTTCCCCCCAGTTTTACAATCCTTCCATGCTTGTCTTTTGTCTTTAATGGCTCTATCTACCATGCTGTTCCACCACCAAGTCACCCTCTGTCTAGTTGGAGCTTTGCTCCAGCCACAAGTTTCTTTAGCAGCCTGCAGTAAGTTGTCACATAAGAACTTCCAGTTATCTTCTATATCATTATTCTAATTTGTCTTCTTTCTCGTCATACATATCTTGTAGGGTTTTCGTAAACCTATATTTAAGTGAAAGGTCCTTTAGCTTCCAGACCTTCCTGGGTGTCTCATTCTGTCTCTTGCTATTTGAAATGTCACTCACGACTAACCTATGTTGGGAGTGTGCATTCTTTCCCAAGGTATGCCTTAATATTTGTAACCATCTGCTTGTCTCGTTGCCTAACTAGCAAGAAGTCAATCTGGCTTATGTGCTTGCCTGATTAGGTGATTGGCAGGTTTCCTGAACTTAGTGTTGCAAAAGGTTAGTTCACTTGCATCACAAAATTCAAGAAGCCTTCTTCATTTCTTGAGCCATAACCATAACCACCATGTACTCCAGTGAGTCCATCCTGGAGCTGTCCAACATGACCATTGAAGTCACCTGTCCTCTGTCACTATGGTTGTCTCTAGAAGTTGATCGTAAAAGCAGTCCTTCTCTTCTTTACCTAGACCCGCTTGGGGAGCCTAGGTAGAGCTAATTGTCAGCAGTCTATTGCCTACAACTAATATCTCTCTCTCTCTATATATATATATATATATATATATATAACAGTTGATCGAGAAAATCCCAGACCTCATTCACTTAACGTTGGGGTGGAGCTCATCAAATCGGACCGAGGAAACAATGTTTCCATTGGTCTTTCCAATTGCTAGTACTATCTACCGGTCGCAACTCCAGGTAGAAGGAGCAACGTGAATAAAGTGTCTTGCTCAAGGACATAACGCATTGCCCGGTCTGGGAATCAAACTCACAACCTCACGATTGTCAATCCAATTCTCTAACCACAAGGCCACAGCCCATCACTATATATATGCATCATTATCAACGTCCTTTTTCCCCCATGTTGGCATGGGTTAGATGAGTTATCCTGTTGTGAGCAATGCTAGGTCAGGTGGCCATGTCATGCTCATACAAAACCAATTTGGGCTTGATTTCTACATATATATATTTGGGTGTATCTGTGTATATATATGTGCGACTGTCGTTGTCCTAATAAATCAGGACTGTTCAAATAGTAGACAGACATATTCTACATTTACTTTAATATAGATTTAAACAAGGATGGTAGAATGGCAGAATTGGTAGAGCATCAGATAAAATACCATTGTAGTATTTGTTCTAAACATTCTGAGTTCAAATCCTGCCAAGGTTAAATTTTTCCTTCAACATTCTAGGGTTGCTAAAATATATTACTAGTCATGTATTGAGGTTGATTTAATCAACTTTGTCCTTCTAAATCTGCTGGTCTTGTGCCTAATTTACAAATCAATAGAGATTTAACTAGTTTTAGCAAATATTTGTTGCTTCATATTTCTTGAAACATTTCTTATAATTTATTGTGACTAACAACAATCAGTAAACTATACCATCACTGCCCCCAATTATACAAACGTGGACAGTGTGGCAGAATGGAGAAAAGGTTACCCCAGAGGATAGAGGGATGTGTTGAAATAGCTTTTAAAACTTGTGGGGTTAACTCCTGTGGGTGGCCAACTCCACCCTGATAACAGTTAGTAGGGAGGTGGTACGTGGACCAAGAATGCCAGAAGTCTTCATTACTACAAGTTCAACAAACCTATCTGAAAACAACTGATACTTCAACAGCTCGAGATCCTCTGTGACTAAGTTTTATTTTAAGTTTTCTCATTTCTTTACATTAGGGAATCAATTATACCATTAAAGCCAGTGGCCCTATAACACAGATATTGTCAAATATTCTAATATTTCAGTTTGTAAATATACAAACTGTGACAGAATTTCAAACATCAATGAAGTGTTTGTGATGTATTAAAACTATCATTACATTTGGTGTTAATGAGATTTAGATGGGAACTCATTTTATTTAAACTCAAATATAACTCTTATTACATGTGGAATGAAATTTAGGATATAAATACAATTTATATAATTGATTATTATATAATTGAATTTTTCTGATTCCCTTTTATTGATTTTATGTTTATTTTTTTTAATAATCAATTATATAAATTGTATTTATATCCTAAATTTCATTCCACATGTAATAAGAGAATTTTGGAGTTACCATCTGAAATTGCTATACAAGAAAAAACACTCACAGCATTATCTCAAGTGATAGAGGATCCAGGCTACAACAGGGAATGTTGGTGATAACCCCTAAAATTTATGAAACAAGACACCACTTTATATCAGGTGATAGAGGGACCCCCAATTACACACTATAACAGGGAATGTCTGTGCTGGCCTATAAAATTCCTGAGACAAGACAAATCACAGCATTAGCTCAGATAGTGTGTTCTCCAATTTCACACTACAACTGGGAATGTTGGTGTTGGCAAAAGAAAAAAGAAAGCTGAATTTCTTGCATAGATTAAAAATGGATTCAAGAACACAAGGAATAGATATGTACAATAGTTTCATTCCAAATAAAAATATATTTTAAAAGTGGCAGCAATGTTTGGAGTTTGTAGAACTGCTAAGGGTTCTCTCGTGGTGATGGTGGACAATAAGTTCAGATTTATAAGAGTAAGGATGTTTAACATTTCCCTCCAGTATGTGTGTGTTTGTGTCTATTTAAATTACTATTACAGACAAAACATTTCCCACATATTTCACAACGGAAGGGCTTTTCTCCAGTGTGACTACGTATATGCCGAATAAGAATACTTTTCACAGTGAAAGATTTCCCACATATTTCACAGTGGAAAGGTTTTTCACCAGTGTGTGTACGTATATGTCGAACAAGATTGAAATTCAGAGTGAAAGATTTCCCACATATTTCACAATAGAAGGGTTTCTCTCCAGTATGTGTTCTTTTGTGTTGAGTCAAATTACTGCCACTTGCAAAATATTGACCGCATATTTCACAATGGAAGGGTTTCTCTCCAGTGTGACTACGTATATGTTTAACAAGATTAAAATTCAGAGTGAATGATTTCCCACATATTTCACAATGGAAGGGTTTCTCTCCACCGTGTGTTCTTTTGTGTTTAGACAAGTCACTGCTACGTGCAAAAGATTTCTCACATATTTCACAGTGGAAGGGTTTCTCTCCAGTGTGACTACGTATGTGGATCACAATTTGAGAATTTCTATGAAAGGATTTCCCACATATTTCACAGTAGAAGCGTTTATCTTTCGTGTGTATGTGTTTGTGTGTGGATAATTCATCTTCTGATGAGAAAGTTTTCCTACAAATCTCACAGCTATATTCAGGAATATGTCTGTGTAATGATCCTTGTTCAGTACATGTTTCACTAGGTAACGGTTTCTCAACACTGTATGTCTGTGTAGCTGTATCTATATTGGTAGAAACAGCTGTGGTAGAAATGTGCAAGTGTTTAACGTCCTCCATAGTAATTCTTGAAGAATTCTTAAAAGCTCAGAATGGATATGACTGTGTACAACTGGTGTTGGGGTAAGAAAATGGGTGTGTATGTATGTGTGAATGTATGTATGTATGTATGTATATATATTTGGGTGTGTTTGTGGGTGGATATATATATGTGACTATGAGTGATTGTCCTAATAAATCCGGATTGTTCACAACAGAGTGTAGAAAAGTACACAATATCTGTTGTGTTGACAATACAAATAATACGTACTTTATATTTCAAGTTCAAATGTAAAGTTAAGAAAGACCAGGAAAGCTAATTGTTCAGATGTTGGTGATTTAAACCTATTTCTCACTGTCCTGTAACATGTGGAACAACCAATTCACGATGTAGCGTAGTTTCTCATGAAATGAAATATTTAATCATGTAGGTGATGGAACACCTACCTTGAAACATGTAGCTCATCCTATGTTATCTACAGAATATTAACATGAAATAATTACTACACAAGATATAATTAGATTAATTAAAGTTATAAATGAAAGAGCAGGTACTTGGTGTCGTTGACAATGTTTCCTTCCCTTGAATAAAACCGGTGTCAAATGTTAAATGTCCCTGACATAATTTAATACATTCAGTTCTATCAATTCATTCCATCAATTGTATGGTAAAGCAAACAACGCCACCTAGTAAGATAGCTATTAAGTATCAACGAGGGAGTCTCTTACCTCGTTACTTGACCTGGTGGAAATAACATCCAAATCACACTCTGACTGATACCGGTGTCATACGTTAAAAGTTCTTAACATAATTTAATACATTCAGAAACACCTTCAGTTATATCAATTCACTCCAAAACGGGAACGGGACTTTGACAATTCGCCTCCTATCATATACATTATTAATGTCAAAATTTAATGTAAAATATAAAAAAAAAACAGAGGGAGCCTTCTTATGTGAAGGGGTGTCCAAGAGGCAGGCAAATATGGTATATTGTTCTGAAAAAGAAAACATTAAAAAAATTGTGGAAGATATTTATGGTTCCATGAATATGTGGTGGTTTCCACAAACAATTATTACTTAGGTTCTAAGGAAAATTCTGTGAATAACTGGGACCGCGAATTTCGGGGGTACACTGTATATACTTAAAGCAAATTTTCCAGTTCAACCTGTTGTTTAATAAATACTTTACTCCGTTCCTGCACCAACTACTGGATACCACATCTACGGTGGAGGATTTGCATAACGTTGAGTGCTTTGTTACATCAGTATTTACCAACCAGAACCACCAGATCTATCCATTGGTAATCAAACTAACTTAAATGGTATATATATATTAATATATATATTATCATCAACATTTTATGTCCGCTTTTACCTGCTTGCAAGGTTGGGACGGGTCCTATTCAACACAGCATCTCTCCACTTGTCACGGTCCTTCGTCATCTCCTGTGTGAGCTTCAGGGATCTGGGGTTTGCTCTCACCACCTCTGCCCATGTTTTTCGTGGTCTTTCTCAACTACGTCTTCCATCTACTGGGATTTCTAGGCACTTCTTTACCCAGCGGTCATCCTCCAGGCGCATCACATATCCATACCATCGCAGTCTTCTCTCCCACACACTACAGTTTATCCATCTTATACATAGTTTCACTCTCAACTCACATTGATATTGCACATCCATCGGAGCATGCTTGCTTCGTTTCTCACCAGCCTACATATATCCTCTGCAGTTGCTGCCCATGTTTCACTACCATGCATCATACAAGTGACCTTTCGTTCGTAGAGAGAATCCCTTCGTTGTCAACAGAGGAAGCAGCTCCCTGTCCTTATTCTAGATACTATGGCCTTGGAGCATCCTCCTCACATGCTAATTTGATTACCTAGATATCAGAAGCTATCAACCACTTCTACAGATCTTACCTGTGTTTGAAAAATGTGCCTATCACTGACCCTTCTACCCTTCAATTTTCCTTGAACATCTACTACATATAGTTTTCCTTTCCTGTTAGTTTTCCAGCTATCCCACTACACCTCTTGTGTACCCCATATCTGCATTGTGTACATTCTATAGAATTTATGCCAACTCCTTTTCTACATATCGAACATGGCCATTACCCTGATGGAATCAGAGTGTTGTCCTCTTTGCTACTTATCAACATCTTTGCTAGGTTCACCTTCAGTCTCTTGTTTCCAACTGCTGTTTCCATAGCCAGAATTTATTCTCTAGCTCCTCTTCTGATTCTGCTATAAGTACCAGATCGTCATCATAGAGAAGTTCCCATGGGCAGCCAGTCTTAAACTATTCTGTTATGGCTTGGAGGACTATAATGAACAAGAGTGGGCTGAGGACTGAACCCTATCAAAGGCCTTCTCTAAGTCAACAAAAGCTAAATATAGTGGCTTAGTCTTCTCTAAAAACCTCTCTTGTAGTTGTCTCACTAAGAAGAGGGCATCTGTTGTACTTTTCCCAGGCACAAAACCAAACTGCATCTCATCTAATTTGACTCTTTCTCTAATTAGTTGTGCTAGCATTCTTTCTGCCACTTTAATAACCTGATCCCTCAGTTTTATGCACCTATAATTGCTCCTCTCCAGAGCATCTCCTTTACCTTTGTAGCATGTTATAAGAATACTGCTGCACCAGTCTTTGGGTATGACTCTGCCATATATAGCTTGATTGACAATGCGTGCAACCAGTTTAGTTCCTTCTCCTGATGCCTATATAATCTCAGCAACTATCCCTGATGGTACAGCTTTCTTACCACTTTTCATTTCATTAATTCCCTCTTTGACTATATATATATACTCCAATTTTTAATTTGTTTTGCAAGATTTCTTATCTGAAAACGTGTGTTGAAACAGATATTGTTATACTTTGGGAGGGTCATGTTGCCAATAAAAACACACACACCTGTTGGTTTTCACTTCAATTTATTATAAATTTCCGGTTAGTTAGTTGGTTGGTTCGATAACACGATGGTTGTTTATATATTGTTAAAGCTCTTTTGTCACATATTCTGTGACCTCGTCAGTGACTGGGTTTTATTTTGTCTCTCCTTCATTCTGTCCTACACCATCTTGTTGTGTGCTTAGTTTGCACATGCGTTATATCCAGGTGTGTGTTTTTATTTATTTATTTATGTGTTTATTTACTTGTCACTAGTTGGTTGTTTGTTCTATCTGTGTGTCCGATTTGTTTTGTTAGTTTGGTTTTTGTGCGTGTCTGTATGTCTTCATCTTGTCCTTAATTACTAGTTGTGATGTTGCTATTCCACTCATGTTTTCTGTTTAATTTGGGTTGGAGTTTGTTTATATTTGTTGCCTCTGTGATTTATCTGAGCATTGCATCTTTTCTGTGTGTGTGTATAATTTTTATCTCTATGTTCTCTAATGTGCCCCTATGTTCTATTTTGGCATGTAGGTGGAGTACTGATGAGTTTTCCCATCCTGGAGTTCTCGCCAGTGTTTACTTATCCTTTCTCCTATGCTACAGGCTGTTTCACCTATGTATGTTATGTTATTATTCCTACACTGTCCCTCAGTACATCTTATGCGATATGCTACGTTCCTAGTTTTGCAGTTAGTTTGCGGGCTTAGCTTGCAGACTATGCATTTCCTCTCAGTGCAGGGGATTCTTTGAAATGGGTATACCCATTTCAAAGAATCCTCTTCTCCAGATCAAACCTGAAGAACTAAGGAAAATCCCAGAGCAGATCCATCTCCAAAACAGGACAGCTCTTGGCCCTCAACAGCTGCAACAGGCAATAACAGCAGCACCAACACCAAAATCTGCACAGGCAGCACCAGCAAAACCAACAACTGCAAAGACCACCAAGACCACCCTAAAGAAGCTCTTCTACCCCACCCACCCCCCTCTCTTGAACACACACCCACCCACTCACATCTGACACAAATACAGCAACCTCTTCATCACTGAGCAAAGATGCGGAGGAACAACAAAAATCTAAAAAAAAAAAAAAGAATACAAGAAGAAACCTCACAACCAACAGAGAAGACACACTCGCACCTGGCTTGTGGAGGTCAACCAGGGAGGGGGTTCCTCCAACAGGAGTGGGAAGGACCTGGATAGTGGAGGTCAACCAGGGAGGGGGTTCCTCCAACAGGAGTGAGAAGGACCTGGATAGTGGAGGTCAACCAGGGAAGGGGTTCCTCCAACAGGAGAAGGACCTGGATTGTGGAGGTCAACCAGGGAGGGGGTTCCTCCAACAGGAGAAGGACCTGGATTGTGGAGGTCAACCAGGGAGGGGTTCCTCCAACAGGAGTGAGAAGGACCTGGATAGTGGAGGTCAACCAGGGAAGGGGTTCCTCCAACAGGAGAAGGACCTGGATTGGATTGAACAATATAGATAAGAAACAACTAATTATTCTGTAAACATTTATTATCATTAGAAAAGAAACAATCATCATTATCCCTTCGTGTATAATAGTAGTTGTTATTGTATTTAACAGAGTACAAGCAAAGAGCGATGTTGTTGTAAAGATTAGAAGAAGCCATGTGTATAAGAAAAGGAACAGGGTCATCAGACCAACGCTTCGTTAATTAGGGAGAGAGACACATACAAAGAAAGAGATGGAGATAGACACACACACACATATATATATATAGAGAGAGAGAGTAGTAATAAATTTGGTAAAGACATCCAAGGTGTAGAGGACTCAGTCCATGGGATGAGTTTTAATATATTATTGAATAAAATATTACAATGAAGACACAACACGGAGAAACACTAGGACTGGCGTTTCATTGAGTGAACTTAACATTTTCCTATGTTGCCTTCGCTGTCATTGTAGTACTGAATTAAATAATATATATATATATATATGTACGTATGAGTGGAGGCATATGGCTAAGTGGTTAGAGCATTGGACTTGCAATCAAAAGGTTGTGAGTTCAATTCTCAGACCGGGTGATGTGTTGTTTCCTTGAGCAAGACACTTTATTTCACATTGCTCCAGTTTCCTCAGCTGTAGAAATGAGATGATAGGGACTGGGGTCCCTATCATCCCACTGCAAAGTGGTTGTGGAGGTGCCACGGCAAAAAAGCACCCAGCACTCACTGTAAATGAGGTTGGTGTTAGGAAGGGCATCCAGCTGTAGAAATCAAGCCAGAATCAGTTCCCGTCCCACCCTTGCAAGCAGGGAAAAGCGGACGTAAAATGAAATGAAATGAATGAAAATGTATACATATGTATGTATATATATATATATATATATATATATATATATATTGGTTATTGATGATTAGGTGATACCCGCTGATGAAGCCACATGCGCTGATTATGCATTGCTGCATAATAAATGCAGACAGTTGTTGCTGTGCACTCTCTTGCTGCATTAAGTGTGGCTGAAACTCGAGTACGGGTATAGATTTATGGCACCCATTTACATGTGTTGTATTGAAGCAAATAACTTTGGGTCTACTCTGGGATTTTTACATAACCTTACCTATTGAGTACACTGAGATGCAACTGGTACTAGCAGTGAAACATATGCTAGTCCCATCAACTTATTATATATATATATATATATATATATTTATATATATATATATATATATATATTTATATATATATATATATATTTATATATATATATATATATATCGGGATAGAATCAGTTTTAAACTAATTAGACAATTACTCAACAGTCTGGAACAAGTTGTTGAAAGGGCAGGAGCTCAGCCACCGAGCCCCTACTCTTTATAATATATAGCTGTAGAAATGAGTTGTGACATCACAGGCCAAGCTGTATTGGTCATTACCTTGACCTTGGACATCATCGGTGGCATGGAGAGGGGAGATTGGTATACATGGGTGACTGTTGGTCTTCCACAAACAACCTTGTCCAGACTTGTGCTTTGGAGGGGAACTTTCCTGACCAAAGGGAGTCTTTTTATTTATATATATACATATAAATATAATGAAGGAGGTGTGGTAAGGAACCAGATGGACCATAACGCACCAGAGTACTCAATACTTAGGGTAGTAGAGTGGGTAATAGGAAAATGTATGACCTCGATGGCAGAGCTCAAGCCATTTCGACGGCTATTTCTGTCCAGAAATAGCCGTCGAAACGGCTTGAGCTCTGCCGTCGGGGTCATACATTTTCCTATATATATATATATATATGTAGAGAGAGAGAGAGGGGAAGAGGGAGAGAGAGAGAATCAAGAAAGTGACAGATGGTGGTGGATATGTGCGAGACCCACACGGCATCAGGTTTCCATGTCAAAATAGTCAATAATAGGTTTTGGTTCTGGAGGTTTGGTGTTTCCAACAACAGACTGGTAAGATCCTTTACTGAGCACCACACAACCTTGCTTGGAGTCTTGACCCTTTCTGGAAATATACATATAACAACAATAAAGAGATAAACAAATAAATAAATAATGGAAGCACATGGCTAAGTGGTTAGAGCATTGGCCGTGCAATCGAAAGGTTGTGAGTTCAATTCTCGGACCGGGTGATGTGTTGTTTCCTTGAGCAAGACACTTTATTTCACATTGCTCCAGTTTACTCAGCTGTAGAAATGAGATGATAGGGACTGGGGTCCCTATCATTCCACTGCAAAGTGGTCGTGGAGGTGCCACGGCAAAAAAGCACCCAGCACTCACTGTAAATGAGGTTGGTGTTAGGAAGGGCATCCAGCTGTAGAGATCAAGCCAGAATCAGTTCCCGTCCCACCCTTGCAAGCAGGGAAAAGCGGACGTATGATGATGATGATGATGAATGTTTTCTGGTTTAGGCACAAGAGCCAACAATTTTTTTTTTCTGTGGGGAAGTGCATTACTAGTCCTTTATGTTGTTGACCCTGGAAGGATGAAAGGTAAAGCTAAGCTTGGCAGGATTTGCACTCGGAATGTAAAGGGTTGTATCTATATGACCACAAGGCATGTTGCCCAATGCTCTACAAATTACTGCCAATCCACTGCCCTAATCATAACAAAATTTTCTGATTTAGGGACAAGGTCAACAATTTGGGGGGGAGGGGAAAGTCGATTAAACCGACCCCAGTGTATTACTGGTACTTTATTTTATCGACCCCCGTAAGGATGAAAGGCAAAGTTAACCTCGGCGGGATTTGAACTCAGAACGTAAATGAATGTAATTCAAGGCTACCCCTTTATTTTCTGAGTTCAAATAATATAAATAATAAATGATAGAGCGACAGGAAATAAGTGGCCAGCAGCAGCCACGACCAACAAACGAACTCTGTATGTTTTAACTTCCACCAGAAAGACAAAAAAATTAATTTAGAAACAGGGAGGTAAAACTTACTTGTCCTTCTCTTCATGCTTGTAAGAAGAAATTGGCAGAAGGACTTTGCGTTCCTTCTGTAGTAGAGCAGTCAGTGTGACAGAGGGCATCCAGCATTTATCTCTGATCAACAAACAAAGATATATATATTAGTATGGTACCAGGAAAAACAGGAAGAAGTAGTCAGAAGGGGAAATTTATTGAGTGTTCAATCTTTAACAATTGTTTCTGTACGATTACATAGCCATCAACATGTGCTGACAGCATAGTCCAATGTTCATTTGTATGAATTACGTTTTAATTATTGCACTTCAACATTAATTTGATCTATACAAACAAAGTTTAATTATATATATGTGTGCACACTGTAAAGTGGTCGCGTAGGTGACACAGCAAAAAGCACCCAGTACTCACTGTAAATGTGGTTGGTGTTAAAATCAGGCCCAGGTGAGTGAAACATGATCCTCTGACCTGATTCTCTCCCAAAAGATCAGCCATTTCAACCCATGCTAGCATGGAAAATGGACGTTAAATGATGTTGGGGATGATGAAAGCTGACCTTGCACAATTACACCTCTCAAGTGTGATGACACAGGATTGAGATCTCTAGCATTATGCATGGGTTGAAGCATACATCTAGTATACACCACTTTTCCTTATCCTTGGTCCCTTCCATATACCTCTACCATACTTCTTCCACACCCTAATACCCCCCCAGCACCTAGTCCACTCTGTAAACGTGGTTGGCATTAGAAAGAGCCTCCAGCCATAGAGACCAAGCCATAAACAGTTCTGTACGAGCAAGATATGGTCATCTAATCTGACTTGTGTCTCACAATGGGACAACTTGTCTAACCCATGCCAGTTTAGAAAAATGGAATTTAAACAGCGATGATGATGATAAGTTTATCTCAACTGAATTGGAATAGAAAGAGTTTTTGCTATTTACTTGCGAGCTATTGCAACAACATTGCGATTAGGTTCATTATCATAGGACTCAGTGGCGCAACCAAAATGCTCTGCCATTTCATGCACAACCTTACGATGTTCTCGATTCATAGGTGAAAAAGAATGATTCCGATAATTCTGTTTCATCTGAAAAAGACAGGAAAGGGAAAACCTTCAGAAGATCTATTGAACAAAATGGGATATTTCTACAATGTAACTAATACCAAGTTGAAACAGCCTTTGCCTTTCCCTTGGACAACATCATACATAGTATATGTTTAGTGTGTTTAGTACAGTGCAGTTGTGGTACCTAGCTGTTTAGTACAGTGCAGTTGTGGTACCTAGCTGTTTAGTACAGTGCAGTTGTGGTACCTAGCTGTTTAGTACAGTGTAGTTATGGTACCTAGCTGTTTAGTAGTGCAGTTGTGGTACCTAGCTGTTTAGTACAGTGCAGTTGTGGTACCTAGCTGTTTAGTACAGTGTAGTTATGGTACCTAGCTGTTTAGTACAGTGCAGTTGTGGTACCTAGCTGTTTAGTACAGTGTAGTTATGGTACCTAGCTGTTTAGTACAGTGTAGTTATGGTACCTAGCTGTTTAGTACAGTGTAGTTATGGTACCTAGCTGTTTAGTACAGTGTAGTTATGGTACCTAGCTGTTTAGTACAGTGCAGTTATGGTACCTAGCTGTTTAGTACAGTGTAGTTATGGTACCTAGCAGTTTAGTACAGTGCAGTTGTGGTACCTAGCTGTTTAGTACAGTGTAGTTATGGTACCTAGCTGTTTAGTACAGTGTAGTTATGGTACCTAGCTGTTTAGTACAGTGTAGTTATGGTACCTAGCTGTTTAGTACAGTGTAGTTATGGTACCTAGCTGTTTAGTACAGTGTAGTTATAAGTACATACCTGTTTAGTACAGTGTAGTTGTGGTACCTAGCTGTTTAGTACAGTACAGTTGTGGTACCTAGCTGTTTAGTACAGTGTAGTTATAAGTACATACCTGTTTCGTGCTTTGTACCAAGTCTGTCAGGGCCTTCTCTATGGCAGCTACAACAGGAGCATTATGTCTAAAATCACAAGAAAAATGGAATAAGTAGTTGTGATAACATTGCTAGCTGGGCCATCTCCCTATCAATTCTTTAAATTTTGCTGTGACTTAGTAACTATTACATAATTAAATTGTCTGAAGGACCCCTAGCCTTTGTCAGGGCATCCTTCTAGGAGAAGGCAACTCAGGAAACTGGGATAACTCCGATATAAAAACCTGCAGCTCAGTAGTTACCGATGATGTTGATATATACATATATATACATATATATATATCACAATTTCCCTCCCCCCACCCCCACACACCACCATAGTCTATTCGACCAATCAAACCTAGCATGCCATTTCCACTGCTGCTGCTGCTACTACCTGCCTAACTAACTCTCTCCTCCTCTGGCGCATCCCAACACACCCTGCCATTACCCCACCACCACTGTCCTTCTAGCCCTCAATTTTCCCACCGTTAGGGATGGATGAGCTGGGAATACACGAGCAACTCTGAATCAATAGATGAAATATGAATCTGCGAGCTACCAAGCACCCACGTGAAGCGCCAACCCAGAGACCCTCCCCTACGAGTGTCGACAAATGCCCAAAACTCCGAGTTGGTACCATCAATGTAGGCTCAATGAAAGGAAGAGCAGGAGAAATCGTAGAAATGCTAGAGCGAAAGGAAGTTGATGTATGCTGTGTGCAAGAGACTAGATGGAGAGGAGGGTCTGCTAGAGTCCTTGTAGGAAAAAGCCAGTGCTACAAATTTTTCTGGGTGGGAAATGACGATGGGATGGGTGGTGTAGGTATACTATTAGCTGACAAGTGGGTAGATAAAGTAATCTCAGTGTACAGGGTAAATGCAAGAATCATTAAACTCAGACTAGTCCTGAATAAGACAATTACCACAATAATATCAGCTTACGCACCCCAATCGGGGCTGCCAGACGAACTTAAGGATAGGTTTTACGAGTCCCTAATACACACTACTGCTCTAACAGACGACAAGGACTTCCTAATCATTGCAGGAGATTTTAACGGACACGTAGGTAAACACTGCGACGGCTTCATGGAGGCCATGGAGTTGGCACAAGGAATGAGGAAGGATTCAGACTTCTAGAATTCTGCGACGCCAATGACATGTCGATATGTAACACAAACTTTAAAAAACCCGACAACCACCTGATCACCTATAGATCAGGGGAGCACTCTAGTCAGTTAGATTTTATCCTCATCAGAGGACGTGACAGATGGACGGTCGTAAACACAAAAGCCTTCCCTAGTGAGGAATGTACATCCCAACATAGCTTAGTTGTCAGCGACCTCACGGTCAGAACTAGACGAGCCCTGAAACAGAGGCCAACCTGGAGAAGAAAGATCTGGAAGCTGAAAGTCCCCTCAACCAGTAACAGATTTAAAGATATTTTACTCAACGCCTACGACAGTAAAGAAGAACAGATAGAGACATTTAACGTAGAAGAGAACTGGGAGTTCCTAAAAAATAACTTACTAGAGGCGACGGATGAGGTTTG
>OZ024765.1:5664124-5674124 GCA_964016885.1 Eledone cirrhosa | reverse complement strand
AGGTAGTAGTAGTAGTGGCAACAGTAGAGGTAGTAGTAGTAGTGGCAACAGTAGAGGTAGTAGTAGTAGTAGTAGTGGCAACAGTAGAGGTAGTAGTAGTAGTAGTAGTAGTGGCAACAGTAGAGGTAGTAGTAGTAGTGGCAACAGTAGAGGTAGTAGTAGTAGTAGTGGCAACAGTAGAGGTAGTAGTAGTGGCAACAGTAGAGGTAGTAGTAGTAATGGCAACAGTAGAGGTAGTAGTAGTAGTAGTGGCAACAGTAGAGGTAGTAGTAGTAGTGGCAACAGTAGAGGTAGTAGTAGTAGTAGTGGCAACAGTAGAGGTAGTAGTAGTAGTAGTGGCAACAGTAGAGGTAGTAGTAGTAGTAGTGGCAACAGTAGAGGTAGTAGTAGTAGCAGTGGCAACAGTAGAGGTAGTAGTAGTAGTAGTGGCAACAGTAGAGGTAGTAGTAGTAGTAGTGGCAACAGTAGAGGTAGTAGTAGTAGTGGTAGTTAAAAGGTATGCGGAATGTAATAGCAAGATAGACTTACTTTGAGAACTGGGTGAAGAGGGAGTCCTCACCCAGAAGGCACTGGACATTAGCTGAACGAAGACCACAAGGACATTTTACAGCAACCTGCAAGATAGAGTGGTCCTGCTTTGGTGGTGGTAAGTAGGGTTAGGGTGCTGCTGGTGAATATGGAGGTGGTTTAGTGGTTAGAGCGTGCCATTTGCATTTGTGGAGTTATAAGTTCAATTCTTGGACCACGTGATATGTTGTGTCCTGGAGCAAGACACTTTGTTTCACGTTGCTCCAGTCCACTGTGTCCTGGAGCAAGACACTTTGTTTCACGTTGCTCCAGTCCACTGTGTCCTGGAGCAAGACACTTTGTTTCACGTTGCTCCAGTCCACTGTGTCCTGGAGCAAGACACTTTGTTTCACGTTGCTCCAGTCCACTGTGTCCTGGAGCAAGACACTTTGTTTCACGTTGCTCCAGTCCACTGTGTCCTGGAGCAAGACACTTTGTTTCACGTTGCTCCAGTCCACTGTGTCCTGGAGCAAGACACTTTGTTTCACGTTGCTCCAGTCCACTGTGTCCTGGAGCAAGACACTTTGTTTCACGTTGCTCCAGTCCACTGTGTCCTGGAGCAAGACACTTTGTTTCACGTTGCTCCAGTCCACTGTGTCCTGGAGCAAGACACTTTGTTTCACGTTGCTCTAGTCCACTGTGTCCTGAAGCAAGACACTTTGTTTCACGTTGCTCCAGTCCACTGTGTCCTGGAGCAAGACACTTTGTTTCACGTTGCTCCAGTCCACTGTGTCCTGGAGCAAGACACTTTGTTTCACGTTGCTCCAGTCCACTGTGTCCTGGAGCAAGACACTTTGTTTCACGTTGCTCCAGTCCACTGTGTCCTGGAGCAAGACACTTTGTTTCACATTGCTCCAGTCCACTGTGTCCTTGAGCAAGACACTTTATTTCATGTTGCTCCAGTCCACTGTGTCCTTGAGCAAGACACTTTATTTCATGTTGCTCCTTCGCGAGGAGTGGCGAGTGCTAGATAGTGTCACCAATGGAAACATTATTTCACTGGTCTGATTTGACAACGGCCACCTCACTCGGCCAGCGAATGAGGTCCGAGATCTTGTCGATTGATCAGAGCGATGTGACATATTGGTGACACTTATGTGACATGTCATTGATGACATTGGTGACATGTAGGTGATGTTGGTGACATATTGATGGTTGTGGTGGCATGTAGGTGATGTTAGTGACATATTGGTGGTTGAGGTGACATGTTGGTGACATGTAGGTGGTGTTGAGCACTGTACACAATATTTTCATTATTATTATTATACACTTTGTTCATGTGTTCAAACCAATAAAAAAAATAAAGTATTTTTTTATAAAAACTACGCCTTCTGATATATTTTTTTGGACCATTGGAACACTTCTTCTCCATCTCCATCTTTCTAAAAAGTGATAATGTCTACAACATATAATTGTTTCTACTTTAGGCACAAGGCCAGCAATTACCCAGTGCATTACTGGTACTTTATTTTATCGACCCCGTAAGGATGAAAGGCAAAGTCAACCTCGGCGGGATTTGAACTCAGATCGTAAAGCGACGTAACTATGCTGGAAAGCATGGCGTCCGACCCTCTACCGATACTGCCAATCCACCGCCTTATGTCTACAACATATAATGGTGTCATAAAAGTGACACCAATATATGTTATATATGTGTCACACAGATGCAACACCAGTAGTTGTCACCAATACCAACCTGTTGTTTGCAGGCAACTTTCGGACAAGGTTTACCAGGATGACAGGGTGTGTTGCATGGATGTCCGCATGCTGCACGTGGCTTCTGACACTGTTGAGTGCACTGTTCACCATTACCTTGGCAACGATCCTGGTGGACAGAAAAATAAACATTATTACAACAACTGCTGTATGTATGTGTGTGTATATTTGTGTGTATGTGTGTGTATATTTGTGTGTATGTATGCATATGTTTGTGTGTGTGTATGTATAAGTAAATTTCTGTATGTATGTTTGTATATGTGTATTTTGTGTATTTCTGTTTCTATGTATATATATATATGTGCATGTATGTGCATGTATGTATGCATATATGTATGCATATGTGTATGTATGTATGTATGTTTGTGTATGGTAGATTGAATACAGATGTTTTTTCTCAAATCTTTCTTTCCATTGTTTCCTCTTTTTACTCTCAATCTTTCTATTTCATCTTTAATTTCTCATTCTATCTTCTGATGAAGGACTAGCGTCTGAAACATTAAGACTCTTTCCCTACTATATCAAGCATTAAACTAATATATTTCTTCAGTGTACTGTGTTGTTTCCATTTGCATTTTGCATACACACACATATATATATATCATCATTGTTGTTTTACCATCCGCTTTCCATGCTAGTAAGGGCCGGATGGGTCTATATAGACCAAGTAGGTACTGAAGTGTAGCCACTGAACTCCCAGGAAGACTGGGAACCTGTGTATGATCAAACGTACCATCGACTGCTCAGGAGAGGTTGTCATGTCTTCGACACAACTGAGGGTCCTTCCAACCCTAGATAGATAGATGGATGGATGGAGGAATGGCGGAGTTTTTACCATGTCAGATAAAATGGTTTATGGTATACGCTCTGCCTCTGCTGTCTGAGTTCAAAACCCGCCAAGGTTGACTTTGCCTTTCATCTTTTCAAAGTCAATAACAGAAAGTACCAGTCCAGTACTGGGGGTCAATTCTTCCTCTATATCTCCTCACTCCCTCTCTCTTTCCTTCTCTGGAGGAACAGTCAACTGTGTTAAGGACTGGAGAGGTGATGAGGTGGGCTTTGGCTGGTTTAACCATTTAAACCGGCCAGAATCATCAGGAAAGCTTTCCTCATGATTTCCTTCGAATGTTGTATACACACTACTAATGTACTGAGTACTTTACTTACTGTGATTACCCCAATATATATATATATATATATAGTTGTTATATACTTCGTTTTTTAATGTTTTGCAAGATTTCTTATCTCTACCAAAAGCGCCCAGTCCACACTGTAATGTGGTCATGTAGGTGAGAGGACAAAAAGCACCCAGCACACACTGTAAATGTGGTTGGCGTTAGGAACGGGAGTAGCGGGTGAACTAAACACGGTCCTCTGACCTAATTCTCTCAAAAAAGGGTCAACCTATCATCATCATCATCATTTTACATCCGCTTCTCCCTGCTTGCAAGGGTGGGACGGGAACTGATTCTGGCTTGATTTCTACAGCTGGATGCCCTTCCTAACACCAACCTCATTTACAGTGAGTGCTGGGTGCTTTTTTGCCATGGCACCTCCACGACCACTTTGCAGTGGAATGATAGGGACCCACAGTCCCTATCATCTCATTTTTACAGCTGAGTAAACCTGTAGCAATGTGAAATAAAGTGTCTTGCTCAAGCAAACAACACATCACCCGGTCTGAGAATTGAACTCACAACCTTTCGATTGCAAGGCCAATGCTCTAACCACTAAGCCATCTGCCTCTATCCTTCTCATAATAGCATGGAAAATGGACGTTAAACGATGATGATAGAATAGCAAAATTTAATAAGCAGATGCATGGAATAAAAGCAGGGAGACGGGGTTATTCGAGAGCTGAAAATAGGTGTCAACAAGGGGAAAATCACCTACCTTATGGCAGACCTTCTTACATCTGTGTTGGATACAAGGTAAACTCTTGTTACAAGGCATACCACAGGAGATGTCTGTTATATGACAGGGTATGTTGTGACGTTCCTGAAATATAGGGACAGAAGAATATATATATCTGATGTTAGTGGGGATGGTGGTGTTGGTTTTGGTGGTGGTGTGGTCGTGTTGGTGTGTGTGTGTAGTGGTGGTGGAGATGTTGGTTGTGTGTGCAGTGGTGGTGTATGTGTGGTCATTGTGTTGGTGCGATGGTGGTGTGTGGTGCTAGTGGGGGGTGGTGTTGGTTGTGGATTGTTGTTGGTGGCGGTTCTTGTGGTGCTATTAGCAGTATTGTTAGTCTGATCTGACAATCAGCTCTTTTCACACATACACAGACACACACATATATACATATATATATCATCATCATCATCATCATTTTACGTCCGTTTTTCCCTGCTTGCAAGGGTTGGACGGGTCCTATTCAGCACAGCATCTCTCCACTTGTCACGGTCCTTCGTCATCTCCTCCGTGAGTTTCAGCGATCTGAGGTCATCTCTCACCACCTCCGGCCATGTTTTTCCTGGTCTACCTCTTCTGCAGCTTCCTTCTATTGGGATTTCTTGGCACTTCTTTACCCAGCGGTCATCCTCCATGTGTATCACATCTCCATACCATCTCAGCCTTCTCTCCTGCACACCACAACTTATCCCTCTTATACCCAGTTTCTTTCTCAACTCGTCTATGCTTGATCGTTCACACATATTGACATTGCACATCCAACGGAGCATGCTTGCTTCATTTCTCTCCATATATATATATATATATGTTCCACACTGTAAATGTGGTTGGTATTAGGAAGGACATCCAGTTGTAAAATCCCCAGCCAAATTTACAGTCCTCGTCGCAGCAAGGTACGGCATGGCTAACTCTGGCCAGACTTGTCTCTTGCAAGCATGGAAAAATGGACGCTAAACGGTGATGATGATGATATACATATATCATGTATACTTCAGCTGACATCACCACTACCACAACCACACACAAAGAAGACACCAACAACAGCAACAACATCATCATCATCAGTGACTTACCTCATGCTGTCCTTTACACATCTTGGTAGTGAGAACTGTACATGGTGGACAAACTTCATCATTGTTACAGTTATGGTGGACTGAAGTAGATAGACACATACATACATATATATCTATACTATAATAAAGTAAGGAGTGCAGGACTGCGTATGGTTTATCATTTTTTATCCCATTAGTAAAATAAGTTGGATTACTTTGAATAAATAATTGTTTCTACTTTAGGTACAAGGCCAGCAATTACCCAGTGCATTACTGGTACTTTATTTTATCGACCCCGTAAGGATGAAAGGCAAAGTTAACCTTGGCGGGATTTGAACTCAGAATGGCAAGGGCCGTAACTCTATACGTCAAAGCATGGCGTCCAACCCTCTACCAATACTGCCAATCCACTTTGAATAAATAATGAATGAATATTACATAATTTATCTACTAAATTTCGTGGCTGTTGATTAAATATATTTTGTTTATTTAAAGAATCACTTCTTTAAAATTTCTGAAATGTCAGCACTTCCGGTGGCGATCGCTTAAATAAACATACTAATTTTCTGTCACTAATTTTCTCCTAATGCAGTTTATATATAATATCGTCTTTTTTAATATATCATGGATTACGTTACTGATTAAATAAGACAGTGTAACACAGTCTTCGTTCAATTTCTATGTATTATATATTGTCAATAACGATTTTATTTGATGTATCATATCTACATGTATATATACCTGCGTATAATATCAATATACACACTACACATGCTAGCAGAAAACCACACGAAGGGTGGTTTTTCTGTTAGTATATAATACACAGACACAAATACACACACACACATATATACATATATATCTTTCTTTAATTAGTTGTGCTATAACTCTTTTCATCACTTTATATATATGTATATATATATATATATATAATAAAAGATGGTTAAAAGAGTTCCAAGTATTTTATTATGCGCATTTCAAAAACAAATATCATCATGGGATGATATCTGCGTTCTCATCAGATAAAATAGGGATACATGATATGAAGCTTAAAAAACACTTGTGAATAGTGAAGTTTTAAATCAACATATATATATATACACACACACATGTATGTATATACATATAAAGTGTTGGAAAGAGTTATAGCACAACTAATTAGAGAAAGAGTTGGTTTCATGTCTGGGAAAAGTACTCCAGACAGCCTCTTTTTAGTGAGGCAACTACAAGAGAAGTTCTTAGCCAAAAGTAAGCCACTATACCTAGCTTTCGTTGACCTAGAAGAAGTATTTGACAGAGAACTCCTATCTATTATCTGGTGGTCCTTAAAGAAATTAGGAGTAGAAGAATGGTTGGTGAGAGCAATGCAAGTCTTGTAAACAGTTGTCAGTAAAGTGAGAGTAGGAAATGTGTTTAGCGATGAATTCAAAATACAAGTAGGATTTCATCAAGGTTCGATTCTGAGCCCACTGCTATTCATTATAGTCCACCAAGCCATAACAGAGGAGTTTAAGAGTGGCTGCCCATGGGAACTTCTCAATGCAGATGATCTCATTCTTATAGCTGAATACATTAAAGACCTAGAAAATAAGTTCCAATTATGGAAAAAAAATTTAGAATCAAAAGGTCACAGAGTAAACTTAGCCAAAACTAAAGTGGCCCTCCTCAATGTGCAGAAAGGGAGTAGGCATAAACTGCATACGATGTACGCAATGTAAATCTTGGGTACACATGAGTTGTAGTGGGATAACGAGTAAGCTAACAGGAAGAGAAGACTTTGTAGAGGATGCACAGGGTTAACCGAGGGGAAGCTAACCAGTAATGTAAGCCTATTCCAGTCACAGGAAGGACCCATAGAAGTGATTGATAGCCTCTGTTATCTAAGCAAGTTAATTTCTCTGAGAGCATAATAGCTAGAATAAGGATAGGATGGAAAAAGTTCAGAGATCTACACCCACTGTTGACCACAAAAGATTTCTCCTACATATAAAAGGACAAGTGTATGATGCCTGTGTGTGAAATGCGATGCAGCATGGGAGTGAAACATGGGCTGTGATTGTAGAGGACGTGCTTAGACTGGAGAGAAAAGAAGCAACCATGCTCCATTGGATATGCGAAAAACGTGATAGCTGCAGAGAGCTGAGATCGCAGTTATATTCTACGTGGATATTACGTCACATAGTGATACAACACATTAATGCATACCCCACTTATAGCTCACCCAGCACACTAAGCCCTCTTACTTTTCTGACACACCTCATCTATATATACAAAACTGAGGATGTCTGTCTGTGTGTGTGTGTGTGAGTTTGAATCCCTGAAACTCGAGAAGTACCCAACCAATATTTTTCAAACTTTACATGTGTATTACTTATGTTTCAGGGAGTGCACATAAAAAAAAAAATTCAACTTTTTGATCCCTTAGGGTCCGCATTAGGTGAAAAACTTTATTTTTTCAGCTTTTTAGGGCTTTTTTGAGGCGTTACGTGTAGCTGATTTTCCCGAAATTTCAAGGTATATTATGCACATAAAAAAAATTCATTTTCTTGATCCCCTAGGGCCCACATTACGTGAAAACCTGCATTTTTCCTGCTTCATCGAGGAAAATCTTAAAGATTATCCAGCCATCAGAGTATTCGGTTTATTTTCTTTACATATTGTCCAGGCATGCAGTTTTTCCACAGATTAGGTCTGTTGGCGGCCCGCGTTCCAAAATACCTTATCCCGTGCAACGCCGGGTACCACTGCTAATATATTTTATAAGAAGAGAATCAGCACTTTAATAATATGCTTGGAAAGATATGGTCGAAAGCTACAAGAAAAACGACAACAACGATATCAGTTCAGCGCTCACCTGGGTGGTCACAGGAATGTGTTTTAGGACAGGGCCTAGAACATGGTGGAGGTTTAGTACCGCACGGCACAGGTGGGTGGATCACTTCGAAACCACAGTAACAAGTCAGTTCCTCAAAACCTGCATTGAAAACATATACACCGAGTTACACTGTGAGTGTGACAGTATGTGTCACAAGGTGGTGTGACAGTCTGTGTGCTACAGTGTTGTTGTGATGTTACAGTGTAACTGTGGTGTGGTTGTGATGTTACAGTATAGCTGTGGTGTGGTTGTGATGTTACAGTGTAGCTGTGGTGTTGTTGTGATGTTACAGTGTAACTGTGGTGTGGTTGTGATGTTACAGTGTAACTGTGGTGTTGTGATATTACAGTGTAACTGTGGTGTTGTGATATTACAGTGAAACTGTGGTGTTGTGATGTTACAGTGCAACTGTGGTGTTGTGATGTTACAGTATGGCTGTGGTGTAACTGTGTTGGTGACATTGTGGCTGTTACAGTAATGTTGTGTGTATGTGACAGTGTGGCTGTGGGGTCATAATGTGTGTTAATGTGGGTGAGTGACAGTGTGTGGTGTGGTGTGGTGTCTGTTACAAATGGGCTGTGACAAGTGTTTTGATGACAAGAAAAATAAAAGTGGAAATGTTGTGGACTTACTTGCGAGGAGACAGGGTGCACAGTTACCACGGTGACATAAAGACTCACACCGATGGAGACCACAGGACAGCATCTGTCGACACTCTCGCTCACATTCATGTGAGTCACGCTGGACAGAGTGAGAGAGAGAACATTGTCAATTAGTGCTTAAACAATTGAAATATATAATTAATGGACATATAAGGGCAGCCAGCTACAGAAATCAAGGCAAAAGCTTGAGAAAGGCTCACCCCACCAATCAAGGGCATATCATCTTCCCTAGTGTTGGTGAGAGGAAGGGCAGCTAGCTTCAGAAATCAAGGCAAAAGCATAAGAAGGACTTACCCCAAGTTGTGTCAATTAAGGGCATAACATCCTCCCTAGTGTTGGAAATTGGAATAGCATCAAGCCATAGAAACCATGACAAGAGCCGGGAGAGCGCTTCAGTTGTGTCAAGGGCTGACATGCACTAGTGTTGGTGATCTACACAATAAACACACCATGTACACTCTGTAAACTGGTTGGTGATAGGAAGGAGACCCAACTGTAGAAACAATGACAAGAGACAAGACTCTTGACCTCTGACCTCCCAGCACTGCTGTGTACCTCTCACTCTAACACACCACACAACACTGCTGTGTACCTCTCACTCTAACTCACCACACAACACTGCTGTGTACCTCTCACTCTAACACACCACACAACACTGCTGTGTACCTCTCACTCTAACTCACCACACAACACTGCTGTGTACCTCTCACTCTAACACACCACACAACACTGCTGTGTACCTCTCACTCTAACTCACCACACAACACTGCTGTGTACCTCTCACTCTAACACACCACACAACACTGCTGTGTACCTCTCACTCTAACTCACCACACAACACTGCTGTGTACCTCTCACTCTAACTCACCACACAACACTGCTGTGTACCTCTCACTCTAACTCACCACACAACACTGCTGTGTACCTCTCACTCTAACTCACCACACAACACTGCTGTGTACCTCTCACTCTAACTCACCACACAACACTGCTGTGTACCTCTCACTCTAACTCACCACACAACACTGCTGTGTACCTCTCACTCTAACACACCACACAACACTGCTGTGTACCTCTCACTCTAACTCACCACACAACACTGCTGTGTACCTCTCACTCTAACACACCACACAACACTGCTGTGTACCTCTCACTCTAACACACCACACAACACTGCTGTGTACCTCTCACTCTAACTCACCACACAACACTGCTGT
>OZ024765.1:5616624-5659124 GCA_964016885.1 Eledone cirrhosa | reverse complement strand
ATCTCATAGGTTTTCTTGTGTGTTTTAATGACAAGGGTCCCAGTCCTATCATGATGTTACAGCTCACCCCTATAACCGTTTATTTGGTCTCATAAGATGCTGCATCTCATAGTAGGTTTTCTTGTGTGTTTTAATGACAAGGGTCCCAGTCCTATCATGATGTGACAGCTCACCCCTATAACCGTTTATTTGGTCTCATAAGATGCTGCATCTCATAGTAGGTTTTCTTGGGTGTTTTAATGACAAGGGTCCCAGTCCTATCATGATGTGACAGCTCACCCCTATTAACGTTTATTTGGTCTCATAAGATGCTGCATCTCATAGTAGGTTTTCTTGTGTGTTTTAATGACAAGGGTCCCAGTCCTATCATGATGTGACAGCTCACCCCTATAACCGTTTATTTGGTCTCATAAGATGCTGCATCTCATAGTAGGTTTTCTTGGGTGTTTTAATGACAAGGGTCCCAGTCCTATCATGATGTGACAGCTCACCCCTATTAACGTTTATTTGGTCTCATAAGATGCTGCATCTCATAGTAGGTTTTCTTGTGTGTTTTAATGACAAGGGTCCCAGTCCTATCATGATGTGACAGCTCACCCCTATAACCGTTTATTTGGTCTCATAAGATGCTGCATCTCATAGTAGGTTTTCTTGGGTGTTTTAATGACAAGGGTCCCAGTCCTATCATGATGTGACAGCTCACCCCTATTAACGTTTATTTGGTCTCATAAGATGCTGCATCTCATAGTAGGTTTTCTTGTGTGTTTTAATGACAAGGGTCCCAGTCCTATCATGATGTGACAGCTCACCCCTATTAACGTTTATTTGGTCTCATAAGATGCTGCATCTCATAGTAGGTTTTCTTGGGTGTTTTAATGACAAGGGTCCCAGTCCTATCATGATGTGACAGCTCACCCCTATTAACGTTTATTTGGTCTCATAAGATGCTGCATCTCATAGTAGGTTTTCTTGGGTGTTTTAATGACAAGGGTCCCAGTCCTATCATGATGTGACAGCTCACCCCTATAACCGTTTATTTGGTCTCATAAGATGCTGCATCTCATAGTAGGTTTTCTTGGGTGTTTTAATGACAAGGGTCCCAGTCCTATCATGATGTGACAGCTCACCCCTATTAACGTTTATTTGGTCTCATAAGATGCTGCATCTCATAGTAGGTTTTCTTGGGTGTTTTAATGACAAGGGTCCCAGTCCTATCATGATGTGACAGCTCACCCCTATTAACGTTTATTTGGTCTCATAAGATGCTGCATCTCATAGTAGGTTTTCTTGGGTGTTTTAATGACAAGGGTCCCAGTCCTATCATGATGTGACAGCTCACCCCTATTAACGTTTATTTGGTCTCATAAGATGCTGCATCTCATAGTAGGTTTTCTTGGGTGTTTTAATGACAAGGGTCCCAGTCCTATCATGATGTGACAGCTCACCCCTATTAACGTTTATTTGGTCTCATAAGATGCTGCATCTCATAGTAGGTTTTCTTGTGTGTTTTAATGACAAGGGTCCCAGTCCTATCATGATGTGACAGCTCACCCCTATAACCGTTTATTTGGTCTCATAAGATGCTGCATCTCATAGTAGGTTTTCTTGTGTGTTTTAATGACAAGGGTACCAGTCCTATCATGATGTGACAGCTCACCCCTATAACCGTTTATTTGGTCTCATAAGATGCTGCATCTCATAGTAGCTTTTCTTGGGTGTTTTAATGACAAGGGTCCCAGTCCTATCATGATGTGACAGCTCACCCCTATAACCGTTTATTTGGTCTCATAAGATGCTGCATCTCATAGTAGGTTTTCTTGTGTGTTTTAATGACAAGGGTCCCAGTCCTATCATGATGTGACAGCTCACCCCTATAACCGTTTATTTGGTCTCATAAGATGCTGCATCTCATAGTAGGTTTTCTTGTGTGTTTTAATGACAAGGGTCCCAGTCCTATCATGATGTGACAGCTCACCCCTATAACCGTTTATTTGGTCTCATAAGATGCTGCATCTCATAGTAGGTTTTCTTGTGTGTGTTTTAATGATAGGTGTCTCCGACCTAACATTTTGTTTCAGCTCACACATGTGTAAGGTTAGTTTGCCTCAGAATATGTATCTCATAGGTGGGTTTGAGGGGTATTTTGATGATAGGGATACCCAGTTCTATCATGTTGTTGTTGTTGTTACAACTCACACCTATATAAGTTTTGATGACTTCCTATGAGGTTGCATCTCATAGAGAAATTTCTTGGGAGTTTTAATAAGGGTCCCAGGCATATCATATTGTGGTAGCACACATGTATGTAGGTTTAGCTGGCCTCCTCCTACAAGGTTGCACCATATAGGAAGCTTCTAAGGAGTTTTAATTATAGGAACTCCAGTCCTATTATGAAAAGCAATGTGAAATGATGTGTTTTGTGCAAAAACACTATGTTGCTTGCTTGAATTGAACCCCTAACTTTTATGATCACAAGTCCAACAACCTATCCACTAAGCTATATACCTTTACTGATCAACTACAGTTTATAAGAATCATTGAGCAGTTTGAGTAGAAAGCATGCCTCATCTAATGTCATATCACTGTGCAATAGATTGAGGGGAGAATGGGGGTGTCAAATAGGAAGAAAATGAGGAAACAACTCCCTAAGTCTTACCTTGCCTGATTATCACCTGGCAATCACCACAGTCATCAGAGTGACACACTTTAAG
Organism: Eledone cirrhosa; assembly: GCA_964016885.1. Lineage (NCBI taxonomy): Eukaryota > Metazoa > Mollusca > Cephalopoda > Octopoda > Eledonidae > Eledone > Eledone cirrhosa. Next base: position 5,656,413 of record OZ024765.1, on the reverse strand, counting down.
ACAGTCATGTTCAGCACAGGAGAAGGGCTTGCCACAAATCTCTTCACACTGGAAGGTCTCACTCAGTCCACACTTCATTGTACGACTGAAATAGAAAACACACAAAGAGAACATAGAGCAAATCACTACCTGTATTGAACACAAACCAGACCTTAGCTGAGCTGAAAAAGACCGTCTAATTTGCATGCCGCTGCAAAATGGATGTTAAATGATGATGATGATGTATTATTGCATTTATAAACAGAATGATGAGGGCAATTCTTCCCTGGTAAACAGCCAAAAAGGTGAAATATTTAAAGGTAATCCCTTTGTTTTTTGTAAGAGAACAAGTGTTGTTAAACCTACATTACATTCATCTGAGATATTTAGATTGTAAACATGGCAAGATGGCAACAAGGAAGGATGCATGACCACAGCTCTCCTATCTAAATATAATATTATCACTGAACACTGCCCTTTTAACACATTGTTTGGCAAGATTTCTGCAGCTCAAGGCCCTTCCTATCACCAACCACTTTACAGTGGGAAGTCATGTCCGTGACAGAGCAGAGAGATCCTCCCAACCCTTTCTTCGGCAGGCTTTCTACAACTGGATACCCTTCCAATCACCAACTACTTTACAGCATGTACTGGGTGTGTTTATTGAGTAGATCACCAACACTAAGAAGAGTGTCATGTCCTTAACACAACCAATAGAAACTGCTTGAAGGAAGTGCCCCGCCATGGACACAAGCTAATGGATGACAATGAGCTTAGTGAATTGTTCAGACAACAAACCTATTTTTGCCGCAGACACATTTCTTCGAGATATTTATATGACAGGCAGGACAGGGCCCAGGATGACAGGATCTGAAATTTAAAATAGAAATATTTAAATATAGGGTAGAAAAAGTCCCTTCAATCTTTAGTCTTTGCAGGCCCACAATGAAATACACCCAGTACACTCTGTGAAGTGGTAGTACTGGGGCTTTGATACAATACACCCAATACACTCTGTGAAGTGGTAGTACTAGGGCTTTGATACAATACACCCAATACACTCTGTGAAGTGGTAGTACTGGGGCTTTGATACAATACACCCAATACACTCTGTAAAGTGGTAGTGCTGGGGCTTTGATACAATACACCCAATACACTCTGTGAAGTGGTAGTACTGGGGCTTTGATACAATACACCCAATACACTCTGTGAAGTGGTAGTACTAGGGCTTTGATACAATACACCCAATACACTCTGTGAAGTGGTAGTACTAGGGCTTTGATACAATACACCCAATACACTCTGTGAAGTGGTAGTACTGGGGCTTTGATACAATACACCCAATACACTCTGTGAAGTGGTAGTACTGGGGCTTTGATACAATACACCCAATACACTCTGTAAAGTGGTAGTGCTGGGGCTTTGATACAATACACCCAGTACACTCTGTGAAGTGGTAGTACTGGGGCTTTGATACAATACACCCAATACACTCTGTGAAGTGGTAGTACTGGGGCTTTGATACAATACACCCAATACACTCTGTAAAGTGGTAGTGCTGGGGCTTTGATACAATACACCCAATACACTCTGTGAAGTGGTAGTACTGGGGCTTTGATACAATACACCCAATACACTCTGTGAAGTGGTAGTACTGGGGCTTTGATACAATACACCCAATACACTCTGTGAAGTGGTAGTACTAGGGCTTTGATACAATACACCCAATACACTCTGTGAAGTGGTAGTACTGGGGCTTTGATACAATACACCCAATACACTCTGTAAAGTGGTAGTGCTGGGGCTTTGATACAATACACCCAGTACACTCTGTGAAGTGGTAGTACTGGGGCTTTGATACAATACACCCAATACACTCTGTGAAGTGGTAGTACTGGGGCTTTGATACAATACACCCAATACACTCTGTAAAGTGGTAGTGCTGGGGCTTTGATACAATACACCCAATACACTCTGTGAAGTGGTAGTACTGGGGCTTTGATACAATACACCCAATACACTCTGTAAAGTGGTAGTACTAGGGCTTTGATACAATACACCCAATACACTCTGTGAAGTGGTAGTACTAGGGCTTTGATACAATACACCCAATACACTCTGTGAAGTGGTAGTACTGGGGCTTTGATACAATACACCCAATACACTCTGTGAAGTGGTAGTACTAGGGCTTTGATACAATACACCCAATACACTCTGTGAAGTGGTAGTACTGGGGCTTTGATACAATACACCCAATACACTCTGTGAAGTGGTAGTACTGGGGCTTTGATACAATACACCCAATACACTCTGTAAAGTGGTAGTACTGGGGCTTTGATACAATACACCCAATACACTCTGTAAAGTGGTAGTACTGGGGCTTTGATACAATACACCCAATACACTCTGTGAAGTGGTAGTACTGGGGCTTTGATACAATACACCCAATACACTCTGTAAAGTGGTAGTACTGGGGCTTTGATACAATACACCCAATACACTCTGTAAAGTGGTAGTACTGGGGCTTTGATACAATACACCCAATACACTCTGTGAAGTGGTAGAACTGGGGCTTTGATACAATACACCCAATACACTCTGTGAAGTGGTAGTACTGGGGCTTTGATACAATACACCCAATACACTCTGTAAAGTGGTAGTACTGGGGCTTTGATACAATACACCCAATACACTCTGTGAAGTGGTAGTACTGGGGCTTTGATACAATACACCCAATACACTCTGTAAAGTGGTAGTACTGGGGCTTTGATACAATACACCCAATACACTCTGTAAAGTGGTAGTACTGGGGCTTTGATACAATACGTCCAATACACTCTGTAAAGTGGTAGTGCTTAGGTCAACAGCAAACTTTGAAAATTTTCTAGAAAGCTATTACTAGTTGAATCTGGCTGAGCATGCGGTTGATCCTGTACCTCACACACACATATATATATATATATATAGATATATAGATAGATAGTAAGAGACACATACATGGATAGCACTTTACTCCAGTAAACACGATGGCTGGAGACCCTTTCAGGAACTCATTTGTCTGCTGGACGCACGAGCAGAAGGACGTGTGTTTTTTTCCTGCTGGCGGCATATCACAAAATCGAAGTTCATCTGAGGACACCGTTCTCATAACAACAACAAATGCATGAATTACATCTTGATTGCATGGGAGAACCGTTGAAATAATTATAATGAATAAACGATTTATGTAACATCAGCATCTTTATTGATGTTATTATACTGAATCGCCATTGTAACTACTAACTATGAATGTTGAGAGCTTTCTCCTGCCTTTACCGAAACAATCTCTTCGAAAATATATATAAATAGATAGATTTCTTTATTTGCCACAAGGGTGCACAAGAAAAGGGGACAATACAAAGACATGCCGGGGATTTTACATACAGTCGTGTAAAAAATATAAAACAAACAATTATAAAAATCGAAATCCCCAATAGGGGGGAGGCGCCACCAATGGGTTGTTTAATACTCCGTAGATAGAACAACCCTCAACTTCAGGAGCGTGTTGTGCAAGTGATCCTTTCTTCCTTTTGCTCTCTTCTTCAACCTACAGGTTTATATACAGAGAAGGCCCTATCACTCGGGCCATTTTTTCCACATTCACCCACCTTTCAGTAAATTTACTGGGGTAGAGACACACACACATATATATAGATAGAAAGACACACACACACATATATATATATATATATATCTTGGTGGTCACCAATCTGTCCAGTTCGTTTGTCTACCAGCATATCAGGAAAAATTTTTTTATCTGAGGAGAACATGTTTTGCTTTATGTTTTACATAAAACTTTACATCTTTGAAATATATATAATTGTTTCTACTATTGGCACAAGGCCAGAAATTTACCAGTACATTACTGGTACTTTATTTTATCGACCCCGTAAGGATGAAAGGCAAAGTTAACCTCGGCGGGATTTGAACTCAGAATAGCAAGGGCCGTAACTCTATGCATCAAAGCATGGCGTCCGACCCTCTACCGATACTGCCAATCCACCGCCATATATAATGAAATAAATAGAGATGATATAAAGTATATATCTTTCGTTTATTACTATTATTATTATATATATATATATCTTTTTAAATAGATAGAAAGACACATATGTATATATATATATATATATATATGGGCAGCAACTGCAGAGGATATGCACGGCTGGAGAGAAATGAGGCAAGCATGCTTCGTTGCATGTGCAATGTCAATGTGCGTGAACAACCCAGCATGGATGTGTTGAGAGAGAAACTGTGTCTGAGAGGGATAGAATGTAGTGTGCGAGAGAGGAGACTGAGGTGGTATGGACATGTGATGTGCATGGAGGATGACCAATGGGTGAAGAAGTGCCAGGAAATGCCAGCTGAAGGAAGACGTGGTAGAGGTAGACCACGAAAAACATGGGCGGAGGTGGTGAGAACAGACCTCAGATCATTGAAGCTCACGGTGGAGATGACGAAGGACCGTGACGAGTGGAGAGATGCTGTGCTGAATAAGACCCGTCCCACCCTTGCAAGCTGGGAAAAGCGGACGTAAAATGATGATGATGATGATATATATATATATATATATATATATATATATAGAGAGAGAGAGAGAGAAAGAGAGGGAGAGCTAGAGATAGAAATACACACACATATATATATATATATATAGATAGATAGATAGAAATACACACACACACACATATATATATATAGATAGATAGATAGAAATACACACACACACATATATATAGATAGATAGAAATACACACACACATATATATATATAGATAGATAGAAACACACACACACACACACATATATATATATATAGATAGAAATACACACACACACACACATATATATATATATAGAGAGAGAGAGAGAGAACATAGTCAGAGAGACGTAGACAAATAGAGAGAGAGAGAGAGAGAGAGAGAGAGGTAAAAATAGCTAGCTTGCTAAACAACTTACAATGTACAGGGGTGAGGACAAAATTGGCTCCTATTTTTCCGACATGGATCACCACAACAGTGGGGGGTGTCGTAATGGTTCCACTGGGGGTTCACCATTTTACCTGCAATCACAAACATATTGATCTCTAATTCAGGCACAAGGCCAGCAAATTTTGGAGGAAAGGTAAAATTGATTAAATCAATTCCAGTAGTTTACTGGTACTTTATTTTATTAACGCCAGTAGTTTACTGGTACTTTATTTTATTAACCCCAGTAGTTTACTGGTACTTTATTTTATTAACGCCAGTAGTTTACTGGTACTTTATTTTATTAACGCCAGTAGTTTACTGGTACTTTATTTTATTAACGCCAGTAGTTTACTGGTACTTTATTTTATTAACGCCAGTAGTTTACTGGTACTTTATTTTATTAACGCCAGTAGTTTACTGGTACTTTATTTTATTAATCCCAGTACTTTACTGGTACTTTATTTTATTAACAAATAACACTGGTATTTTAACCGATGCTCTACTGATTCCTAACATACACAACAACTAGGATGAAGGATAAATGTCCCATAACTCCTTGTTGAGTCGTAGAGGCACCGTCAAACAGCGTGTTTAGGGCACTTTTAAACCTGGTTGACCCCAACCCTCTCCAGGTCTGAACACAGCCAATTTTTTCTATAGAGGAAGAATCAACCGCAGTACTGGACTGGTAGGTACTTCTTTTTTATCGACCTTGAAAGGATGAAAGGAAAAGTTGACCTCGGCTGGATTTGAACTCAGAGCACGCCATGAAGTGGGACGAATACCGTAAAGCATTCTATCAGACGTCTTAACGACAACTACAGCGGTGTAAAAAACAACAATGAAAGCAAAAAAGCAAAAAAAAAAACTAATCAAGTAACTTACCACAGAAACACCTGTACTGTCTTGGAATGTGGTTTGTTACTGTTTGACAAACAGGACACCTCCAGCCTTTGTTGTCATCTGAAAACACAGATTATAATAATTGTTTCTACTTTAGGCACAAGGCCAGCAATAACCCCCAGTACATTACTGGTACTTTATTTTAACACATTTTATAATAATTATTTCCAGTATAGGCACAAGGCCAGTGATTTTGGGGGATGGGGGAAAGTCGATTAAATCGACCCCAGTACATTACTGGTGCTTTATTTTATCGACTGCGTAAGGATGAAAGGCAAAGTTAACCTCGGCGGGATTTGAACTCAGACCGTAAAGGGTCGTAACTCTATGCTGCAAAGCATGGCGTCCGACCCTCTACCGACACTGCCAATCCACCGCCCTGACACAGTTTATAATAATGATAATAATTCCTCTGAAAATGATCAGAGGGTAGGATTGACTTAAATTTTGTGTCAATAGCAGCTAATATGAGGACACTAGTCTGAAAACATGGTATATAATAATTGTTTCTACTTTTGGCACAAGGCCAGCAATTACTCAGTGCATTACTGGTACTTTATTTTATCGACCCCGTAGGGATGAAAGGCAAAGTTAACCTCGGTGGGATTTGAACACAGACCGTAAAGTGGTGTAAGTCGATGGCGTCCGACCCTCTACCGATACTGCCAATCCACCGCCCTAGCATGGCGTCCGACCCTCTACCGATAATGCCAATCCACCACCCTAGCGTGGTGTCCGACCCTCTACCGATACTGCCAATCCACCACCCTAGCATGGTGTCCGACCCTCTACCGATACTGCCAATCCACCACCCTAGCATGGTGTCCGACCCTCTACCGATACTGCCAATCCACCACCCTACACCCTAGCATGGCGTCCGACCCTCTACCGATACTGCCAATCCACCACCCTAGCATGGCGTCAGACCCTCTACCGATACTGCCAATCCACCACCCTAGCATGGCGTCCGACCCTCTACCGATACTGCCAATCCACCGCCCTAGCATGGCGTCCGACCCTCTACCGATACTGCCAATCCACCACCCTAGCATGGCGTCCGACCCTCTACCGATACTGCCAATCCACCACCCTAGCATGGCGTCCGACCCTCTACCGATACTGCCAATCCACCACCCTACCATGGCGTCCGACCCTCTACCGATACTGCCAATCCACCACCCTAGCATGGCGTCCGACCCTCCACCGATACTGCCAATCCACCGCCCTAGCATGGCGTCAGACTCTCTACCGATACTGCCAATCCACCACCCTAGCATGGTGTCCGACCCTCTACCGATACTGCCAATCCACCGCCCTACCATGGCGTCCGACCCTCTACCGATACTGCCAATCCACCACCCTAGCATGGTGTCCGACCCTCTACCGATACTACCAATCCACCACCCTAGCATCGCGTCCGACTCTCTACCGATACTGCCAATCCACCACCCTAGCATGGTGTCTGACCCTCTACCGATACTGCCAATCCACCACCCTAGCATGGCGTCCGACCCTCTACCGATACTGCCAATCCACCACCCTAGCATGGCGTCCGACCCTCTACCGATACTGCCAATCCACCGCCCTACCATGGTGTCCGACCCTCTACCGATACTGCCAATCCACTGCCCTAACATGGCGTCCGACGCTCTACCGATACTGCCAATCCACCACCCTAGCATGGCGTCAGACTCTCTACCGATACTGCCAATCCACCACCCTAGCATGGCGTCAGACTCTCTACCGATACTACCAATCCACCACCCTAGCATGGCGTCAGACTCTCTACCGATACTACCAATCCACCACCCTAGCATGGCGTCAGACTCTCTACCGATACTACCAATCCACCACCCTAGCATGGCGTCAGACTCTCTACCGATACTACCAATCCACCACCCTAGCATGGCGTCAGACTCTCTACCGATACTACCAATCCACCACCCTAGCATGGCGTCAGACTCTCTACCGATACTACCAATCCACCACCCTAGCATGGCGTCAGACTCTCTACCGATACTACCAATCCACCACCCTAGCATGGCGTCAGACTCTCTACCGATACTACCAATCCACCACCCTAGCATGGCGTCAGACTCTCTACCGATACTGCCAATCCACCACCCTAGCATGGCGTCAGACTCTCTACCGATACTACCAATCCACCACCCTAGCATGGCGTCAGACTCTCTACCGATACTGCCAATCCACCACCCCAGCATGGTGTCAGACTCTCTACCGATACTACCAATCCACCACCCTAGCATGGCGTCAGACTCTCTACCGATACTACCAATCCACCACCCTAGCATGGCGTCAGACTCTCTACCGATACTACCAATCCACCACCCTAGCATGGCGTCAGACTCTCTACCGATACTGCCAATCCACCACCCTAGCATGGCGTCAGACTCTCTACCGATACTACCAATCCACCACCCTAGCATGGCGTCAGACTCTCTACCGATACTACCAATCCACCACCCTAGCATGGCGTCAGACTCTCTACCGATACTGCCAATCCACCACCCCAGCATGGTGTCAGACTCTCTACCGATACTGCCAATCCACCGCCCTAGCATGGCGTCAGACTCTCTACCGATACTGCCAATCCACCGCCCTAGCATGGTGTCAGACTCTCTACCGATACTGTCAATCCACCGCCCTAGCATGGCGTCAGACTCTCTACCGATACTGCCAATCCACCGCCTGGTATATAATAATAATAGTTCCTACGAAGATGGCCAGAGGGTAGAACAAATGAAATTTTGTATCTATAGCAACTGATAACACAGATTATGGTAATAATTCCTCTGAAAATGTCTATAATGTATTATGTAATATACTAATGTATTAATGGACTGAGTGTGGAATATAGGTGGTACCTGTAACGACTGCAGCTGCAGGTGAGAGAGCCCATTTCTTGATGCAGGGCATATGAAAGACGTTGAAACAGTGTTCACAGCTCCATATTGGTGCATCAGGATAGACAATACAGCAACAAACCATGCATTCATACTTGCAGTTGCGCAGCTGTTGACTCAACAAATCTGGAAAAAAAGAAGAAAAAAAAGCTACTGTATAAACTTGAATATAAGCCATGAACAAAATAACCGTTGTCTAAATGACGGGAAAAGTATTGTCATGGCTTCTTAGCTTAACCCTTTAATGTTCAAAGCGGCCATAATTCTCTACCTATATTCTCTATACATTTATAGTCTTTGAGAAACAGGGCCAACTTCCCCAGAAGAAAAGACATAAGATGTGTTATGATTTCATTTCTGCCTTGGATCAGACTGGTAATTCTTGTCGCCTTGACCCTTTAATGTTCAAACCGGCCAAAACTGGCCAGAATTTTTTGTCTCTTTCTGTTGAAACTGGCTGCAACTGGCCACTCATACTGATGTTAAGGTATTGTTCTCAAAATAAATACTTTCAAAATCTCATAGATTCGCTATTATGGGAGATAATTATGCGAGGTAAAGCCTTTACCATGAAAATATAATAGTATATATAGAGTAATGTGAATGCTAAAGCACTTTATGTATATATATAAAGAGAAGAATGACTTCATTGGTGGCTAGTGTTCTTTAACAATTCAAATCTTTACAGTAAGTCATTACTAGCAGAATGGCCCGGCGTTGCTTGGGATTCTAAACATAGATTGGCATGTTTATCCCTCCTTTCTGAAACAGTCTCATCGTATGTTCGTATTGATGCAGAAGTCCTAATAAAAAGTGAAGTCGCCTTGGGTGAATAGGCAAATAATTTTCCATTAAGATTTTTCAAAAGCATGTAATTGCGTTCCCTCTCTTTTTTGTTGTTGATTTTGCTGCTGTCGAGCCTCGTTAAATAAATACTTTGTTTATATTTTGTTATTGTGTATGCAAAAATATCTGTACACGAATATATATATATATTTATTAAAATAACAGATTAAAGTTTAAGCAACCAAACGCTGCTTTCAGCCTTAATGGGATCTTCTGAAACTAAAAAAATCAATCTGTGAACGCAGAAGTAAATATTTCGAAAAACGTTACACACTATATATACATATATACACACAGATAGCGAAGTCAATGTTTTCATAATGTCATAATGCAGACATACAGACAGATATTATAAGGGCACGACGTTATAGCTATGTATCTATCTAAAAAGACAGACTAAGAAAGAGAGATAGATCGTTAACCGGCACCTAATGAAAATTTGAAATGTGTTTTGCTCAAAACACTCACACGACCATAAGTATTACATGTGTCAAGTTTGAAAAAAACCGGTTGGGTGGTTCTCGACTTTTAAGGAGACAGACAGACATTCTCTGTTTTAGATATATAGATTAATATCAATAACTTTCTGTAAAGATTTAAATTATTAAAGAACACCAGCCACCAGTGAAGTCATTCTTCTCTTTCTTCAAATATATATATATGTGTGTGTGTGTGTATATATATATATCATCATTTTACGTCATATAGAATTGGTAAGTTTAACCCTTTAGCATTTAAATCGGCTATATCTGGCCAGAATTCTCTAACCACTTTCTGTTAAAACAAGCTGTAACTGGCCACTCATACTGATGTTAAGGTATTGTTCTCAAAATCTCAGAGATTCAATATTATGTGAGATAATTATGTGAAGTAAAACCTTTACTGTGAAAATATAATAGTATATATAGGGTAAACTAAATACTAAAGGGTTAAAACAAAACACATATACCTCTTTGATTTTCATCATCCATTTCTTTACTGGAATCATCATCATCATCATCATCATCATCATCTTCTTCGTACTCTCTCTTATCACAGTATGCTCTGTTGTGCCTCTCATGGTAATATTCCTTCTTAGCTCTCCAGTCACGATCATGGTGGTAGTAGTTGTTGTTCTGGTTGTTGTAGTAGTAGTTATTGTAATGGGCCTGTTGATAATCTTCCTCTGACCGTCTTGCTGGTGGACGGGGCACATATCTGCTGCTTTGCTTATTTTTCGGTAGGTACTCCGAACTGGCTGTTCTTTCTTGGTTTCCATGTGTAGAAGAGGACGAGACACTGTGGTGGTCTTTCGTATTTGAAGCTACTCTTTGCTGTTGATCTCTATTAGGGTTCCTCTCCCCAGTTGATTTATCATACCGACCTCTTCCATTCCTTGAATAGCCGTGGCTAACCACATGCTTGTTTCGGCCCCTCGAATGGTAAGGATCAGCTGTGTTAGAGTTCTCTTGCAGAGACATATTTGAAAGGCTTCTCGGCGTTGCCAGTCTGTTATGACCCATTCTGTCGTTCTCAACAAAGGTGGCACTTCTATTGTGAGCTTCTACGCTCATGGGCTTTCTTTGATGTTGTTGTTGTTGTTGTGATGTTTTATTGTCATCCTCAAAAGCAGCAACCATAATGGTACCGTTGTGAGGTTCCCCGGTCGCTACAGAATGGTAATATGGGTTCTTGTCGAACGATGACCTGTTGTGATTTCTCTGTCGCAGCGGCTGCTGTTTCTTGTTCTGATTCTGGTAATCATACTGTGGCCTTTGGCTATCGTGTGCTCTCGGACCATCATGGGAGGGCCATTGACCCTCATGGGGAGGCCAAGGTCCATCATGTGCCCTTAGGTCATTGTGTGGTACCCTCGGGCCATTATGTGGCCGCATTGACCCATCGTGATAGGTAACATGCTTTGGTTCGTTCCATTTAGATTTGGGGTTTGGTGTAGACCTGTAGTAGTTCTTCTGGCTATTCCACGAAGACCTGTTGGGGTCTGTAACCCCAGAGCCATCATTCTCGTTAAACTGTCCCTCTCTGTTGTCTACCCTGTAAGACCGTGCACCCCTATTATTGGGGGTCCTCACATTATTTCGTGGATACTGGCCATAAGAGCGTCCCCGTCTTCTTTCGGGGTTGTGGAATTTTGGAGCCCTCTTCTCATTACTCTCCGGCTGGTTTCTCAGCACGTTTCGCTTCTCAGGGAGATAGTTCTCCCGCGGAACTGTTTGGTGTCCAGGAAACTGACTGTAAGTAGGAGCGTATGACGGCTTTACACCCATAGCTTGAGCTGGGTGCTGCACAACAACATCTGGTGGCCGAACGACATCATTAGCGACGGCATGATAATGTTCGTTCGGGACAAAGACTGGAGCAGCACTGTTCAATTGCGAATGACTGTATGAGTAACCACCATCATGAGTGACAAACGGGGAAGATCTTGTCATATGAGCTGGGTGGAATCCCTGATTAACAAACTGATTGGAATTAGCCATATCAATAGCTTGATATCTGTTTTAAGAAAGAAAAGAAATAAGGTTAAATAAGAAAATAAAATGAAGTTATTAAGAAACAAAAAAGAGTTGACATTGCAGGATTGTCAAATGTAATTTATAAAATGTAGTACAAGTAAAATTCCATTATAACAAATTTTTCAGTATAATGAAACTTTTTTCAATCCCCGACCACAAGTTTGATGTGTTTCAGTTGATCTGATTATAAAGAATTTTCCGTTACAACAATGTTTTTTTATACCCCGTGAATTTCATTATAACGGAATTTCACTGTACAACAATTTTCATCTAAAATAAAAAATAAGGGAGGGAGTTGAAAAATAATCCAAAATGAATACCCAGTCATTTATTTTATATACATTATTCTATGTACTATACATGTATGTTTGATGAGTTGTAGTGCACCTGAGCACTGTACACAATCATTTTCATTATATATTATACATATATATATATATATATGCCACTGCTAGCTGCAAAAGGCTTCTCCCTCAAAATGAAAGGCAGACTGTATGATGCGTGTATCCGAACAGCAATGTTACATGGTAGTGAGACCTGGGCGCTGAAGGTGGAAGACTTACGTAGATTAGAAAGAAACGAAACCTGCATGCTCCAATGGATGTGTAATAGTAATATACGCTAACAGCAAAGCATAAATGAATTGAGAGAGAGACTGAGCATCAGAGGAATCAAATGTTGTGTGCAGGAGAGGCAGTTGCGTTGGTATGGACATGTGATGCGTATGAAGGATGACAGCTGCATAAAAAGGTGCAGGGCACTAGAAGTCAATGGAAGCCGCGGAGTGGGGAGACCCAAGAAGACCTGGGATGAGGTGATAGGGGCCGACCTTACCCAGTTGCACCTCTCAAAGGCGATGACACACGACCGTGACCTCTGACGTCACGCAGTAATACAGAGTACCTGACCTCCCATGGGTACAAGCTGAAGCATATAGACAATATGCCCCCACACCCTCCCACTGTAAAGTGGACGTGTAGGCGCCACGGAAAAAAAGCACCCAGCACTCACTGTAAATGAGGTTGGTGTTAGGAAGGGCATCCAGCTGTAGAAATCAAGCCAAAATCAGTTCCTGTATGAGCAAGACAAGGTCAGCCGACCAGACACTGCCCACAACAGGACAACCCGTCTAACCCATGCTAGCATGGAAGAACGGACGTAAAACGGTGATGATGATGATGTATTGTTTTTTTTCATTAAAAAATTTATTTTTCATTTCTGCCACTGCACGTCTCCTCAATCTTTCTATTTCTCCTTTAATTTTCTGATGAAGGACTAGTGTCTGAATCATTAAGACTATTTCCCTACTATATCAAACATAAAACTAATATATTTCTTCCTGGTAGTGCGTTGTTTGCTTTGTTATTTCTTTGCCATTTGAATATATATATATATATATAGTCCCCCCGCTCCATTTTATGGTGGGCTCTTAGAAAACTAGGTGTAGATGAAAGGCTTGTGAGAGCTATACAAGCCATGTATAAAGAAACAGTCAGTAAGGTTAGAATTAACAATGAATATAGTGAAGAATTTAGTGTAAAAGTTGGTGTTCATCAAGGCCCTGTCCTTAGCCCCCTCCTATTTATTGCCCTTCAGGCTATAACAGAGGAGTTTAAGACCGGCTGCCCAGGGGAACTTCTATGCGCAGATGATCTAACTCTCATAGCTGAATCTATGGCTGAACTAGAGAAGAAATTCCAAACATTGAAGCATGGCCTAAAATCAAAAGGCCTTAAAGTTAACTTGTCTAAGACTAAAGTTCTAGTATGTAGAAAGGAAAATAAGGCACAGGTGCCCTCAGGGAAATGGCCATGCTCAGTGTGTAGGAAAGGAGTAGGTAGAAATTCCATTTTATGTCCCAAATGCAAACTATGGGTACATAAAAGATGTAGTGGGATCACAGGTAAACTATCTAAGAACGTAGATTTTATATGTAGCTGATGCTCAGGTGCAATAAGTAGCAAGTGTCCACAGGATACTAGCTCCTTCTATTGCCCAGATGGTTCTATAGAAATAGTGGACACTTTCCTTTACTTGGGTGACAAAATCAGCAGTGGTGGAGGGTGCTCTGAAAGTACAGTAGCCAGAGTCAGAACGGGATGGAAAAAGTTCAGAGAGCTTATACCACTGTTGGCCACAAAAGGTTTCTTTCTAAAAATGAAAGGCAGATTGTATGATGCCTGCATACGAACAGCAATGTTACATGGCAGTGAGACCTGGGCATTGTGTGCAGAGGACCTGCGCAGACTGGAAAGGAACAAAGCATGCATGCTCCTTTGGATGTGTAATAGTAATATACGTGAACAACAAAGCATAAATGAACTAAGTGAGAAATTAGGAATAAGAGGGATGTTTACTTTTACGTTGGTATGGTGACGTGATGCGCATGAAAGACGACAGCTGTATAAAGAATTGCAGAGCGATCAAAATTGATGGAAGTTACGGAGTAGGCAGACCCAGAAAAACCTGGGACGATTTGATAAATTCTGACCATACATACTTGGACCTCTTTAAGACGATGTCACTGGACAGAGATCTTTTGCGCCATACAGTAATACAGAAGACCCTCCTTGCCTAAGTACAAAGCGAAACCTACAGTCAGTAGGCACCTCTTAACCAAAATACACCCCCGTCCCACTACCCCAACTCCATCCTCCCACTCCCACCAACACCGCCCTTTCTCTGTAAAGTTGCCACAAAGTCAACCTGTCCAAGACCAAAATCCTTTGTAAAATGTGATCTTGTATCGTAATTGAGAAGAGTTCGCCACATGGAGGGCGCCCAGCCCTGAAACTAGGTCACCGTTGACAGAAGGGTCCAGCGTGGCCAAATGGTCTGTCCTTTCTCATAGTGGTGTCATGCGGCTTCCAATACCTGAACTTGGGGTCTGTGTGATGGGTTTGGTGCAGCCAACTGGCCTGTCCCTCATAATGATGGCATCCAGTCCTAGGCTCCCAAAATGTGGTTTCGTATTGAGAAGGGTTCATTGCATGGAGAGTACCTGGCTCTAAAACTGGGGTGCTGCTTTGAGAAGGGTTCGGCACAGCCAAATTGACCTGTCCCTTCCCATAGTGGTGACATCCAGTGCTGGGCTTCAAAAACTGCTGTGAGCCAGGCCCCCAAACTGTGGTTCTGCACCTATCCTTCCTCATAGCGCTGGCTTCCAGTACCAGGCCCGAAAACTAAGGTTTCGCTGTGAGATGAGTTTGGCATGGCCAACTGGCCTGTCCCTCCTCATGCTGTGCCTTCAGATACTGGGCCACAAACTATGGCTACATTGTCCAGAGCTATCCAGCATTGGGCTCCAACTGGCCCCTCTGCATAGTGGTGCCATCTACGCCAGGCTTCCAAACTGTGACTCTGCACCTGACCCTCATCCTGTACCGGGCCCCAAAATGGTGGCTATGCTGCGAGATGGGTTAGGCTCCTCATATTGGTGCCATCCAGTACTGGGCTCCTAATCTATGGTTCTGTTGTGAGACAGGTCCGGTGTGGCCAACTGGCCTGTCCCTCCTCATAAACAGAGCCATCCAGTACCACACTGTAAATGTGGTTGGTGTTAGGAAGGGCATCCAGCTGTAAAATACCCGACCAAATTTACAGTCCTCACTGGAGCAAGGTGGGACGTGGCCAACTCTAGCCAGACTTGCCTCCCAGCATGGATGACCCGTCTAACTAATGCAAGCATGGAAGAATGGACTCTAAACGGTGATGATGATGATGAATGATGAAGCAAAAGGCAAATAGAAATAACAAAGCAAACGACACAGTACAATGAAGAAATATATTATTAATGTTGAGATACAAATACGGCTTAGAAATAAGTTTGGTTATTTGGAAGCCCGACAATGTGCGTTTGGTAAAAATGGCATGGTTGACTTTGAGAAAATAGAATAAAAAGAACACTGTGAAATGAAGGAGTGAGGACAATAGAAAGTTATCTGAGCAATTTTTAATGATCACAAATATTTTTGGATTTTCCATCCATTTTCATGGGGAGTTCATAGGTGTGGGGTGTTCAGAGAGGAACCACTCACAACGTTTCTGATAGAGAGAGGAGGGAGACATTACTGTAAATATAAGATATTAAAGAGAATACATTTTTTTTATTTCTTTGAACAAATAAACAAGGAGAGAGAAAGGGAAAGAGATAGGAGAGAGAAAGGGATAGGAGAGGAGGCAAACTATTTTTGGCTGGAGATACATATATCTCAGGTTGACCCACTGAAAAAATGACGAAAGTATTGCCAAATAATAAAGCCAGCGACACTCACTGCATAAACCACCTAACCACTTCATTGGGGTTACCCTTAGGGGGGATGTCGATGCACTTCTCCCGCTTTTACGGAGAAAAACGGGGCCACAGAAGGTCTAAATGGCAACGAGTTTGATATTTACCCCCTGGACCGTTGTTTGATAGGCTGACTACACACCCGACAGTTATTTAAAGAGAGGTATTAAGTTCAATTGGCTACATGTCCGGCAGATAATAATTGTTTCTACTTTAGGCACAAGGCCAGCAATTACCCAGTGCATTACTGGTACTTTATTTTATCGACCCCGTAAGGATGAAAGGCAAAGTCAACCTCGGCGGGAATTGAACTCAGATTGTAAAGGGACGTAACTATGCTGGAAAGCATGGCGTCCGACCCTCTACCGATACTGCCAATACCAGTATAAATATGACGTTGAATTCGTTATATACCCGAAACATATCTAAATACAACATTAGGGTTAATCAGATATATGCCCGGTGGATATCTTTACACATTAGGGTTCAGTTAACTATACGCCCCGTATATAGTTGAATGTAAATAAATTCAGTTGACTATATGACCGACATATGTTTAAGCAGAAACTATAAGACCGTGATACAGAAATATAAAGTTCGAATAGTTATATGGCCGGTAGATGTTTTAAAACTAAACATTAGGGTCAATCGGTTATGTGGCCGGTGGCTATCTAAACACTATGACCTATGTGCCCGGTGGATAACTAACCACAATAAGCTATCTGCCCGGTGGATAACTAAACACAATCAGCAATATGCCCGATGAATAACTAAACACAATCAGCTATCTGCCCGATGAATAACTAAACACAATCAGCAATATGCCCGATGAATAACTAAACACAATCAACTATCTGCCCGATGAATAACTAAACACAATCAGCAATATGCCCGATGAATAACTAAACACAAATCAGCAATATGCCCGGTCGATAACTAAACACAATCAGCAATATGCCCAATGAATAACTAACAACAATCAGCTATCTGCCCGGTGAATAACTAAACACAATTAGCTATCTGCCCGGGGCTTATCCAAATACAACTATTGGGTTCAATTATCTATATGTCCAGTAGATGATTAAACATAAATTATATATCCGAGTTATATTGAAAGAGAAGCTATAAACCAGAGGTATTTAACCGATAAGGTATTGCACAACACATCAATGACACGTACAGTTACACTTTCGCTTATATATATATACATACACACACGTATTTACATACATACACAGTTACACTTTCGCTTATATATATATATACACACACACACGTATTTACATACATACACAGTTACACTTTCGCTTATATATATATACATACACACACGTACTTACATACACACACACACACACGTATTTACATACATACACAGTTACACTTTCGCTTATATATATATATATATATACACACGTACTTACACACATATACATATATATATATATATATACACACACATACGTACGTACGTAGATAAATATGTGTGTATGAAGGAATATGTATATATATATATATATATATATATATATATATATATATATATATATATATATATATAGTGATCAACGAACAATCCCGAAGTTCAGAGTACCGAAAGAAAGTAATCTCAATAATATATATATATATATATATATATATATATATATATATATATATATATATTTAATATCATTGATTTTTACTCCAGAAAATCTATCGAGTGCTCTGAATCAGTTATAAACATTTATATTTGTTGGATTTCCAACAAATTAAATATCCCTTCTACTTATATATATATATATATATGTGTGTGTGTGTGTATATGTATATATATATATTCTAGTTTAGCTCTCCGTGTGGCTCCCTAATCCGAATATATAGTATTAACAGCTGTTACAGGTTTATACCAGAGTATATTATCAATAATTGCAGAGTGATATTGCAGTTTAACAGTAATAATATGGCAATTATATAAAGGGACACACAGATTGACAAGGGTTTTAAATTAAAACATGTAATTGAATTTACGACCCTTTTGTTAGACTAACAAGAATATTCCATTCCTGTTTAAATAAGCACCTCTGTATTCATTCTTTTTTATTTATCTTGTTATAAAATGATACTGTTATTTTAAAATGCCATTTGCCGTGAAACTGCAATTTCACTCTCCAATTATTCATTATATATATATATATATACACACACGCACATATATATTATGAATAATATTATATATATATATATATATATTATATATATATATATATATATTATATATATATGTGGCATATAATATACACAAAGACATATGTATGTGTACGTAGTATTTATATATTGGTCGACAGTCAATCAATATTTCTCTCTCTCTCTCTCTATATATATATATACATTAAAATATAACTATTAATAAAATAGATGTTCTTTTGATCAATTACATTTTATTATACATATTTCGGATGTACAACAGTACGTCCTCATCAGACAAAATATATTATCTACTGTAAAACTCATTCTTTGACATAATCATTGAATATCGTTTAACACTTTAATATATGTATATATATATATATATATATATCAATATCTTGAGTTAAGTATTAGTGGTGTCTGAGACAGTTCTGTGTGTGAAATTCTAGGAATTTCTTAGCGAAAGCGAAAGATGGGGAGAAATAAGTCGCAACTTACCAATAGTATGTCAAATGTGAAACAACAAATATATATTTAAAAAAAAAGAAAACGGTGTAAGGAGAATTTCAAGGGAGATAATTCTCAATTATTTACACCCACTAATTGTGTATGAAGGCGGAGGCGGAGACACAAAACCGGTGTCAGTCTAACCTCATTCCTCATTAAATGTACTTTTTTTTGTGGTGGTGGTGGGTGGGTGGGTGTGGGTGTGTGTGTGTATGGGGGTGGGTGGGTAATAAATTAAGAATTTTGAGGGGTTTATTATAGTTACTAATTATTTTCACAACTAAGATACCCATTTAAACATATCATAACTGTGTTTCTTGTGAAATACACTCTATTTTAGTTAATTAATGAAGAATTTTGAGGCATTTACTAAAATTATTTAATATTTAATTACTAAGACAGTAATTTAACATATGGTTCTTATATATAATTATGTTGGAAGATTTTAATTGGAATAAGAATATTTTAAAATCGGTAGTTTTGTTTCATAGAACCAGAGATGCTTTTGGCCAGCTTGACATCAAAAGTGTTACTGAAGAATTTTGAGGGATTTGCTTAAATTATAAAATATTTCAATACTAAGATAGTAACTTAACATATGGTTTGTATATCAAATTATGATAAATTATTTTAATTTGAATAGGAATCCTTTATAATTGGTGGTATTGTTTCATAGAACCAGATGTGGTTTGGGCTGAGTTAATATCAAAATAACTGATGAAGAATTTTGAGGGATTTACTAAAGTTATTAATCATTTCATTACTAAAATAGCAACTGTTGAAGATTCTAGAGTATGTGTTGAAGCTATTGAATTGAGTCACTGTTTTAACACTACAATGGGTGTATGTGTGTGTGATCTATATTTACTACTCACTGCTTAAGGATTTGTCTACCTCGTGGCCCCAGCAGATAGAATAGAGAAGACAGCAAGGGAAACACATTAGAACAGCCACTCCACCTCGTGGGGTTCACACTTGTGGGCAGCTAACCCCACTCCGATAGCGGTATGCTGAGATGTGGTCTGGCAGGCCAAGAACAGCAGAAGTCTCCACTGCTACATACAGGCCCAACCACAAACCTACCAGAGAGTGGCCAACACTTGGACAGTTTACCCTGTTAGGCCTGGCTGGCAGCAAAGCCTGGGCTGGTTGTTGAACACACCAAGTTGCTGTTGGAGAAGGTGTCACATGTAGCATCACAGATGAGGAGCCTCACCTCATGGAAGTGGAAGATTGTCATGCCATCTAGCCTTTTACTATCCTCTTGAGCTGATGATCAGCTCCTTTCTTCTGCCAGGAGTTGTGACTAACAGACAGTATCAGTAATGGAAAGACTAGTGGAAAGATTGTTTCCTTGGTCTGATCTGATGATCAGTTCCTTTCTTCTGTCAGGAGTTGTGACTAACAGACAGTATCAGTAATGGAAAGACTAATGGAAATATTGTTTCCTTGGTCTGATCTGATGATCAGCTCCTTTCTTCTGCCAGCAGTTGTGACTGACAGATAGTATCAGTAATGGAAAGACTAATGGAAATATTGTTTCCTTGGTCTGATCTGATGATCAACTCCTTTCTTCTGCCAGGTGTTGTGACTGACAGATAGTATCAGTAATGGAAAGACCAATGGAAACATTGTTTCCTTGGTCTGATCTGATGATCAACTCCTTTCTACTGCCAGGAGTTGTGACTGACAGATAGTATCAGTAATGGAAAGACCAATGGAAACATTGTTTCCTTGATCTGATCTGATGATCAGCTCCTTTCTTCTGTCAGGAGTTGTGACTGACAGATAGTATCAGTAATGGAAAGACCAATGGAGACATTGTTTCCTTGGTCTGATCTGATGATCAACTCCTTTCTTCTGCCAGGAGTTGTGACTAACAGACAGTATCAGTAATGGAAAGACTAGTGGAAAGATTGTTTCCTTGGTCTGATCTGATGATCAGCCCCTTTCTTCTGCCAGGTGTTGTGACTAACAGACAGTATCAGTAATGGAAAGACTAATGGAAATATTGTTTCCTTGGTCTGATCTGATGATCAGCTCCTTTCTTCTGCCAGCAGTTGTGACTGACAGATAGTATCAGTAATGGAAAGACTAATGGAAATATTGTTTCCTTGGTCTGATCTGATGATCAACTCCTTTCTTCTGCCAGGAGTTGTGACTGACAGATAGTATCAGTAATGGAAAGACCAATGGAAACATTGTTTCCTTGGTCTGATCTGATGATCAACTCCTTTCTACTGCCAGGAGTTGTGACTGACAGATAGTATCAGTAATGGAAAGACCAATGGAAACATTGTTTCCTTGATCTGATCTGATGATCAGCTCCTTTCTTCTGTCAGGAGTTGTGACTGACAGATAGTATCAGTAATGGAAAGACCAATGGAAACATTGTTTCCTTGGTCTGATCTGATGATCAGCTCCTTTCTTCTGCCAGCAGTTGTGACTGACAGATAGTATCAGTAATGGAAAGACCAATGGAAACATTGTTTCCTTGGTCTGATCTGATGATCAGCTCCTTTCTTCTGCCAGCAGTTGTGACTGACAGATAGTATCAGTAATGGAAAGACCAATGGAGACATTGTTTCCTTGGTCTGATCTGATGATCAGCTCCTTTCTTCTGTCAGGAGTTGTGACTAACAGATAGTATCAGTAATGGAAAGAGCAATGGAAACATCTGATCTGATGATCAGCACCTTTCTTCTGCCAGGAGTTGTGACTAACAGATAGTATCAGCAATGGAAAGACTAGTGGAAAGATTGTTTCCTTGGTCTGATCTGATGATCAGCACCTTTCTTCTGCCAGGAGTTGTAACTGACAGATAGTATCAGTAATGGAAAGCCCAATGGAAAGATTGTTTCCTTGGTCTGATCTGATGATCAGCTCCTTTCTTCTGCCAGGAGTTGTGACTGACAGATAGTATCAGTAATGGAAAGACCAATGGAAATATTGTTTCCTTGGTCTGATCTGATGATCAGCACCTTTCTTCTGCCAGGAGTTGTGACTAACAGATAGTATCAGTAATGGAAAGACCAATGGAAATATTGTTTCCTTGGTCTGATCTGATGATCAGCACCTTTCTTCTGCCAGGAGTTGTAACTGACAGATAGTATCAGTAATGGAAAGCCCAATGGAAAGATTGTTTCCTTGGTCTGATCTGATGATCAGCTCCTTTCTTCTGCCAGGAGTTGTGACTGACAGATAGTATCAGCAATGGAAAGACTAATGGAAATATTGTTTCCTTGGTCTGATTTGATGATCAGCTCCTTTCTACTGCCAGGAGTTGTGACTAACAGATAGTATCAGTAATGGAAAGACCAATGGAAACATTGTTTCCTTGGTCTGATCTGATGATCAGCTCCTTTCTTCTGACAGGAGTTGTGACTAACAGATAGTATCAGTAATGGAAAGACCAATGGAGACATTGTTTCCTTGGTCTGATCTGATGATCAGCTCCTTTCTTCTGCCAGGAGTTGTGACTGACAGACAGTATCAGTAATGGAAAGACCAATGGAAACATTGTTTCCTTGGTCTGATCTGATGATCAGCTCCTTTCTTCTGACAGGAGTTGTGACTAACAGATAGTATCAGTAATGGAAAGACCAATGGAGACATTGTTTCCTTGGTCTGATCTGATGATCAGCTCCTTTCTTCTGCCAGGAGTTGTGACTGACAGACAGTATCAGTAATGGAAAGACCAATGGAAACATTGTTTCCTTGGTCTGATCTGATGATCAGTTTTCTTCCACTAGAAGTTGTGACCAACAGATAGTATCAGCAATGGAAACATTGTTTTGGGGGTTTGATCTGATGATCAGCTCCTTTCTTTCTCTTTTAGTGAAATAACTAACTTCTGACTTAATAATAAAAAACAAATATCTAATTATTGAAATCAAATATTATCTGTTGCACACACAATCACATAATGCAGTTACACACACACACAGCCTCATATACACATTCCTTGATTTACTACATCAACTATTGTATCATCTTCCTGCATGGCCATGTAGTTAAGGAATTAGCTTCATAACCACAATGTTCTAGGTTCCGTTCTACCTTAGGCCAGTGTCTTCTACTATAACCTTGAGTCATCATCATTATCAAGATTTTTACATCATTGTTTCCATACCTTAGCAGTTCAACAGAAGGAATCAATAAAATAAGTTTGGGACTTTAAAAAAATAAGTACTAGTGTCAATATTTTTTCTTTCTTACCTCATGCAATGCAATAAAGCCACTAAAATGCAAGGGATTTTTTAGCAAGGAAAAGGACAAGATAGAGAGAACATAATTTAAGAAGAACGATAATTCAAGGTGATGGGGGATGTTGTTTTGAATTTTTACAGTGGTCAGAAAAACATTAAGCTGGAAGAAAATTCTCTAGGGAAGATGTGCAAAGGAAAAAACAACTATCAGAATTTATGATTAGTGAAAGTGTGTGGCTGAGTGGTTAGAAAATTGGATTCACAATCATCTGGTTGTGAGTTCAATTCCTGGACCAGGCGATGCATTTTGTTCTTAAACAAGACATTTTAGTTCCCGTTGTTCCTTCTGCCAAGAATTTCAACTGACAGATAGTATCAGCAATGGAAAGACCAATGGAAATATTGTTTCCTTGGTCCAATTCAACAATTTCCATTCCACACAGTAAATAATAATAATAATAATAATAATAATAATAATAATAATAATAATAATAATAATAATGAAATTATTGTGTACAGTGCTCAGGTGCACTACAACTCATCAAAGGTGCATGTATAGTACATAGAATAATGTACAAATGTCAGGAAAATGAACAGTGTATGAGTCATGATATAATAACAATAACAATAATGAAATATTGTGTACAGTGCCCAGGTGCACCACAACTCATCAAAAAAGTGCATGTACAGTACATAGGGCAATGCACAAACATCAGTAAAATGAACAGTGCACGAGTCATGATACACACGTGTGCATGTGCATGGAAGGGGCACATCAGGTGTAGTTTTGGCGTATTTCGGGAAGCATGAGAATGAGGTTTGGGATCTTGTCGATTCAAAGAATGAAGAAGATGATTACAAATTCTTTTAAAGCAGTGCTCCAGCATGGCCAGAGTTTAATGACTGAAACCAGTAAAAGTCTGATAGAAAAGAATAAAAACATGGTTGGCCAATAAAATGCATTTATTTCCACAGCAGTGATCATTTCAAAACATATTTACATACAAAGGAATGGTCACTTGGTGTGGTAGTGTGGTGGTGTAGTGGGCAGCTGATGTGGTGGTCACTGGGTGTAGTGGGCAGCTGATGTGGTGGTCACTGGGTGTAGTGGGCAGCTGATGTGGTGGTCATTTGGTGTAGTAGGCAGCTGATGTGGTGGTCAGTGGATATGGTTGTCTGTTGATGTGGGGGTGTGTCTCTTTAATTTTAAACATACCTACTCATATTTAAATATAGAGAAGGAGGGAGTGATGTAAGTAGGTTGATAAGTAGAACAAGGTAACAGAGTTTGGTGACCTTGCTAAGTTTGATGAAAAAGTTTGATGAATGTTTGATGAAACAGTTTGATAAAACAGTTTGATAAAACATTTTGATGAACCAGTTTGATAAAACAGGTTGATGAAACAGCCAAAAACATTTTGATATGTCAGAGTGTCCAAGATGAATATTTGATGGTTTAAAGACACAGAAGGACGTTTCTCGGAGACGATCCAGCTACTCGCTTCTGGAAGAGAGAATTAAAGGTTTTTTAAAATATTATGTACAATGTAAAATATAACTATTTACAGTGAAAGCTACTAATTCAAAACTTATTCAAAAATATAATTTCTAAACTTATATTATAATAAGAACGCGGTCTGTCTGTCATGCTTATTTTATACTAGCAGATGTACCCGGCGTTGCTCGGGAAATGAATGACAGCCTGAATTGTTCAAGGTCGTTTATGGCTTAGTGCATGTCAGCTTATGGCAGCTAATTGGTTAGCCAATGAGAGGTCGCCTCAATAGCACGTGCCAAAACGGCCTGGTACTTCAAAAGTTAACAGGAGCCTAGTATTTGTACACAGACAGACCGACAGACACACACACAGACCGACTTGCTTTTATATATATAGATGGTTAGGGAGAGCACCAAGTGAGAGATATCTACGTAGATACTCCAACCAGTAGGCATCTCTAACAAAATACACCCCGTTCCACCACCACCACCCCCACCCCATCCACACCACCCCGTTCTATGTAAAGTTATGTTGGTGCCGCGCCATCCAGGCCGAAACAAATGAGATCGTGTAGGTGTCACGACAAAAAAACACACAGTCCACGCTGTAATGTGGCCGTGTAGGCAACACGGTAAAAACCTCCCAGACCCACACTGTAAATGTGGTTGGTGTTAGAAAGGGCATCCAACTGTAGAAAACCCGCCAGACAGTCCTATGCGAGCAAGACAATCACTCTTGCCTCAAGTGGGACTACCCCCGTCCAAACCCATGCAAGCGTGGAACACGGACGTTAAACGTTGATGATGATGATGATGATGATGATAGAGAGAGAAAAGGGAACATCATTTGTTTAGAGAGAACGAGTGACAGAAAGAGGGAGACGATGTCACCCCCATCTAGTAATAATAATTTCTGATATAGGCACATGGCCAACCATATATGGGAGAGGAGAAAGTCAATTAAATCAACATCAATTCTGGCTATGTAAAAATCAGGAGACTGATTTTCTCTTTAGAATAGCCGAATATTGTCCAGCTACCATATATGGAAGATGACGATAGTAATATGATTCAACATGAAGGTACTGAAGGAATTTATAGTAGTAAAAGAAAATAACGAAAACAATGATAATAATTGTTTCTACTTTTGGCACAAGGCCAGCAATTATCCCAGTGTATTACTGGTACTTTATTTTATCGACCCCGTAAGGATGAAAGGCAAAGTTAACCTTGGTTATATAGACATAATTGTTTCTACTTTTGGCACAAGGCCAGCAATTATCCCAGTGTATTACTGGTACTTTATTTTATCGACCCCGTAAGGATGAAAGGCAAAGTTAACCTTGGTTATATAGACATAATTGTTTCTACTTTTGGCACAAGGCCAGCAATTATCCCAGTGCATTACTGGTACTTTATTTTATCGACCCCGTAAAGATGAAAGGCAAAGTTCACCTCGGCAGGATTTGAACTCAGACCATAAGTTCAAATCCCGCCAAGGTTAACTTTGCCTTTCATCCTTACGGGGTCGATAAAATAAAGTACCAGTAATACACTGGGATAATTGCTGGCCTTGTGCCATAATAATGACTTCTGATTTAGGAAATTGGCCAACAATTTGTGTGGGAGGGGAAAGTTAATTATATCGATCCCAGTGTATTACTGGTACTTTATTTTATCGACTCCGTAAAGATAAAAAGCAAAGATAACCTTGGCAGGATTTTAAATCAGAACATAAAGGGGCGTAACTCTATGCTACAAAAGGTCCAACACTACCAATCCAACACCCTTAATAACGACAACAATCTACAAATATAACACGTCCATCACAAACTAGAGATGACTGAGGAAGGAAGGGGTGATAACGTCGACTGAGGAAGGAAGGGGTGATAACGTCGACATAGAAAGGAGGGGTGATTATGTCGACTGAGGAAGGAAGGGGGTGATTATGTCGAGTGAGGAAGGAGGGGTGATTAGCCTTTCAGCTAATTGGTTATAAAAAAGACAATACTTACAACAGCCCCAGAAAAGGGACCTGGCATTTCACTGTATCGACGAAGGGCTTCTCGAATATCAGCTGGGGTGATGGCTTGGAAGGTCTGGAGTTCAAGTTGGTTGGCAGGTATATTCTAGAAGAGATAAACATATATATATATGTGTGTATATATATATATATATATATATATATATATATGTGTGTGTGTATATATATATATTTATCATTTCATTTTACATCCGCTTTTCCCTGCTTGCAAGGGTGGGACGGGAACTGATTCTGGCTTGATTTCTACAGCTGGATGCCCTTCCTAACACCAACTTCATTTACAGTGAGTGCTGGGTGCTATTTTTACCGTGGCACCTCCACGACCACTTTGCAGTAGAATGATAGGGACCCCAGTCCCTATCATCTCATTTCTACAGCTGAGTAAACTGGAGCAATGTGAAATAAAGTGTCTTGCTCAAGGAAACAACACATCACCCGGTCTGAAAATTGAACTCACAACCTTTCGATTGCAAGCCCAATGCTCTAACCACTAAGCCATGTGCCTCCACATATATATATATATATATAGAGAGAGAGAGAGAGAGAGAGAGAGAGAGAGAGAGAGAGAGAGAGAGAGAGAGAGAGAGAGAGAGAGAGAGAGAGAGAGAGAGAGAGAGAGGTAGATAGATAGATAGAGAGAGATAGGTAGATAGAGAATGAGGTGGGAAGGAATGGTCATGTTGGTGCCATGATGAAAAAGGCACCCAGTCCACACTGTAATGTGGTTGGTGTTAGGAAGGGCATCCAGCCGTAGAAACCAAACTAAAATACAAATCCATATGAAGGAGCAAGATGTGGTCATGACCTGACTGGTTTCAGAACAACACAACCTGTCTAACCCACACAAGTCTGGTAAAATAGTCATATGATGATGATGATGATGAGCTATCTTCTCTGTAAGGTTCAGCATTTTGAGGTCAGCTCTCACCACCTCTACCCAAGTCTTCTTCTACTGCAGCTTCCATCCACTGGAATTTCCTGGCACTTCTTCATCTAACAATAATCATCCATATGTATCACATATCTCTGCCAGCATAGTAGTCTTCCTTACACACTACATCTAATTCCTCTTATACTCAGCTTTTTCTCTCAATTCATCCATGCTTTATTGTTCATCTATGCACACTAACATTACACATCCATTGAAGCAGGCTCGCTTCACAAATAATTTGCTTTCACAGCCTATGTCCCCAGCCATGCAACATTGCACACAGACATCATACAGCCTGCATTTCATTTACACAGAGAAACCCTTTGTTGTCAATTGAGGTACTCTCAGGTCCCAAATAATAGGAGGGGGTGAAATAAGTAGGGTGGGGGTTGGAACATCGGTAATTTTTGTAGGTTGCCCCTGTTGATTTTTTTTTAAAAACCAGAATTAATCTTTTAGTTTACATATTGAGGCCCCAACCCATCCTATTTATTTTATAATGTATGTGATTTCTTGTAATCTACTTTTTTTATCATGTATGTTTTTTAATGTCTTAAGAAAATTAAAGTATAATTTCGCTGGAAATAGATGAGCAAAATTTAATAAGTGTGTGTGTGTGTGTGGGGGGGGGGGGGGTTTACAACATGAAATTATTGGCTACTTACAAAATTAATTGAAACATATCAGCAGTGTATTTAATTAAAGATACAGTAATAAAAAGGTTAAAATGTTTACCGCTGTCATTCTCATCATCAACTAACATCCATTTTCCACACTAGCATGGGTTAGACCACCTTACAGTGTGGACTGGGTAGCATTTGTCATGTTACCACCACAACCACCTTACAGTGTGGACTGGGTGGCATTTGTCATGTTACCACCACAACCACCTTACAGTGTGGACTGGGTACTTTTTGTCATGACACCTACATGACCACTTTACAGTGTGGACTGGGTGCTTTTTGTTGTGTCACCACCACAACCCCTTTACAGTGTGGACTGGGTGCATTTTGTTGTGTCACCACCACAACCACTTTACAGGGTGGACTGGGTACTTTTTATCATGACACCTACATGACCACTTTACTGTGTGGACTGGGTGCTTTTTGTTGTGTCACCACCACAAACACTTTACAGTGTGGACTGAGTGCTTTTTGTCAAGACACCTACATGACCACTTTACTGTGTGGACTGGGTGCTTTTAGTTGTGACACCTACATGACCACTTTACAGTGTGGACTGGGTGCTTTTAGTTGTGACACCTACATGACCACTATACAGTGAGGACTGGGTGTCTTTTTGTCATGACACCTACATGACCACTATAGTGCGGGCTGGGCTCTTTTGTGATGGCTCCAGGATGGATCACTTTACAGAGGAGGTTGGAGACTTGGGAGGGGTGGGAAAGATGCTTTCAATAATTTTATTATTTTAGAAATGTTTGTTAATGTTCTAAATACCAGGTTAGTAAAAAAGATTCAGTTATTTCATTATATTTCTCTAGATTTTTGGTTATTTTCCAAATTAATTTGGATCTGTAGGCAGTGTTCATTAGATGAAAGGGAAACACAACAACAACAACAACATAAAAAGACGCAACATTCTAATGAGAGCCTGACTCTCTGTTTACCTGATTAGGGGACACAAGACCAGTTCCTTTGGCCCCTACTTGCCCAGTAGGCTGACAACCAGACCCAGCATTATTGATAGGGTTCTCTTGGAAAGGTTCATAGAAATTTCCACATGTGTTGGGTATGTTTTTGCCAATGGGGTCGGCAGAATTACCACCCATGTGTTTGGCTAAAGCGTCAGCAGCGTTTGCTGCCATGTGTTTGGCCATGGGGTCGACAGAGCTTCCGATGTGTTTGGCTATTGGATCAGCTGTGAAACCCATTGCCTCCCTCTGAACGATCAATGCCAGGTCCATCAACTGTAAAAGACAAAAGCAACAAATATTAATGATTCTGTAGAGACAGAGAGACAGACAGACATGCACACATGCACACACAGTTACACACACACAGTCATATCATCATCATCATCATTTTACGTCCGCTTTTCCCTGCTTGCAAGGGTGGGATGGGAACTGATTCTGGCTTGATTTCTACAGCTGGATGCCCTTCCTAACACCAACCTCATTTACAGTGAGTGCTGGGTGCTTTTTTGCTGAGGCACCTCCATGACTACTTTGCAGTGGAATGATAGGGACCCCAGTCCTATCATCTCATTTCTACAGCTGAGTAAACTGGAGCAATATATATATATATTAGTCATTCACAGTATTAATAATACATTAAAAAAACTGACAGTTTTATAGACAATGTTGACAATAGCACATATTCACTATTACCATCACCGTCATTGTTTTAACATCAACCTTTTCATGGATTAGATTGGACTTTTTGAAGCAATGTTTTATAGCTGGATGCCCTTCTTGACATCATCTCTTTTAGTCACTTATTACAACATGGTATAAGAGGGATAAGTTGTAGTGTGTGGGAGAGAAGACTGAGATGGTATGGACATGTGATGCACATGGAGGATGACTGCTGGGTGAAGAAGTGCCAAGAAATTCCAGTAGATGAAAGACGTAGTTGAGAAAGACCATGAAAAACATGGGCGGAGGTGGTGAGAGCAGACCTCAGATCGCTGAAGCTCACGGAGGAGATGACGAAGGACCGTGACAAGTGGAGAGATGCTGTGTTGAATAGGACCTGTCCCACCCTTGCAAGCAGGTAAAAGCGGACGTAAAATGATGATGATGATGATGATGATATCTTCCTCATCATTATCCCCATTTAACATTCATTTTCCATGCTAGCACAGGTTAGAAAAGTGCCCCAGCATGGCCTCAGCTGGATAGTTGGAACAGGTAAAAGAGTAAAAAAGTATATATGTATATATAAGTGAGACAGACAGAGACAGACAGACAGACAGACATAGACAGATAGATAGATGAACAGCTAGCAAGACTGATAGACAGACAGACAGACAGATATATAAACAGGTAAATTAGATAACTTACAATAGTTTACTAAGACAAAACTAAACCACAAAAACAACAACAGCTGCCTCTCCCTCCTTTGACTCAAATGGGTGTAAATGGTAGGGTCAAATTGATCCCTATTTTACCTGTGCAATAGTCTCATAGGCCAGGTAACTAAACATCTCCAGAGCTAACGGGTTTGGTTTTGGTTCAACACATACTCCAGACATTAACCAGTCTTTGAAACGCTGGGACTTGTATTTACGAGCTGAAAAAAATGTATATATCAAATGTTGGTTAATGGTTATTTTAACCCTTTAGCATTTAAACCGGCCATATCTGGCCAGAATTCCTTCACCCCTTTCTGTTCGAACTGGCTGTAACTGGCCATTTATACTGATGTTAAGGTATTGTTCTCAAAATAAATAACTGTTTCTACGTTAGGCACAAGGCCAGCAAATACCCAGTGTATTACTGGTACTTTATTTTATCGACCCCGTAAGGATGAAAGGCAAAGTTAACCTCGGCGGGATTTGAACTCAAAATAAATAACATCAAAATCTCATAGATTCGATATTATGTGAGATAAAACCTTTACCATAAAAATACAATAGTATATATAGAGTAATATAAATGGTAAAGGGTTAAGTGAATATATTGATTACATTAACCCTTTCATTACCATCTAAACTATAATAGAGTAAGGAGTGCAGACTGCATCCAGAATATATTTTTTTATCCCGTTTGTAAAATAAGTTGGATTACTTTGAATAAATAATGAATGAATATTAAATAATTTAACCCTTTAGTGTTCAAACCGGCCTAAACCGGCCAGTTTCTGTTGAAACTGGTCAACTCAAACTGATGTTAAGGTATTGTTCTCAAAATAAATACTTTCAAAATCTCATAGATTCGATATTATGTGAGATATTATGTGAGGTAAAGCCTTTACTATGAAAATACAATAGTATATATAGAGTAATGTGAATGTTATGTGAGATATTATGTGAGGTAAAGCCTTTACCATGAAAATACAATAGTATATATAGAGTAATGTAAATGTTATGTGAGATATTATGCGAGGTAAAGCCTTTACTGTGAAAATACAATAGTATATATAGAGTACTGTGAATGTTATGTGAGATATTATGAGAGGTAAAGCCTTTACTGTGAAAATACAATAGTATATATAGAGTAATGTGAATGTTATGTGAGATATTATGTGAGGTAAAGCCTTTACCATGAAAATACAATAGTATATATAGAGTAATGTGAATGTTATGTGAGATATTATGTGAGGTAAAGCCTTTACTGTGAAAATACAATAGTATATATAGAGTAATGTGAATGTTATGTGAGATATTATGTGAGGTAAAGCCTTTACTGTGATAATACAATAGTATATATAGAGTAATGTAAATGTTATGTGAGATATTATGTGAGGTAAAGCCTTTACTGTGAAAATACAATAGTATATATAGAGTAATGTAAATGTTATGTGAGATATTATGTGAGGTAAAGCCTTTACCATGAAAATACAATAGTATATATAGAGTAATGTGAATGCTAAAGGGTTAATGTAATTTAATCCTGGTCATTTTATTCTTTTATATAGACATATATACATATATATACATTATAATGTGTGTGTATATATACTCACAGAAGTTCACCTGGCGTGATTCACAGAACTCCTTGTATTGTTGTGGATCCATGTGTCTGGAGAGTAATTCAGCTCTCTGTAATATATGTATAATGACAGAAATAATATATATATATATATATATATGTAAAAAAACACAATAGACGATGAAGTACTCTATTGGGCTGGATGCCCTTCCTAACGCCAACCACATTTATAGTAAGTACTGAGTGCTTTTTGTCGTGACACTAACACAAACACTTTAGAGTGTGGACTGGGTGATTTTTGTCATTACACCTACTCGACCACTTTACAGTGTGGGCTGAGTGTGTGTGTGTGTATATATATGAGACATAGGCATTGTGTGCATAGGATCTGCGAAGACTGGAGAGGAACGAGGATGCATGCTCCGTTGGATGTGTACTAGTAATATACACAAACGGCAAAACATAAATGAACTAAGTGAGAAATTAGGAATAAAAGGGATCAGATGCTGTTTACTTGAGATTCCGCCAGGTTTAAAAATGCCCAAGAAATGTCATATGCCACCACAGCCCCATCATACAACCATATTGGTTCAAAACACAGGAAATCCATAGAATTCCACCACCAAAGTGACTCGGGTATAATGGTAAAAATATACCCGATAGAAGTGAGTAGGGAGGTTGTTGGGTTATCTAGAACACCAGAAGTCTCCACCACGATATATTCAAACGACAAACCTTATCGGAAAGCTTACGATTTTCAGCTTATACAGGTACACCTCAGGCTACGACGTTAATTGGTCCCAACGCTGTATTTTAACATACATACAATATATAGTAAACTATTATTTATGTATGCATAAACAATAGTTTAGTGTACTATATATTGTATGTACGGTATTCAGAAAAACCGCCGAAACTTAGAAAATGACGAAACAACGTAAGCCGACATGTACAAGAACATGTTTTCAAACTTAAATCAAAGTAGACAACTCTCGAGATATAAGAGTTATGTCCCTTGAAAATCAGCCATCTTTGATTTTCCCATTAAGAGTTTTACGAAGTGACTAACAGCCAGGATCAAGCATGCATATAGTTTAGTACCACCACCTCTCTCGATGTATATGCTTTTTAAATGAGATTTATCAGAGTAGTAGGACGGCATCACATTAAATATTAAAGTATTTACTGTAATACTGCACAGCAATCTATCCACTAGTAAAGATACTATAAACCTTTAGTATAAAACAACACTATGACTACATCACATTAAATATTAAAGCCTTTACTGTAATTCTGTAAATTTTCACAACAATCTGTCCACCAGTAAAGATACTATAAACATTTAGTATAAAACAACACTATGACTACATCACATTAAATATTAAAGCCTTTACTGTAATTCTGTAAATTTTCACAACAATCTGTCCACCAGTAAAGATACTATAAACATTTAGTATAAAACAACACTATGACTGTATTGCATTAAATATTAATGTCTTTACTTTAATACTGTAAATATTCACAACAATCTGTCTACCAGTAAAGATACTATAAACATTTAGTACAAAACAACACTATGACTACATCACATTATATATTAAAGTCTTTACTTTAATACAGTAAATTTTCACAACAATCTGTCCACTAGTAAAGATACTATAAACATTTGAATTAACAAATGAAATTAACAAAACATTTAAGCTAACAAACTATTTTTTTTATAGATATTTTCTGCTACAACATAACAGGTTGTTAAAAGTTAACATTCTGTACCACATGAGACCACATTAACAAAACATTGTTGAAACATACCAAACAACATTAGGACTGCATCAAATTAAAAATTAAAAGCTTTCTTCTTCTTTGCCCACTTAATCGTGGTGGGCAGAGTCCTCAGACACTCCTTCTAGTTGGTACTGTCAGAAGCAACCATTTCCCCAAGCAAGACCAGTCAAGCTCAGGGTTTAACCCTAGGTCTCCTGCCAGTTGGTTTTGCCCGTAAAATCTATCCAATGATTCTTTCCTGAGACATTCTAACCACATGTCCATAATATCAGAGTTCTGATTTCTCAATTCGGAGAAGTAACAGCTCCCACTTGGAGTGACTCTCTGATCTCCGAGCTACACACTCAATCCAGTAACATTACTCCAAAGATCCCTTGGAAGAACCCATTTCGGCCGCTTGTATTCGCGATCATATTCTTTCAGTCATTACCCAAGATATATTACCATAGGTAAGGGTTGGCACAAATACTGAATTAGAGATAGAGAGTTTGTCTTTTACACCTACCTCCCTTCTTCTGATTACCGAATGCTGAAGCTGGCACATTACTGCACCAGCTCCTGTAATTTTTGCACTTAATTCAGTCTCCTGTCTTGCATCACTTGTGAACACAACTCCGAGATATTTGAACTTCACCTGCTTCAGTTGAACTCCATTTACATATAGAGTACACTACACAGGCTTCCTTGAGAGGAAAAGTGTCTCAGTTTTCGCAGCACTGGTTTTTATTCCAGCCATGCAGCACTTGGCATCTAAACTATTAAGTGCATGTCACCAACCACTTTCCGACAAGTTAAGTAAAACCATGTTATCTGCAAATTCCAGTCGAATGACTTTACACCCTCCAATCATGACACCACTTCCAACTCAGCTGCAACATGTCAGTCCTGTTCATGAAAATAACGAACAGGAGAGGTGACAGTACGCACCCTTGGCAGAGTCTGACTCCTACATCAAATGGTTTTGATTTAGCACCATTTATTTGAACACAAATACTCGGGCATTTCTATAGAGACATCAGAGTTACAAAAACTGACCATCGATCCCATACTGCTGCAGAACGTTCTACAGCAGGTCCTGTGGAATTTGGTCGTATGCCTTTTTGAGGTCTACAAAGTAAGAATGTATCTTTTGGCAGTACTCCCCTGATTTCTCAAAGACCTGTCGCAGTGTGAATGTTTGGTCAGCTGTGCTACATCTGGAGTGAAAACCACAGTTCAGCAGTTAGCTTGGACTTGACAATCACCCTGCACCTCTTTGCCAGACACTTAGCATAGACTTTACCAGGAAGGTGTAACAAGGAGATTCCTTTATAACTGGAGCAATCTCTCTTGTTGCCTCTTTTTGAAAAATGGGATTATCCCCCCCCCCCCCCCCCCCCAAAAAAAAAATTGCCATTGCTTAGGTGCCTTTCCAGAGATCCAGGCCACCCAACACACGAGTCAGCCTGAGAATACCTTCTCTATTTAAGGCTTTTAACATCTTGGGTCGAATTTCATTTTCCCCAGTGGCCTTGCTACATTTGAGCTCTTTAATTGCTCTTGTGATTAGTCATCGCTGAGAGATTAGTCATCGCTCCCAGATGCACCTTATATACATCAGAAGATGCTCTTGTGATTGGGTTTAGAAGATTAGAAAAGTATTCTCTCCATCTCTTAAGGATGCACTTCTTCGAAGAGAGGAAAACCCCAGATGCATTCCTAATAGGTGTGGAGGAGGACTTCTTATTACGAAGTCGGTGGATGATCTGCCAGAACACTTTATTTGCTGATCTAAAGTCGGATTCCAGCTTAACCCCGAAGTCCCCCCCATGTCTTAACTTTGGCCGCCTTTACTGTCTCTGCTGCAATTTTTTGTGCCTACTTGTATCGCATGTGCAAGAAGGAGAATTTATTTCCAAGCCAAGCTTTGTAGGCCTCCTTTTTTGCTCGGATGAAATCTTTGACTTCTTGTTTGAACCAAAGAGTCCTCATGCTCTCTGGTGTCACAACAAGCCTCTTTGGCTCGCTAAATTTAACAGCTGAAGCAGAAACTGCTGAGCTGAACAATCTCCACTCTGTTTCAACGTCCTCGGTGTGCTCAGGGAGTTCTATAAATTGGGATGCAATGGTATCTGCATACCTGGTCCTGACTTCCTTATCCACCAACGCTTCCTACTTTACCCTGTTGGTCGACTTGGACCTGTCAATCTTGTGGGCTTCTTTGGCTTTAGGTAGTCTCAAGTTGCAGATAACTAGATCAGTTGATAGCTCAGCCCTTCTCCTAACATAAACAAAATCAAAGAGATCAGAGACAATAACGAAATCAGTTGTTGATTTCTGTTCCTGATTCCTCTTAATCCATGTATATTTATGGATGTCTGTGTACTGGAAGAAGGTGTTAATAATAGAGAGTCCATTGCTAGAACAGAAGTCAGTTAAGGCCACTCCAGCTTGTGCAGTCATTTCTGGTGCCATAATAGTGAATAGTGGAGTTTACTCTGTTACTGCAAATTTTCACACAAATCTGTCCACAAGTAAAGATACTGCAAACATTTAAATCAACAAACCACATGAAACCACATTAGTCAGACATTCCAGAAAAGTATAAAACAACACTAGGACTGCATCACATTAAACATTCAAATATTTACTCTATTACTGCAAATTTTCACAACAATTGTTCACTAGTCGTTTTAATTAACAAACCTGTTTTTAGATATGTTCTGCTAAATCATTACAGGGTGTTAAAAGTTAATATGGGAGACTAAATTATATTTACACAAGGTAAAACTGAACAATAAATAGTGTTTTGTTTCAAAGCAACCACAATGGGAATTTGACAGTAAATGTTAAAAATATAGAAAACAATGACACTGGGTTGTTACATTTCAGTTCTTTATGCATGGTTCAGATGCCCTTCCTAGCTCCAACCACATTTACAGTGTGTGCTGGCTGCTTTTTACCGCGTCTTTTACACATCCACTTTACAGTGTGTGCTGGGTGCTTTTTACCGTGTCTTTTACACAACCACTTTACAGTGTGTGCTGGGTGCTTTTTACCGTGTCTTTTACACAACCACTTTACAGTGTGTGCTGGGTGCTTTTTACCGTGTCTTTTACACAACCACTTTACAGTGTGTGCTGGGTGCTTTTTACCGTGTCTTTTACACAACCACTTTACAGTGTGTGCTGGCTGCTTTTTACCGTGTCTTTTACACAACCACTTTACAGTGTGTGCTGGCTGCTTTTTACCGTGTCTTTTACACAACCACTTTACAGTGTGTGCTGGGTGCTTTTTACCGTGTCTTTTACACAACCACTTTACAGTGTGTGCTGGGTGCTTTTTACCGTGTCTTTTACACAACCACTTTACAGTGTGGGCTAGATGGATATTTGTGGTACCAACATATCATACACACATATACATATATGTACACATATATATCATGATAATGATATACGTATATCATCATCACCTCCACCTTATGCCCATTTTCCACACTAGCATGGGTTAGACGGGTTGTCCTGTTGTGGGAAATGCTAGGTCAAGTGACCATGTCTTGCTCATACAAGACTGATTCTGGCTTGGTTTTTACAGCTGGATGCCCTTCCTAACGCCAACCTCATTTACTGGGTGATTTTTTTCCATGGCGCCTACACATCCACTTTACAGTGTGGGCTGTGTGCTTTTTGTTGTGACACCTACACGACCAGTAAAACCATGCATCGCGAAAAATGTCACATATCAAACTTGAAGATTTTTTAAAGTGAGGAAAGGCTTTTCATGGGGCCAATTCCATTCTCTGAACATCGAATGCATTTACCCAAAAAGAAGGATTGGTCTACATCATTGGATGCAAATGAAGTCACAGGTTTTATATCTGAGTGACCTTCTCCTAGAGAGATGTCTTAATGAAGACTAGGAGTCTCATTCCTAAAAAAAACAAAAAAAACATATATATATATATATATATATATCTGGAAGACGTGGTAGAGGTAGACCACGAAAAACAAGGGTGGAGGTGGTGAGAGCAGACCTCAGATCGCTGAAGCTCACGGAGGAGATGACGAAGGACCGTGACAAGTGGAGAGATGCTGTGCTGAATAAGACCCGTCCCACCCTTGCAAGCAGGGAAAAATAGACGTAAAATGATGATGATAATGATGATGATATATGATGGTCAGCTGAAAAGTTCATGGTTGTTCTATGAAAGTATGATGGTCAGCCTATGAATTTACAGCTGACCATCATAAAGACATATGTCAATGGCCTAATGAGGTTGTTTACCATTTTTTTTAGAGGAAATGATCCTTGGTTTAATAGTGTATACAATCTGCTACTGTGTACACAATCTGCTACTGTGTACACAACACATCCAAAGTTGACTGAAGTCCAAGTTGATGAAAATATGATGTAAGAGTAAATATACTAAATATACAGTACACACTATTGACCACCACCACCACCACCACCACCATCACCACCACCACCATCATCACCACCACCACCATCATCACCACCACCACCATCATCATCATCATCACCATCACCACCACCACCATCACCACCACCACCACCACCACCACCACCACAAACACTGCCACCACCACTACCACCACACAAACACTGCCACCACCACCACAAACACTGCCACCATCACACAAACACTGCCGCCACCACCACACAAACACTGCCACCATCACCACCACCACACAAACACTGCCACCATCACCACCACCACACAAACACTGCCACCATCATCACCACCACCACCACAAACACTGCCACCATTGACATCATCATCATCATTTAACATCCATTTTTTCGTACTCACATATGTCTCTTTCTCACTCGATATATATATATATATATATATATATATATATATATATATATATATATATATATATATACACACAGAGAGATATATATATATACAATCATCATCACCGTTTTAAGTCCGTTCTTCCACGCTAGCATGGGTTAGACAGGTTGTCCTGTTGTGGGCAGTGCCCGGTCGGCTGACCTTGTCTTACTCATACGGGCTCTGATTCTGGCTTGATTTCTACAGCTGGATGCCCTTCCTAACACCAACCTCATTTACAGTGAGTGCTGGGTGCTTTTTTGCCGTGGCACCTACACGTCCACTTTACAGTGAGTGCTGGGTGCTTTTTTGCCATGGCACCTACACTATCACTTTACAGTGAGTGCTGGGTGCTTTTTTGCCGTGGCACCTACACGTCCACTTTACAGTGAGTGCTGGGTGCTTTTTTGCCATGGCGTCTACATGTCCACTTTACAGTGGGGGAAGTGGGGAGGCATATTGTCTATATGCTTCAGTGTCAGCTTGTTCCCGTGGGAAGTCAGGTCTTCTGTATTACTGCATGACGCCAGAGATCATGGTCTTGTGTCTTGTGCATATACATATATATATTATATATATATATATATATATATATAAACCTTAACTATATAAACCTTAATCTAGTTAGAAAAATATAAAAACAATCTCTTCTCAACATATATTAATAACCTTAAATTACCACACTAATAATGGAAAGATATGCTGATGAGAATAGGTGCAAA
>OZ024765.1:5596624-5609124 GCA_964016885.1 Eledone cirrhosa | reverse complement strand
AATAGGAACAAGTATGACCCCATACTTGTTCCTATATATATATATATATATATACACATATATGTATATATGCACGCATACACAGTAGTTCGATAAATAACTACAATTATAGGCATTACAATGTCTGAAGCACTGAAAGCTGTTATGAGGTCAGTCCTCTGTTGGGTTGTGTTCCAGAGTTAAGTCAGCTGTAGTGTGCAAAGTGTAAAGAAAGTAGAATTGAAGTCACTGTTGTAGCATATGTAGAAACTTTATTGGCATATTACAATCACTTCAATATCGATTAGTTCTGGGTACAATTATAATCCATTTAAATGTGTTTTTGCACATATAAACTCACATATATGATGAGTTGTCAAGAGTTAGTCCTTGGTCATTACAATTGTACCTTTCGCTGATCGATATAAAAACGATTGTAATATGCCAATAAAGTTTATACATATGCTGCAATATTGACTTCAATCTAACTTACTATTTCATATCATCATCATCATCATTTCATTTTACGTCCGCTTTTCCCTGCTTGCAAGGGTGGGACGGGAACTGATTCTGGCTTGATTTCTACAGCTGGATGCCCTTCCTAACACCAACCTCATTTACAGTGAGTGTTGGGTGCTTTTTTGCCGTGGTGCCTACACGTCCACTTTGCAGTGGAATGATAGGGACCCCAGTCCCTATCATCTCATTTCTACAGCTGAGTAAACTGGAGCAATGTGAAATAAAGTGTCTTGCTCAAGGAAACAACACATCACCCGGTCTGAGAATTGAACTCACAACCTTTCGATTGCAAGGCCAATGCTCTAACCACTAAGCCATAAGATCAAAAGATGGTTAAATGAGTTCCATGTATTTTATTATGCGCATTTCAAAAACAAAAATCATCATGCAATAACATTTGTGTTTTCATCAGATAAAATAGGAAGACATGATATGAAGGTTAAAACACACTTGTGAATAGTGCAGTTTTAAATCAACATATATGTTGATTTAAAACTGCACTATTCACAAGTGTGTTTTAACCTTCATATCATGTCTTCCTATTTTATCTGATGAAAACACAAATGTTATTGCATGATGATTTTTGTTTTTGAAATGCGCATAATAAAATACATGGAACTCATTTAACCATCTTTTGATCTTATATATTATGTATACTCCAGTCCTACAAACTGTAGAGTGCTTCTTATCCGATATCTGCATTGCTTTATTGTACTACAATAAAACTCACCTCCTATATATATATATATATATATATGTTGTATATATGTTGTATATATGAGTTGTTACATCACTCTGGACAACATCGGTGGCATGAAGAGAGAGGAGAGACTGGTATGTATGGACAACTGCTGGTCTTCCACAAAAACACCACCACCACTACTACCACAACCATCACCAGCACCAAAATTGTCACCACTACTACCACAACCATCACCAGCACCAAAATTGTCACCACTACTACTACAACCATCACCAGCACCAAAATTGTCACCACTACTACCACAACCATCACCAGCACCAAAATTGTCACCACTACTACCACAACCATCACCAGCACCAAAATTGTCACCACTACTACCACAACCATCACCAGCACCAAAATTGTCACCACTACTACCACAACCATCACCAGCACCAAAATTGTCACCACTACTACCACAACCATCACCAGCACCAAAATTGTCACCACTACTACCACAACCATCACCAGCACCAAAATTGTCACCACTACTACCACAACCATCACCAGCACCAAAATTGTCACCACTACTACTACAACCATCACCAGCACCAAAATTGTCACCACTACTACTACAACCATCACCAGCACCAAAATTGTCACCACTACTACTACAACCATCACCAGCACCAAAATTGTCACCACTACTACCACAACCATCACCAGCACCAAAATTGTCACCACTACTACCACAACCATCACCAGCACCAAAATTGTCACCACTACTACCACAACCATCACCAGCACCAAAACTATCACTACCACAACCACCACCATCACCACTACTACCAAAATCACCACCAGCACCACTACTACTACCACCACCACCACCACCACCACCACCAACACCACTAATACCACAACCATCACCAGCACCAAAACTATCACTACTACTACCACCACCACCACCAGCACCACCACTACCATCACCAGCACCAAAACTATCGCCACCAGCACCAAAACTATCACCACTACTACCATCACCACCACCACCACTACTACCACAATCACCACCAGCACCAAAACTATCACCACTACCACCACCACCACCACTACTACCACAATCACCACCAGCACCAAAACTATCACCACTACTACCACAACCACCACCAGCACCACCACTACCATCACCAGCACCAAAACTATCGCCACCAGCACCAAAACTATCACCACTACTACCATCACCACCACCACCACTACTACCACAATCACCACCAGCACCAAAACTATCACCACTACCACCACCACCACCACTACTACCACAATCACCACCAGCACCAAAACTATCACCACTACTACCACAACCACCACCAGCACCACCACTACCATCACCAGCACCAAAACTATCGCCACCAGCACCAAAACTATCACCACTACTACCATCACCACCACCACCACCACCACTACTACCACAATCACCACCAGCACCAAAACTATCACCACTACCACCACCACCACCACTACTACCACAATCACCACCAGCACCAAAACTATCACCACTACTACCACAACCACCACCAGCACCAAAACTATCACCACTACTACCATCACCACCACCACCACCACCACTACTACCACAATCACCACCAGCACCAAAACTATCACCACTACCACCACCACCACCACTACTACCACAATCACCACCAGCACCAAAACTATCACCACTACTACCACAACCACCACCAGCACCAAAACTATCACCACTACTACCATCACCACCACCACCACCACCACTACTACCACAATCACCACCAGCACCAAAACTATCACCACTACCACCACCACCACCACTACTACCACAATCACAACCAGCACCAAAACTATCACCACTACTCCCACAACCACCACCAGCACCAAAACTGCTGGCCTGGGGCTAAACACCAGCAACAAAGAAAGACACGTCAGATAATGAAGTCCTGGAGGCACTATGTCTGAATAAAAGGCCGATAATATGCATGGTTGGCTAAGGACTGACCAGGGGTGAAACAAGTACACAAATTCATCATTGTTAGTTAAATCTGTCCACAACAATATTTACTAGGGCAAATCAACAGGTCACTGACCCCTACACACAATGATTTCATTTGCTAACATCAAGTGAATTACATGTTATACAATATATATATAGGTATGTATATATATATATAGGTTTGTGTGTATATACAGGGTGTGGACGATATTTGTTCGCAATTTTCAACTGCTATTTTTATGCAATGTTTTTTTACTTCCGTTGTCACTCTTGTCTTCATAAAAACAGTGACGATATTTCCATTATTTATTTCCAGAATAATTGATTATGAATAATTTTGAACCTCCAAATTTGTGGAAGAGACACGGAGTTCTTCTTGGAATCCGCGCCGGGAGGACAAATAAGACCAGAAGATCAACTCCCAGAACAACAGGTGGCTCGCTGTCTCATCCAAAGACGTGCCCAGAGTCATGCAGACAAAGTTTCCAGTGACAACATTGGTCTTAGGTGTCGTCAGCAGTCAAGGTGACGTCATGCCACCTCACTTCTTCCCTGAGGGCCTCAAGCTGAACACTGATGGCTACATCCGCGTTCTGAGTGAGGTAGTAAAGCCCTGGATTTACCAGGTAGCTGCAGGTAGGCTGTACGTGTGGCAGCAAGACTCAGCGCCCTGCCATACCAGCTGAAAGACCCAAGCCTGGCTGTCAGAGAACTTCGTTGACCACACTTCGCCTGACATCTCGCACCCCAGCTTGCCTGACTGCAACCCCCTCAACATCTTTGTGTGGGGCGCAGTGGAACGAGACACCAACAGATCTAGCTGCAATACGAAAGACGATCTGA
Source organism: Eledone cirrhosa (assembly GCA_964016885.1). Lineage (NCBI taxonomy): Eukaryota > Metazoa > Mollusca > Cephalopoda > Octopoda > Eledonidae > Eledone > Eledone cirrhosa. The sequence continues at coordinate 5,605,072 of OZ024765.1, read as the reverse complement.
AGGCCAGGATCACAAGTGCCTTTAGGGGCCTAAGTTGGGGGACAGTGACGAAGGCCTGTAGCCGGTTCCGAGGCCGTCTTGAGGCCGTCATCAAAGCTAATGGCGGGTTTATCGAGTGAGATCGAAAGAACAAGTCATGAAGACAAACTGACCCAAGTTTGATAAATATATCTTAAGAAATAAAACTACTGTGTTATTTTTTCCTAGACAGTAATCTTGCGAACAAATATCGTCCGCACCCTGTATATAGATATATATAATATATATATATATATATATATATATATATATATATGTATATTTATATATATATATCATCATCATCATCATCATCGTTTAACGTCCGTGTTCCATGCTTGCATGGGTTTGGACGGGAGTTTTCCCACTTGAGGCAAGCGTGGTTGTCTTGCTCGCATAGGACTGTCTGGCGGGTTTTCTACAGTTGGATGCCCTTCCTAACACCAACCACATTTACAGTGTGGGGCTGGGAGGTTTTTACCGTGTTGCCTACACGGTCACATTACAGCGTGGACTGTGTGTTTTTTTTTTTCGTGACACCTACACGATCTCATTTGTTTCGGCCTGGATTTTGTGGCACCAACATAACTTTACATTGAAAGGGGCGGTGTGGATAGGGTGGGGGTGGTGGGACGGGGGTGTATTTTGTTAGAGATGCCTACTACATATATATACATATATATATATATATATATGTATACACATATATATATGTATACACATCATCATCATCATCATCATCACCGTTTTACGTCCGTTCTTCCACGCTAGCATGGGTTAGACGGGTTGTCCTGTTGTGGGCAGTGTCTGGTCGGCTGACCATGCCTTGCTCATACAGGAACTGATCTGGCTTGATTTCTACAGCTGGATGCCCTTCCTAACACCAACCTCATTTACAGTGAGTGCTGGGTGCTTTTTCGTGGCGCCTACACGTCCACTTTACAGTGTGGGCTGGGTGCTTTTTTGCCGTGGCACCTCCACGACCACCTTGCGGTGGGGGGTGTGGGGGCATATTGTTTATATGCTTCAGCATGTACCCATGGGAGGTCGGGTACCCTGTATTACTGCGTGACGCCAGAAGTCACGGTCGTGTGTCATTGACTTTGAGAGGTGTAGTTGGGTAAGGTCGGCTTTTATCACCTCATCCCAAGTCATCTTGGGTCTCCCCACTCCGCGGTTTCCATCAACTTCTAGTGCTCTGCACCTTTTTATGCAGCTGTCATCCTTCATACGCATCACATGTCCATACCAGCGTAACCGCCTCTCCTGCACGCAGCATTTGATTCCTCTTATGCTCAGTCTCTCTCTCAATTCCTTTATGCTTTGTCGTTCACGTATATTACTGTTACACATCCATCGGAGCATGCAGGCTTCGTTTCTCTCTAATCTACGTAAGTCTTCCACCTTCAGCGCCCAGGTCTCACTACCATGCAACATCGCTGTTCGGATACACGCATCATACAGTCTGCCTTTCATTCTGAGGGAGAAGCCTTTTGCAGCTAGCAGTGGTAGTAGTTCCCTAAACTTCTTCCATCCCGTTCTTACCCTAGTTATTGTACTTTCTGAGCACCCACCTCCGTTGCTAATTCGGTCACCTATATATATATATACATAAATATATATATATATGTATACACATATATATATATATACATAAATATATATGAGGGTGAAGTTATAGTTCACTTGAAGCATTGTGTAATGAGGTATAAACGTTTGAACTTGTAAAGCCAAGCAATGTAGGCATGGACATAGAATTTAAAAAAAAAAAAAAAAAAAAAAAAAAATGCAAATGCAAAAGATACTGTTGACAATCAGTCCCCCACCTTAGATTCACTTATATATATATATTTATAAAAAATCTCCACTACGGTAACCCTTCTACCTTTGTTTTGTTTTCATCTTTGTCTCTCTCAATTTTCACTTTCTCCTGTTTCTCCTATCTATTATTCACTTCCTACCTCGAGATTTCCCTCTGCATTGTTATATATATATGTTTATATCATCATCATCATCATTTTACGTGCGTTTTTTCCCTGCTTGCAAGGGTGGGACGGGAACCGATTCTGGCTTGATTTCTACACCAACCTCATTTACAGTGAGTGCTGGGTGCTTTTTTGCACCTACCCGACCGCTTTACAGTGTGGGCTGGGTGCCTTTTTGCAGTGGCACCTCCACGACCACTTTGCAGTGTGGGCTGGGCTGGGTGCCTTTTTGCCGTGGCACCTCCACGACCACTTTACAGTGTGGGCTGGGTGCCTTTTTGCTGTGGCACCTCCACAACCACTTTACAGTGTGGGCTGGGTGCTTTTTTGCCGTGGCACCTCCACGTCCACTTTGCAGTGAGTGCTGGGTGCTTTTTTGCCATGGAATGATAGGGACCCCAGTCCCTATCATCTCATTTCTATCACCAATGCTCTAACCACTAAGCCATGTGCCTCCATATATATATATATAGCCTAGAAAAATGAAAAAAAAATTTTTCATTAGGCCTGGCTAGGCTAGGCAAGGTTTAGGCTAGGCTAGGCTAGGCTAGGTTTAGGCTAAGCTAAACTAGGCTAGCCATAAAAAAAATTTTTTTTTTCATTTATTCTGTCTCTAAAAAAATTTTTTTTCATTATTCCAGCCTAGAAAAATGAAAAAAATGTTTTTCATTAGGCTAGGCTATGCTAGGTTTAGGCTAGGCTATGCTAGGTTTAGGCTAGGCTAGGCTAAGTTTAGGCTAGGCTAGGCTAGGTTTAGGCTAGGCTAGGCTAGGTTTAGGCTAGGCTATGCTAGGTTTAGGCTAGGCTATGCTAGGTTTAGGCTAGGCTAGGTTTAGGCTAGGCTATGCTAGGTTTAGGCTAGGCTATGCTAGGTTTAGGCTAGGCTAGGCTAGGTTTAGGCTAGGCTAGGCTAGGTTAGACTAGGCTAGCCATGAAAAAAAAACTTTTTTTCATTTTTTTCAATTTTCCTGCCTTAAAAAATGAAAAAAACTTTTTTTCATTTTTTCTGTCTCGAAAAAAATTTTTTTTCATTATTCCAGCCTCGAAAAAAAAAAAATTTTCATTTTTTCACCTAATGCGGGCCCTAGGCCATAAGAAAGTTGGATTTCTTTGCTCACAGTATGAAGAAGAGACTGATTAATACATAGTTACAATTTCAAGGAAATCGGTCTGATGTAATGCCTCAAAAAACCCCTAAAATTCTTAAAAAACGCAGTTTTTCACCTAGGAGATAAAAAAAAAGTTTAATTTTTATGTGCATAACACTCCCTGAAACATAAGTAATACACATGTAAAGTTTGAAAAACATCGGTTGGGTACTTCTCGAGTTTTAGGGATTCAAACTCATAGGACACACACAGACAGACATCCTCAGTAATGCAGACATACAGACAGATATTATAAGGGCGCGACGTTATATGTATGTATCTATCTAAAAGGAGAAAGACTAAGAATTACAGAGCGCGATCATTAAATCGCCTAATGCGGTCCCTAGGGCATTGAAAATTAAAAATTTTTTTTTGCTCAGAACACTCCCTGAAACATAAGTATTTCATGTGTAAAGTTTGAAAACAGTCCGTTGTGTGCTTCTCGAGTTTTAGGGATTCAAACTCACACACACACAGACAGACATCCTCAGTTTTATATATATAGATATTATATATATATACATATATATCTTCATCATCGTTTAACGTCCATTTTCCTCACTGGTATGGGTAAGACGGATTGTCCTATTTGAGGCAAGTCAAAGCCAGATGACCACGTCTTGCTCATATAGAACTGTTTCTGGCTAGATTTCTATGGTTTAATGCCCTTCCTAACACCAACCACATTACAGTGTGGACTGGGACCTTTTTCTTGTGACACCTACATGACCACTATACATACACACACACATATATATATATATATAAATAAATATATATAATCATCAATGATGATGATTATATATATTTATTTATATATATAAATGCATACATAGATATATATGTATATATATAAGCATGTATATATATATATACATATATATGTATATATATATAAGCATGTATATATATATATATATACATATATATGTATATATATGCATATATATATGCATATATATATGCATATATATATGCATATATATATATGTATATATGAATTGCGTAACACATATATATGTATATATATAAGAATGTATATATATACATATGTATGTATATGTATATATATATGCATGTATATATATGCATGTATATATATATGCATATATATGTATATACATATATATATACATATATATGTATGTATATATACGTATATGCATATGTATACATATATTTATATATATATACACACACACACACACATACACATATATATATATATATATATATATATATATATATATAATTCAATGATATTAAATAAATGGAAACTATATTTATAAAACCATATTTATTCTATTATATATATTTCAAGGGTACCAAACATTTTGGTACGCTTTCATCAGATAAAATACAAAGTGTTTTATAAATATTTGACATAACCAAGGATAATATACCTTAATGGTTCAAGTTATTCCTGGAAAGTCAACTTGGATTTCCAACAAATTAAATATCTATTCTACATACATATACATATATATATCATCATTTCATTTTACGTCCACTTTTCCCTGCTTGCAAGGGTGGGACAGGAACTGATTCTGGCTCGATTTCTACAGCTGGATGCCCTTCCTAACACCAACCTCATTTACAGGGAGTGCTGGGTGCTTTTGTGCCGTGACACCTCCACGTCCACTTTGCAGTGGAATGATAGGGACCCCAGTCCCTATCATCTCATTTCTACAGCTGGATGCCCTTCCTAATACCAACCTCATTTACAGGGAGTGCTGGGTGCTTTTGTGCCGTGACACCTCCACGTCCACTTTGTAGTGGAATGATAGAGACCCCAGTCCCTATCATCTCATTTCTACAGCTGGATGCCCTTCCTAACACCAACCTCATTTACAGGGAGTGCTGGGTGCTTTTGTGCCGTAACACCTCCACGTCCACTTTGTAGTGGAATGATAGAGACCCCAGTCCCTATCATCTCATTTCTACAGCTGGATGCCCTTCCTAATACCAACCTCATTTACAGGGAGTGCTGGGTGCTTTTGTGCCGTGGCACCTCCATGACCACTTCGCAGTGAGTGCTGGGTGCTTTTTTGCCATGGCACCTATACAACCACTTTGCAGTGGAATGATAGGGACTGGGGTCCCTATCATCTCATTTTTACAGCTGAGTAAACTGGAGTAATGTGAAATAAAGTGCCTTGCTCAAGGAAACAACACATCACCCGGTGTGAGAATTGAACTCACAACCTTCCGATTGCAAGGCCAATGCTCTAACCACTAAGCCATGTGCCTCCATATATATAGTAATAATAATAAATTTGAAGACTAAAATCCAAAGAGCGATTCTTTGCTTAAACTTTAATCTGTTATTTTAATAAATATATATATATATATATATATATATATATATATATATATATATATAAATATATATATATATATATATATATATAATTGTTGTATGCAGTACAAGCATATAACCCCTTACCTACTACAGTAGTCATTCCAATCTAAGAAACAAATTTGATTGACAGGTGGAGAAGGAAAAGAACAAATAGTGGACAACCATGAATGGCTAGAAATAACGATGACATGTGCAGTTCTTGACCACTCATAGAATGACAGCAACAGGATCTAAGCCGACAGGCGAAGGATATCAATCTAAAAGGACATGGGAAAATCTGGTTCGTAGAATCAAGACGCATCTGAGGACCTTGCGATTTTCAGAGTCAGGTTCAATCACCACATCGATCTTGTCTCGAGTTGCTCGCCAGAGAAACTATTGTAATATGTCCAATAAATTCCATTCGTCGCAACACTTAAACACTGATTCTCTTTTTTTCTGTGATATATATATATATATATATATATATATAGAAGGAGCTTCTACAGGACTAGTACTGTTTCATTCAGATGAAATCTTCAGGAAGCTTCCTGAAGATTTCATCTGAATGAAACAGTACTAGTCCTGTAGAAGCTCCTTCTATAAAATAAAAAAATGTTTACTCTGCCATGTATTGAGTACCTTACTTACTGTGGTTATCCCCGACTCAACCCGGGACCTACGTATATATATATATATATATATATATATATATATATACATGTATATCCCTTCAGTCATGTCAAGGAAATGACAACCTCTCTAGTGTTGGTGATCTACACAATACACACACCCAGTACACTCTGTAAAGTAGTTGGGGATAAGAAGGGATTTTCAGCTGTAGAAATCTCGCTAGAGAAAGGGTTGTGAGGACCCTCAGTTGTGTCAGAGACATGACAACCTCTCCTGAGCAGTCGATGGGAGACAACTCCCTGGCCTTCCTGGGGAGTTCAGTGCCTCCCCTTCAGTACTGACGTGGTCTGTATGGACCCATCCAACCCTTCCTAGCAGGGAAAGTGGACATTAAACCCCGATGTTGATAATGATAATGATGATGACTATATACAGTTGAAGAAATAACACAAAGACAGGGATGGGAAAACACAAAGACAGGGATAGGAAAACACAAAGACAGGGATAGGAAAACACAAAGACAGGGATAGGAAAACACAAAGACAGGGATAGGAAAACACAAAGACAGGGATGGGAAAACACAAAGACAGGGATAGGAAAACACAAAGACAGGGATAGGAAAACACAAAGACAGGGATAGGAAAACACAAAGACAGGGATAGGAAAACACAAAGACAGGGATGGGAAAACACAAAGACAGGGATAGGAAAACACAAAGACAGGGATAGGAAAACATAAAGACAGGGATAGGAAAACACAAAGACAGGGATAGGAAAACACAAAGACAGGGATAGGAAAACACAAAGACAGGGATAGGAAAACACAAAGACAGGGATAGGAAAACACAAAGACAGGGATAGGAAAACACAAAGACAGGGATAGGAAAACACAAAGACAGGGATAGGAAAACACAAAGACAGGGATAGGAAAACACAAAGACAGGGATAGGAAAACACAAAGACAGGGATAGGAAAACACAAAGACAGGGATGGGAAAACACAAAGACAGGGATAGGAAAACACAAAGACAGGGATAGGAAAACATAAAGACAGGGATAGGAAAACACAAAGACAGGGATAGGAAAACACAAAGACAGGGATGGGAAAACACAAAGACAGGGATGGGAAAACACAAAGACAGGGATAGGAAAACACAAAGACAGGGATAGGAAAACAAAGACAGGGATAGGAAAACACAAAGACAGGGATGGGAAAACACAAAGACAGGGATAGGAAAACACAAAGACAGGGATAGGAAAACATAAAGACAGGGATAGGAAAACACAAAGACAGGGATAGGAAAACACAAAGACAGGGATGGGAAAACACAAAGACAGGGATGGGAAAACACAAAGACAGGGATAGGAAAACACAAAGACAGGGATAGGAAAACAAAGACAGGGATAGGAAAACACAAAGACAGGGATGGGAAAACACAAAGACAGGGATAGGAAAACACAAAGACAGGGATAGGAAAACATAAAGACAGGGATAGGAAAACACAAAGACAGGGATAGGAAAACAAAGACAGGGATAGGAAAACACAAAGACAGGGATGGGAAAACACAAAGACAGGGATGGGAAAACACAAAGACAGGGATAGGAAAACACAAAGACAGGGATAGGAAAACAAAGACAGGGATAGGAAAACACAAAGACAGGGATGGGAAAACACAAAGACAGGGATAGGAAAACACAAAGACAGGGATAGGAAAACACAAAGACAGGGATAGGAAAACACAAAGACAGGGATAGGAAAACACAAAGACAGGGATGGGAAAACACAAAGACAGGGATGGGAAAACACAAAGACAGGGATAGGAAAACATAAAGACAGGGATAGGAAAACACAAAGACAGGGATAGGAAAACACAAAGACAGGGATGGGAAAACACAAAGACAGGGATAGGAAAACACAAAGACAGGGCTAGGAAAACACAAAGACAGGGATAGGAAAACACAAAGACAGGGATAGGAAAACACAAAGACAGGGATAGGAAAACACAAAGACAGGGATAGGAAAACACAAAGACAGGGATGGGAAAACACAAAGACAGGGATAGGAAAACACAAAGACAGGGATAGGAAAACACAAAGACAGGGATGGGAAAACACAAAGACAGGGATGGGAAAACACAAAGACAGGGATAGGAAAACACAAAGACAGGGATAGGAAAACACAAAGACAGGGATAGGAAAACACAAAGACAGGGATAGGAAAACACAAAGACAGGGATAGGAAAACACAAAGACAGGGATAGGAAAACACAAAGACAGGGATAGGAAAACACAAAGACAGGGATAGGAAAACACAAAGACAGGGA
>OZ024765.1:5576624-5584124 GCA_964016885.1 Eledone cirrhosa | reverse complement strand
TCATCATCATACATATATACATACTTATATATATCATCATCATCATCATCATCATTTTACATCCACTTTTCCCTGCTTGCAAGGGTGGGACGGGTCTTATTCAGCACAGCATCTCTCCACTTGTCGCGGTCCTTAGACATCTCCTCCTTGAGCTTCAGCGATCTGAGGTCAGCTCTCACCACCTCCTCCCATGTTTTTTGTGGTCTTCCTCTACTGCTTCTTCCTTCCACTGGGATTTCTTGGCATTTCTTTACCCAGCGGTCATCCTCCATGCGCATCACATGTCCATACCATCTCAGCCTTCTCTCCCGCACACCACAACTTATCCCTCTTATACACAGTTTCTCTTTCAACTCGTCAATGCTTGGTTGTTCACGCACATTGACATTGCACATCCAACGGAGCATGCTTGCTTCATTTCTCTCCAGCTGTCGCATATCCTCTGCAGTTGCTGCCCATGTCTCACTACCATGCAGCATATAACTGGCCTTTTGTACGCAGGGAGAAACCCTTCTTTGTCAACAGAGGAAGTAGCTCCCTCAACTTCTTCCAACCCGTCCTTATTCTAGATACTATGGCCTTGGAACACCCCACTCCCTTGCTAATCTGATCACCTAGGTACCGGAAGCTATCAACCACTTCTATAGAACCTACCTGCTTTTGAAAAATGTGTCTATCAATGCGACTCCTACTGTCAAATTTCCCTGAACATCTACTGCATACGTAGTTTTCCCTACCTGTTCAGCATCATCATCATCATATATATATATATATATGTATGTATAAATATGTTTTTTATATATGTATATATATGTATGTACATATGGGTGTATATATATATATATATATATATATATATATATATATATATATATATATATACATACATACTTACTAATGTAGGCGGGAAGCTGCTAGAGTTGGTTGAGGGCTTCCTGTATTTGGGAGCAAAGATTGGGAATACGGAAGATGATGTGGTCTAGAGGAAGAGCAAAGCCTGGGTGGCGTGCCACAGCTTGAGATCGGTGTGGAAGTCGGACCTTCGTAAAGACCTGAAGATCCGTCTCTTCATTGCTGCAGTGGAGTCTGTGCTGCTGTACAGGTCTGGGACTTGGACACTGACCAAGGAACTCACTCAGATGGTGGATGGGTGCTACATGAGAATGCTGAGGATGGCTCTGAAAATTAATCAGTATACACTGAGGATGAAAAACTCAGAGCTGTATGTGAGCCTCCCAAAACTCAGCTCAAAAGTGACACAGAGGAGACTGAGGTTAGCTGGACATGCTCACCGACATCCAGAGTTGACACTGCACTCAGTGCTCCTGTGGGAGCCCCTGCATGGACACACTGGAAGAGGAAGACCGAAGTTAACATATGTTGATGCCCTAGGGACAGACACTGGTCTGTTGGAGACGCAGGACATGGCAGCGATGATGAGGGACAGAGACCGCTGGAGAGAACTCGTTCATGGATCTCGGGAATTTTACCCGCCCTAGATAGATAGATATATACAACAATGTCACAGCTCTACATATTGGAAATTGTTAAATTATTTACAGAGAGTTCTTTGTGGTTATTATGTCTGTGAACAGCAAAATATGTGTTAACTTTGACACTCTAAGTTAGATTTTGGCATGGGTTGGACAGGTTGTCCTAATCTAACACTAGACAAGCCTAGTAAGGTAACCGCACCGTGTGCATACATTCCATATATGGCTTGGTCTCTCTTACTAATGTCAAGAACTTTACAGGGTGTACTGGGTGCATTTAATCATGGTACTAGTACTACCACTTTACAGAGTGTACTGGGTGTATTTTATCATGCTACTAGTACTACCACTTTACAGAGTGTACTGGGTGTATTTTACATTGGTACTAGTACTACCACTTTACAGAGTGTACTGGGTGTATTTTACATTGGTACTAGTACTACCACTTTACAGAGTGTACTGGGTGTATTTTACATTGGTACTAGTACTACCACTTTACAGAGTGTACTGGGTGTATTTTATTGCGGCACGAGAATTACCACTTTACAGAGTGTATATACACATATATATATATATCTGTGTGTGTGTGTGTGTGTGTGTGTGTGTGTGTGTATGTGCCAGTATGGATATGTGTGTGTATGTGTGTTTGCGTGTGAGTGTATGAGTGTATATGTGTGAGCATATGAGAGAGAGTGTGTGTGTTTGTGTATCTGTATATATGTGAGAGCATGAGAGTGTGTGTGTGTGTGTGTGTGTGTATGTGTGAGCATATGAGAGAGTGTGTGTGTGTATGTGTGAGCATATGAGAGAGTGTGTGTGTGTATATATATATATGTGAGCGTATGTGTGAGCATGAGAGAGTGTGTGTGTGTGTGTATATGTGTGAGCGTATGAGAGTGTGTGTATGTGTGTGTATATATGTGTGAGCATGAGAGTGTGTGTGTGTATGTGTGAGCGTATGAGAGAGTGTGTGTGTGTGTGTATATATGTGTGAGCGTATGTATATGTGTGAGCATATGAGAGTGTGTGTGTGTGTGTGTGTGTGAGCGTATGAGAGAGTGTGTGTGTGTGTATATATATATGTGAGAGTATGTGTGTGTATGTATATGTGTGAGCATATGAGAGTGTGTGTGTGGGTGTGTGTATATGTGTGAGCGTATGAGTGTGTGTGTGTGTATATATGTGTGTGAGCATGAGAGTGTGTGTGTGTGAGCGTATGAGAGAGTGTGTGTATGTGTGTGAGTGTGTGTGTGTGTGTGTGAGCGTATGAGAGAGTGTGTGTATGTGTGTGAGTGTGTGTGTGTGTGTGTGTGAGCGTATGAGAGAGTGTGTGTGTGTGTGTGTGTGAGCGTATGAGAGAGTGTGTGTGTGTATATATGTGTGTGAGCATGAGAGTGTGTGTGTGTGTGTGTGAGCGTATGAGAGAGTGTGTGTATGTGTGTGAGTGTGTGTGTGTGTGTGTGTGTGTGAGCGTATGAGTGAGTGTGTGTATGTGTGTGAGTGTGTGTGTGTATATATGTGTGTGAGCATGAGAGAGTGTGTGTGTGTGTGTGAGCGTATGAGAGAGTGTGTGTATGTGTGTGAGTGTGTGTGTGTGTGTGTGAGCGTATGAGAGAGTGTATGTGTGAGCGTATGAGAGTGTGTGTGTGTGTGTGTGTGTGTGTGAGCGTATGAGAGAGTGTGTGTGTGTGTGTGTGAGCGTATGAGAGAGTGTGTGTGTGTGTGTGTGTGAGCGTATGAGAGTGTGTGTGTGTGTGTGTGAGCGTATGAGAGAGTGTGTGTATGTGTGTGAGTGTATGAGAGAGTGTGTGTGTGTGTGTGTGTGTGAGCGTATGAGAGAGTGTGTGTGTGTGTGTGTGTGAGCGTATGAGAGAGTGTGTGTGTGTGCTTCACAATATTAAACTAACCACATATATTACGAAAATTTCAAGAAAATAAATAAAAAAAATAGGTTAGGATTATCTGCTATCAAGATGTTGTAAAAATAGAAACACCCTGCCCCCCCCCTTTCCCTGCCCCACCCATCTCTCTCTAGGCACCCGAGTGCACCTACGCAACCTGCTGCACTGAATGACACCCTACCCTTCCTCTCAGTACTACAGTGCACCCATCTATTTAGTCCATTTTCTTACCCCTCCCCTCACTCATTCTCCATCTATCTATCTATGTATCTATAACTATCTCGGTACTGCATTGCACCTGCAAACCCAGCTGCACCAAATGACACCCCGTCCTCACTTTCGGCACTAAGGTGTCTCATCCACCCTTCTCTACTGGTGCCAGAGTGCAACTACATACCCTCGCTACACTAAATACCACACTGCCTACTCTATCTTGGTATCAGAATGTATATATATATATATATATATGCACCCTAATGCACTAAATTCAACCCTGCCGTCTCTATATTAGTACCAGGGTACTGTTGCACACTGTGGTGCATTGACACAATCGCTGTCCCTCTCTCTACACACCAAACTTGACACAGCTGAAGAATCCTCTCAACCAATATACACTGCCACCACCATCATCATCATGTCTTCTTCGCCCACTTATTTCTGAGAGGGTCATGGGGGCAAAGTCCCCAAACACTCTTTCCAGCGGGTTCTGTCAGAAGTATCTGTCTCCAAACGAGAACATCTTGCTCAGGGTCTACCCCCTGGGTTTCTTACCGATTGGTTTTCCCTGTAAAATCTGTCCAGTGATTCTTTCATGAGACATTCTAACCACATGTCCATAGTATCAGAGCTGTGATCTCTCAATTCAGAGAAGTAACAGCTCTACCTGGAGTGACTCTCTGATCTCCCAGCTACAAATCTATCCAGTGATTCTTTCTTGAGACATTCTAACCACATGTCCATAGTATCAGAGCTGTGATCTCTCAATTCAGAGAAGTAGCAGCTCTACCTGGAGTGACTCTCTGATCTCTGAGCTACAAATCTGTCCAGTGATTCTTTCTTGAGACATTCTAACCACATGTCCATAGTATCAGAGCTGTGATCTCTCAATTCAGAGAAGTAGTGGCTCTACCTGGAGTGACTCTCTGATCTCTGAGCTACAAATATGTCCAGTGATTCTTTCATGAGACATTCTAACCACATGTCCATAGTATCAGAGCTGTGATCTCTCAATTCAGAGAAGTAGCAGCTCTACCTGGAGTGACTCTCTGATCTCTGAGCTACAAATATGTCCAGTGATTCTTTCCTCAGACATTCCAACCACATGTCCATAGTATCAGAGCTGTGATCTCTCAATTCAGAGAAGTAGTGACTCTACCTGGAGTGACTCTCTGGTCTCTGAGTTATGCACTTCATGGAGTAAGGTTACTCCAAAGACTCTTCGGAGGAACCCCATTTCAGCCATTTGCATTTGCGATCATATTCTTTTGGTCATTACCCAAGCTTCATGACCATAAGCTAGGGCTGTTTATTATTTTTTTTTTCAAATTTTTGGTTGTCAAAATTAAGGTGCGTCCTCGAGGATGACGCATTTTCCGTGCCGGGAAATACGGTATATCATGTGTCTGTCTATGTATATATATATATATATATACATATATCCGGGAGAGATGACCCCTTAGCCTTTGTCAAGGCAGAATTCTAGGAGAAGGAAAACTCTGATATAACACCTGCAACCCTGATGGTATCCAATGATGTTGACATGTTCTTCTTTTTGGTAAATATAATCTTGGTTAAGAGAGTGGGACTGGCTTTGTGCAGTGCCTTTGCTCACTATAAAAGCTTCACGGCACAGGCATTGCTTTATATCTGGAGATCTCTCTGCACTTGTCATCACATGGTACCATGAGCCCAGCACTATGTGTCAGTAATTGTCACAAGTGTAGTGTTTGTACCAGAGTTTTCAAGTCGCTGGCTGGACTAAAAAGTCACACTCGTTCAGCACATCGGTAGGGGTTCTCCTACATGGATATAAAGTAGTGGCCGTACTCGAAAACGAGTTGGCAGCCACCATATACATATATATATACACACACACACACACACATACACACACATATATATATATATGTGTGTGTGTTAACCAATGTTTCACTACCATGCAATGACACACATTTTGTTGTTTAAGAAGACAAGAATTACCAGTCTGATCCAAGGCAGAAATGAAATCATGACACATCTTATGTCTTTTCTTCTGGGGAGGTTGGCCCTGTTTCTCAAGGACTGAAAATATATAGAGATATATAGAGAGAAGATATATAGAGATATATAGAGAGAAGATATATAGAGATATATAGAGAGAAGATATATTGAGATTTATAGAGAGAAAATATATTGAGATATATAGAGAGAAAATCATCATCATTATCATCATCGTTTTACGTCCATTCTGCCATGTAGCATGGGTTAGACGGGTTGTCCTGTTGTGGGCAGTGTCTGGTCGGCTGACTTTGTCTTGGTCATATGGGAACTGTTTCTGGCTTGATTTCTACAGCTGGATGCCCTTCCTAACACCAACCTCATTTGCAGTGAGTGCTGGGTGCTTTTTTGTCGTGGCACCTCCAAGACCACTTTGCAGTGGAATGATAGGGACCCCAGTCCCTATCATCTCATTTCTACAGCTGAGTAAACTGGAGCAATGTGAAATAAAGTGCCTTGCTCAAAGAAACAACACATCACCCGGTCTGGGAATTGAACTCACAACCTTTCGATTGCAACGCCAATGCTCTAACCACTAAGCCATGTGCCTCCATATTTATATATATCTCCACAAATGTAAACAAAATGGTGGTCACTTCTACACCAACAGTAGCAACTCTTTTCTAAAAAAAAAAACTACAATTTTAATAAATTTTAATAAAATTTATTTTCACCCTTCTTTTGTTTTAAAAATGTACTAAAATATTACAACTAGAATTAGATGTAGGATGATAATAAAAATAATACAATGTACAAACTTTATACCGTTCACCTGACATTTGTAGTTTAAACACATTTATTAATTTTTTTTAAAATGTCTGTCCAAATTGAGGTGTGTTTTATAAGTCTTTATATGAGAAAGAGGATGAGACGAACACATATGACATAAAGGACACTTGGAAGTTCCTACATGATAACCTATGACCGACTACTGAAAATACTTAGACAGAGGGTGACCCGGTGGTGGAACAACACGGTAGATAGAGCTATTAAAGCCAAGAGGCAGGTGTAGAAAATGTTATTAATAAAGGGAATCAACTTACAGGCTTCTGACTGTTCATCCTCTTCAAACCCTGTGCCACGGAGCGAGGCACTTTTCAGATCCTTCATCTTCATATAGCGCAGGAGACGTCGTAGTTTCACCTACAGAGAGAAAGAGAAGCAAAGGGAGAAATATATATATATATATATATATATATATATACATCTATGTATCATCATCATCATTTTACGTCCACTTTTTCCCTGCTGCAAGGGTGGGACGGGATCTGATTCTGGCTTGATTTCTACAGCTGGATGCCCTTCCTAACACCAACCTCATTTACAGTGAGTGCTGGGTGCTTTTGTGCCGTGGCACCTCCACGACCACTTTGCAGTGGAATGATAGGGACCCCAGTCCCTATCATCTCATTTCTACAGCTGAGTAAACCTGTTAATATGTTAATATGTTAATATATATATATATATATCATCATCATCATTGTTTAATGTCCAATGGGGGGGGGGGGGGCAACATATGTGGGTTCAAAGGAAAGAAAAGACCAATGAACACATAATGTGGAATTTTGGTAATGCAAAACTGTTTATATATATATATAGTGATAATAATAAATTTGAAGACTAAAATCCAAAGAGGCCTCGATAAGGATAAATATATATCAAATATATAAGAACCATAGAGCAAATATTTATTAAAATAACAGATTAAAGTTTAAGCAAAGAATCGCTGCTTTCACCCTTAACGGGATCTTCTGAAACTAAAAAAGTCAATCTGTGAACGCAGAAGTAAATATTTCAAAAAAACGTTGCAACCGAAGGAAGACAGGAAGACGATACTTTGGTTCGTGGAA
>OZ024765.1:5566624-5574124 GCA_964016885.1 Eledone cirrhosa | reverse complement strand
ACTATGACTGCATCACATTAAATATTAAACTCTATAATACCGTAAATTTTCACAACGATCTGTCCACTAGTAAAGATACTATAAACATTTAGTATAAAATGATACTATGACTGCATCACATTAAATATTAAACTCTATAATACCGTAAATTTTCACAACGATCTGTCCACTAGTAAAGATACTATAAACATTTAGTACAAAACAACACTATGACTGCATCACATTAAATATTAAACTCTTTAATACCGTAAATTTTCACAATAATCTGTCCACTAGTAAAGATACTATAAACATTTAGTATAAAATGATACTATGACTGCATCACACTACATATGCAAGCAGAAAACCGCCCAGTGACATTGTCTTAGAGAGGTGCAAGTGTGCAAGGTCAGATTTTATGTCATCCCAGGATTTCCTGTGTCTTCCTTCTCCGTAGCTTCCATCAATGTTGTGTACATGTATATATATATATATATATATATACAATATTAAATAAATGGAAACTATATTTATAAAACCATATTTATTTCATTATATATATTTCGGGGATATCATATTAACAATATGCTATGCCTTCCTCAGACAAAATACAATATAAACAGTTCTATAGATAAATAGATTCGACATACCGTAATAACATCGACTTGCATTTGAAGAGGTTGAGCTGGCAGTCTTAACCAGTGCCAGCGTAAACCTCTTCAAATGGAAGTCGGTGTTATAACGGTATGTCGAATCTATTTATCTATAGAACTGTTTATATTGTATTTTGTCTGAGGAAGGCATAGCATATTGTTAATATGATATCCCCGAAATATATATAATGAAATAAATATGGTTTTATAAATATAGTTTCCATTTATTTAATATTGTAAATATACTCCAAATATTTGTCGAGTGCTTTTATATCAGTTATAAATATTTACTAGTTGTAACCCAACAATTTTAAATATAACTTTCCATATATATATATATATATATATATGTGTGTGTGTATATATTTGTGTCTGTGTGTGTATATGTATGTGTGATTATATATATTTAATTAAAAGTAAGATGATGTATGTATATAAAATAAACACATCAAATAGTTACAGGGGATAATTTGTGGAGTGTAAAGACACATAGTTACGGAGGTAACATATTAAAAATTAACAAGAACCTTGAATATAGATAGATACCTAGCATTAATGATTAATCTCCTTTGTATATATTCCATTGAAGAAATATATTTCACCATTAATCGGTGAATCACAGATGTCAACTCTTGGATCATCGGCAAAGGAGAATATTTAACCATCTATGATCACACACTAGAAGCAAATCAGGGGATAATGGTGTAAGAGAACATGTGGTTTAAAAAACACATATCGCTCCGCCATCAAGCCGTTCTTGTTAATTTTTAATATGTTACCTCCGTAACTATATGTTTACACTCTTCATAAATTATCCCCTGTAACTATTTGATGTGTTATATACATACATCATCTTACTTTTAATTTAATTTAATATAAATGCTTAGATTTACTACTTGGAATCTTAGAGCTTATTCCATGTCAGACATGACATCCTTAATCTAATTTATATATATATATATATATATATGGAAAAAGTTCAGAGAGCCTATACCGCTGTTGGCCACAAAAGGTTCTCTCTAAAAATGAAAAGCAGATTGTATGATGCCTGTATACGAACAGCAATGCTACATGGCAGTGAGACATGGGTATTGCGTGCAGAGGACCTGCGTAGACTGGAAAGGAACGAAGCATGCATGCTCCGTTGGATGTGTAATAGTATTATACGTGAACGGCAAAGCATAAACGAACTAAGGGAGAAATTAGGAATAAGAGGGATCAGATGCTGTTTACTCGAGAGAAGACTACGTTGGTATGGTCACGTGATGCGCATGAAAGACGACAGCTGCATAAAAAAGTGCAGGGCGATCAAAATTGATGGTAGTTACGGAGTAGGTAGACCCAGAAAAACCTGGGATGATCTAATAAATTCCGACCTCACACACTTACACCTCTCTAAGACAATGTCACTGGACCGAGATCTTTGGCGCTACACAGTAGTACAGAAGACCTGCCTTGCCTATGTACAACGCAAAACCTACAGTCAGTAGGCACCTCTTAACCAAATATACACCCCAATCCACTACCCCTACCCTATCCTCCCACTCCCACCAACAGCACGAGAAAATGAGATCGAGATCGTGTAGGTTTCACGACAAAAAACACAGAGTCCACGCTGTAATGTGGCCGTGTAGGTAACACGGTAAAAAGTTCCCAGTTCCACACTGTAAATGTGGTTGGTGTTAGGAAGGGCATCCAGCCGTAGAAAACCTGCCAGATAGTCCTATATGAGCGAGACACGGTCACCCAACCAGCTTTGCCTCAAGTGGGACAACTCCCGTCTAACCCATGCTAGCATGGAAAATGGACGTTAAACGAGGATGATGATGGTTATATATATATATATATATACACTTTTTTCTTTTTTTTTTAAGCTGTAAATTATATTCAATGTGGTGTGTTAACTGGCTTACCAAGGTATACAGTGGGTTTATTTGCCCTAGGAGTCAAGTAGACACTCGGCATATAACAGAAAGAATACTGAAGGGAAAGGAAAAAACAATAAAAATAATAAAGATAAAAGAACTAGCTGGAATAGATAGAAAAACAAGAAAATAATGACTGCATTTGGAATACACCAATCCAAAAACAGATGTAGGAAGATTATACCTACTAAGAACACAAAGACGAAAAGGCCTTAAGTAACTAAAAAAAACTCTTATAAAATAACTACTGCAGGACTACAAAAATACCTAATAAAAAAAAACAAAGGAAAGTGAATACAAATAGCCACAAAACATGAACAAAACAAAAAAACTGTTCTCAGTCTTCAAGGAAGCCAAAAAATTCAAATCAGAAACTGGATTAACAGATAATTGCGAGGAAAATGAAAACAAAGAAAAAAGAACAGAAATTGTGAAAGACATAAAATTTAAATTGTAAACTAACCTCCAGAATGTCATGTTAAAACGATCGCAAGAGAAATCCTTACATGGCTAACACATCGAGTGTATGTTGAGCTGACTAGTCATTTAGGAAAAAACATAATGAGGTAACATTGATAATTCATTCCTGGTCATTTCGGTGCCACAATAAGAAAGCACACAGTCCACACTATAATGTGACTGGTATTAGGAAGGGCATCCAGCTGTAGAAAGCAAGCCAAAATACAGATCAGTATAAACAAAACATGTTCTCCAGACCTGACTTATAACATGACAATCTGTCTAACCCATGAATGTATGGAAAAATGGACATTAAATGATGATAACGATGATGATATTATATATATATAGATGTGAGAAAAACCACAAACCCACCATCTCAATTCTACTTTTGAAAAGCAGAAGAACTGCGAAACCGGTAAAGGAATCAAATAAATATATATATATTTTTTTAAAAAGACTCCAGTTGCATTTTCAATTTCATCTTTTTTCCTTATACTTTCACTCGTGTTGGATACCTCGGTTTTGTTCATTTTGTAAAAAAAAAAATCACTTTCTAATATATATATATATATATTAGAAAGTGAGGTATATATATATATTAGAAAGTGAGGTATATATATATATATATATATATATAATAATAAGGGTTGACGGACCCAGCATATTTATCAATGCCAGTACCGGTTGTATCTCAGCGTACTCAATAGGCAATGTAAGATACATTACCAGAGTATACACATAGTTATTTGCTTCAACACAACACACGTAAAACGGGTGCCTATAAGGTTCCCGGACTCGAGTTTCTGCCGCACTAATGCAGCAGTAAGGTGCACTGCACCATCTGTCTGCATATTTTATGTAACAATGCACAATCGGCTTATGCGGCTTCATCAGTGGGTATCGCCTAATCAATAACCAATCGATTGACAGAATCCAAACAGCGGCCCATGCCGGTTATAACTGTTTGTGACAACCGACGCGGTAAAATATATATATATATACATATATATGCAGGTGTCACCACAAAAAGCACCCAGCAGACACAGTAAATGGGATTAGCATTAAGAAGAGCATCCAGCTGTAGAAACCATGCTCAAATCAGTTCTGTATGAGCAATACATGATCATCTCAAAACGGGACGACTCGTCTAACCCATGCTAGCGTGTAAAAAATGGATGTTAAATTATGATGGTGGTGATATATACATATATATATAGAGAGAGAGGGAGCAGGAGAGAAATAAAGAAAGAACTTACCTTATCTTTTCTCAGAAGAAACAAGAAGTCTTCAAGACTGATGAATCTACCGTTTCTCTTGGTGGCTATCTCTGATGCTTGGCAGAGCTGGAATAGATGTAAATATATATATAGAGAGAAGGGATATATCTCTGATGCTGGGTAGAGCTGGGATATATATATATAGAGAGAGAGAGAGGGGGGATAAAGAAAGAGAAAGAGAGAGAGAAGGGAGAGTGTTGCATAACAGGATTGTGTTAACATACCAGAAAGACCATCTGTGAGTGAATTATCTCCTGGAGGAGAGATGCAGACTCGTGGAGTGGTTTGCGACAGTCACCAAAACCATGCCTGAAGGTAGACAAAACAAGACATTGTTAAATTATGGGGTCGATAAAATAAAGTACCAGTAATGTACTGGGTAATTGCTGGCCTTGTGCCAAAAGTAGAAACAATTATAATGAATAAACGATATCAGCATTTTATTTAATGTTGTTCTTATACTGAATCTCCATCGTAACTACACACTACGAATGTAGAGAGCTTTCTCCTGTTTTTTACCAAAACAACTTTTACTGAACACACACATATATATATATATATATATATATATGTTTTCCTTCGGTTGCAACGTTTTTCGAAATATTTACTTCTGCGTTCACAGATTGATTTTTTTAGTTTCAGAAGATCCCGTTAAGGTTGAAAGCAGCGATTCTTTGCTTAAACTTTAATCTGTTATTTTAATAAATATTTGCTCTAGGGATCTTATATATTTGATATATATTTATCCTTATCGAGCCCTCTTTGGATTTTAGTCTTCAAATTTATTATTATTACTATATATATATATATATATATAGCTTCCTTTGACTTGTGATCTTTCATCATTTCCTCTGTGAGTTTCAGTGATTTGAAATCAGCTCTCATTTCAACAACCAGAAATAATTGATAAGTAAAGGCAACAGTTTGTATGTATTTTGGAATGGCTAAAACTACTCTTCTCTGGTCTATGATAATTGCTATGAAAACATCTTTATTTACCATGCACTAGTTTACACATATTTGTCGATCCACATGTCCACAAGAGGGGGACATCATGAGAATTCCTTGTTTTACAGAGAAACAAGTTATCTTAACTTTAAGTTATTTCAGTCAATAGGCAGTGGCCATGCTGGGGCACCACATTGAAGGGTTTTAGCCAAACATATCAACCCAAATACTTATTTTATTTTTCAGTTTTCTTTTCTTTTTGTTTTTTGGCAATTTTTATGTGTTTTATTGATCTTTTTACTGGTTTCAGCAATTGAACTGGGGCCATACTGGGGCATATATATATATAATACATTTGTAAATCAGACACATGCACAACAATATATATATATATATATATATATATATATATATATATATATATATATATATATATATATATATGTATACGCACACACACACACACACGATAATATAGTCACAAAAGATAGAGATGTCAATCAATAATTAGATTGGCTGGAACAAAAGGAAAGGTTTGGTGGAGAGGGATGGAGAGAGGGAGATAGGAGAGAGGAAGGGGGAGGGGCAGGGCGAGATAGGGGAGGGGGAGAGAGAGAGGTGGTCAATATAGAAAACATTTGCCCTTTCTCACCATCACAAATCTGTACAAGACAATAACCCTAACGGCAATACAAAGAAACTTATGTGTATACATGTGTGTGTGTATGTACATGTATGTATATACATATGAACACACACACACATATATATATATATATATATATATATATTATGTTATGTTATAAGGTGAAAAGAGATTATTACAAAGGAATTAAATAAATTGGCCAAAAGAAATCTGTCATGCTTTTCTTGAATCTCTTTGTCCTCTTTCTCTCTCACCAGCAGTCTCTATCTCCCCCCGCCCTCTCTCACTGGCAGTCTCTATCTCCCCCCCCCCGCTCTCACTGGCAGTCTCTATCTTCCCCCCCCTGCCCTCTCTCACTAGCAGTCTCCATCTCCCCTCCCCCCGCCCTCTCTCACTGGCAGTCTCTATCTCCCCCCTCTCTCTCTCACTGGCAGTATCTATCTCTCCCCCTCTCTCTCATTTGCAGTATCTATCTCTCCCCTCACTCTCAACTGTCTTGTATCTCCCCTTCCCGCTCTCTCTCTCACTAATGCTTGCTTTCTGCATCCTTCCCCATCTTTCTCTCTCTCTCTCTCGATGTATATCTTTGTCTTTCTCTGACTCTAGCTGCTCTCTCTCTCTCTCTTGATATATATATTTACCCATCTATCTATCAATGTTAAAGATTTTATGTACCCCCCCCGCCCGTGTCACGTCTTGTAATGTCCCATTTTTGTATGCCCCTGTGGCAAATAAAGAAAGATATCTATCTATCTATATGTATATATATATATATATATATATATATATATATATATATATATATATATATTAGAAAGTGAGGTTTTTTTACAAAATGAAAAATAATAAGAGTGAAAGTAAAAGGTAAAAAGATGAAATCGAAAATGCAACTGGAGTCTTTTTTTTAAAAATATATATATTTATTTGGTTCCTTTACTGGTTTCGCAGTTCTGCTTTTCAAAAGTAGAGTTGAGATGGTGGGTCTGTGGGTTTTCTCACATCTCAACTCTACTTTTGAAAAGCAGAAGAACTGCGAAACCAGTAAAGGAACCAAATAAATATATATATTTAAAAAAAAAAAAGACTCCAGTTGCATTTTCGATTTCATCTTTTTTCCTTATACTTTCACTCTTATTATTTTTCATTTTGTAAAAAAACCTCACTTTCTAATATATATATATATATATAAATATACGATATTAACAAATGGAAACTATATAAAACCATATCTATTTTATTATACATATTTCAAGGATACCATGTTAAATTATGGTATGCTTTCATCAGACAAAATACAATATATACCAGTTTTATAAATAAACATTGACGTACCCTTTCAAAATGCTACCGTTACTTTTGGAAGACATCAGGATATATATATATATATATAAATAAATAGATATAGATATATCTATATATTTCAATGTAAAGTTATGTTGGTGCCACAAAATCCAGGCCGAAACAAATGAGATCGTGTAGGTGTCACGACAAAAAACACACAGTTCACGCTGTAATGTGGCCGTGTAGGCAACACGGTAAAAACATCCCAGCCCCACACTGTAAATGTGGTTGGTGTTAGGAAGGGCATCCAGCTGTAGAAAACCTGCCAG
>OZ024765.1:5561624-5564124 GCA_964016885.1 Eledone cirrhosa | reverse complement strand
AACAAGTTCATCTTTTCAAATGTAGAGTTTTGTTAACGTGTAAATAATCTAACACAGTAGGAGTTCATATCATATATTTTCTTAATATTATATGTAGCTGTGTGTACAGTTTATTATAATAAATTATCATATTTTGAGCTGATATAACTTTTTCAACTACACCTTGCCTGTTTTTATATTTGAAAACAAACTTCTTTATCATCATCACCGTTTTACGTCTGTTCTTCCACGCTAGCATGGGTTAGACGGGTTGTCCTTTATATATATATATAAAGTCTAAAGTCTGTCTTGAGCCAGAAGGCACATCTGGCCAGTGTTAATCCCAGTTTGATGGCGTGAAGCGACAGAGTACAAGACTCCCCTGGACAGGATGGCAGTCCATTACAGGGTTAAACCCCCAGCTATTACTGGTACTCATTTTCAGCTAAGTATACTGGAGCAACGTGAAATGAAGTGTCTTGCTAACGAACACAACACACAACCCTGCAATCGAACCTACAACATTATGATCGTAAGTCCAACACCCTTACCACTAGACCACATGCCTCCACTATATATATATATATATATATATATATATATATATATATCATCATCATTAACATCATCATTGTTTAATGTCCACCTTCCACGCTAGCATGGGTTAGAAGGCTTTGTTCCATTTGATGTGGAAATGGTCAGGAGACCGTGTCTCGCTCGCACGGATGTGTCTCTGGCAGGTTTTTTACAGCTGGATGCCCTTCCTAACACCAACCACATTTACAGTGTGGACTGGGAGCCTTTTCAGTGTCGCCTACACGACCACCTTACAGTGAGGACTGTTGTGTCATCGACACAGTGGACACAAGGGGAAAGGGAGGATGGGGTAGGGTGTGAGGGTGGGGTGTACATTGGGTTAAGAGGTGCCTACTGGCTGTGGGTTTGTATGCAATGGCAGTCGGGTCTTCTGTACAACTGCAGGGCGCCAAGGATCTCGATCCAGTGTCATTGTCTTAGAGAGGTGTAGGTGAGCAAGGTAAGTTTTTATCACCTCGTCCCAGGTTTTTCTTGGTCTACCCACTCCGCAGCTTCCATCAATTTTCATTGCCCTGTACTTTATATATATATATGTTATTGTTGTTGAGCCTCTGTTAATTCCAACAAGTG
This sequence comes from Eledone cirrhosa, assembly GCA_964016885.1. Taxonomy (NCBI): domain Eukaryota; kingdom Metazoa; phylum Mollusca; class Cephalopoda; order Octopoda; family Eledonidae; genus Eledone; species Eledone cirrhosa. Next base: position 5,562,978 of record OZ024765.1, on the reverse strand, counting down.
CTCTATTTGATTTGATCAACAGAACAGCCTGCTCATGAAATTTACATGGCTGAGTATTTCACAGAAATATATACTCAGCATGACACACGATTTTTACATCCATTTTTCCACACTTGCATGGGTTGGACAGCTCTTTTTCAGCCCAGCATCTCTCCACTCATCACCTGTAAGGTGGTTGTGTTGGTGAGACGACAAAAAGCACTCGGTCCACCCTGTAAGGTGGTTGTGCTGGTGGCACGACAAAAAGCACTCGGTCCACCCTGTAAGGTGGTTGTGCTGGTGGCACGACAAAAAGCACTCGGTCCACCCTGTAAGGTGGTTGTGTTGGTGGCACGACAAAAAGCACTCAGTCCACCCTGTAAGGTGGTTGTGCTGGCGGCACGACAAAAAGCTCTCAGTCCACCCTGTAAGGTGGTTGTGTTGGTGGCACGACAAAAAGCACTCGGTCCACCCTGTAAGGTGGTTGTGTTGGTGGCACGACAAAAAGCACTCGGTCCACCCTGTAAGGTGGTTGTGTTGGTGGAACGACAAAAAGCCCCCAGTCCACCCTGTAAGGTGGTTGTGTTGGTGGCACGACAAAAAGCTCTCGGTCCACCCTGTAAGGTGGTTGTGCTGGTGGCACGACAAAAAGCACTCAGTCCACCCTGTAAGGTGGTTGTGCTGGTGGTACGACAAAAAGCTCTCAGTCCACCCTGTAAGGTGGTTGTGTTGGTGGCACGACAAAAAGCTCTCGGTCCACCCTGTAAGGTGGTTGTGCTGGTGGCACGACAAAAAGCACTCAGTCCACCCTGTAAGGTGGTTGTGCTGGTGGCACGACAAAAAGCACTCAGTCCACCCTGTAAGGTGGTTGTGTTGGTGGTACGACAAAAAGCTCTCAGTCCACCCTGTAAGGTGGTTGTGTTGGTGGCACGACAAAAAGCTCTCGGTCCACCCTGTAAGGTGGTTGTGCTGGTGGCACGACAAAAAGCACTCAGTCCACCCTGTAAGGTGGTTGTGCTGGTGGCACGACAAAAAGCACTCAGTCCACCCTGTAAGGTGGCACGACAAAAAGCTCTCGGTCCACCCTGTAAGGTGGTTGTGTTGGTGGCACGACAAAAAGCACTCGGTCCACCCTATAAGGTGGTTGTGCTGGTGGCACGACAAAAAGCACTCGGTCCACCCTGTAAGGTGGTTGTGTTGGTGGAACGACAAAAAGCCCCCAGTCCACCCTGTAAGGTGGTTGTGCTGGTGGCATGACAAAAAGCACTCAGTCCACCCTGTAAGGTGGTGGTGCTGGTGGCACGACAAAAAGCACTCAGTCCACCCTGTAAGGTGGTCGTTTTGGTGCCACTGAAAAAAGGCACCCAGTCTACAT
>OZ024765.1:5541624-5544124 GCA_964016885.1 Eledone cirrhosa | reverse complement strand
TATGTGTGTGAGAGTGTATACATATATATAAATGTCTATATATACATGTGTATGTATGTGTGAGAGTATACAAATGTATAAATGTGTATATATACATATGTATACGTGTTTGTATATACATATGTATATGTGAGTGTGTACATATGTATAAATGTGTATATATACATATGTATACGTGTTTGTATATACATATGTGTATGTGTGTGTGAGTGTATACATATGTATAAATGTGTATATATATACATATGTATATATGTGTATATCTACATATATAAATATATATCTACGTATCTATGTATATGTGTGTGTGTGTGTGTGTATGTATGTGTATATATATATATACACACACCCCAGTAATTAAGACCCCCACCCCAATTTGATTCTAATCTCAGCCAATCAGCACCTTCCGTCACCTTTTGTCACCTTTCTTTACTGTTTGTCCCTTTTCACACCTTTTCTACTCTACAAAATGTCTCCCCCTTTTCAGCAGTCAAACATCAACTACATATCTTTCTTTCTATCTATCTATATATATATATACACACACACATACATACATATATATGTAAATATATATATATATATATATATATATATATATATATATATATATATATATATATATATATATAGATAGATAGATAGATAGATATAGAGATAGAGAGAGACAGAGAGATAGGTAGATATATAGCTTATACGTACAGGCAATCATATATATATATATATATATATATTTATATATACATAGACACACACACACATATATATATATATATAGGCACACACACACACACATATATATATATATATATATATATATATAGGCACACAAACACACATATATATAGATGTGTGTGTGTTTGTATATATATATATATATATATATATATATATATATATATAAATATACGATATTAAATAAATGGAAACTATATTTATAAAATCATATTTATTTCATTATATATATTTCAGGGATATCATATTAAAAATATGGTATGCCTTCATCAGACAAAATACAATATAAACAGTCTTATAAATAGATAGATTTGACATACCTTACACTTCAACTTCCATTTAAAAAGTTGATTTGGTAGTATTTATAAGACTGTTTATATTGTATTTTGTCTGATGAAGGCATACCATATTTTTTATATGATATCCCTGAAATATATATAATGAAATAAATATGATTTTATAAATATAGTTTCCATTTATTTAATATCGTAAATATACTCCAAATACTTGTTGAGTGCTTTTATATCAGTTATAAATATTTACTCGTTGTAACCCAACAATTTTAAATAAAACTTTGCATATATATATATATATATATATATATATATATATATATATATATATATATATCATCTATCAATTGGGTATTACTATTTTTATGCTTGGATACATTGAATGGTAATTTCAGGGCAACATCGTTTGTCTTGATGGCTTTCTGATGCTGACCATTTTAGTCCCCTTTTGCAATATACAGGGATCTGGTTTCCCAACCCAGAATATCCGGTATACACAATAGAACCAGTATATATAATGTAGGGTTGGCAAATAGGATGGGGATGCTTTTTCATCATTTCATCATCATTTCATTTTACGTCCGCTTTTCCCTGCTTGCAAGGGTGGGACGGGAACTGATTCTGGCTTCATTTCTACAGCTGGATGCCCTTCCTAACACCAACCTCATTTACAGTGAGTGCTGGGTGCTGTTTTGCCGCGGCACCTCCACGACCACTTTGCAGATGAATGATATGGACCCCAGTCCCTATCATCTCATTTCTACAGCTGAGTAATATATATATATATAGTGTGTGGGTGTATATATGTGTATATCCACACAGAGAAGAAGAGACACTGAAATTTTAATTGATAAAGCAAAAGATTACTGTAAAAAGGTCACCAAGTGTATGTGTATGTATGTGTGTATGTATGTGTAAGTGGAGTATGTTAAGAACATTTGTGTGGGATGATATGGACCCCAGTCCCTATCATCTCATTTCTACAGCTGAGTAAACTGGAGCAATGTGAAACAAAGTGTCTTGCTCAAGGAAACAACACATCACCTGGTCTGAGAATTGAACTCACAACGTTTCCATTGCAAGCCCAATGCTCTAACCACTAAGCCATGTGCCTCCAAGATATAAAATGAGGACAAGATGTGAATATCTCATGCTGTAGACATATATAATAATGAAATTATTGTGTAAAGTGCTCAGGTGCACTACAACTCGTCAATATAGTACATAGAATAATACACAAATGCCAGGGAAGTACATGTTTGTATGTGTTAGCTGTAGTGTTGGCGGATCTCGGGAAGCATGGAGGCCTTAAAGGATGCAGTGTCTCGACAGCTAACAACTGATGCAGGTAGTTTGTTCCATGCTTCAGCAACTCTCGGCTCTGTGGATGTAGCAAGTGATGAACTCTTCCAAATACATACCTTTAGTTGAGAAATTGGATTTCTGATACATGTATGCTGCTGATGCTATGC
>OZ024765.1:5521624-5536624 GCA_964016885.1 Eledone cirrhosa | reverse complement strand
TCATAGATCGACCAAGCATAGATGAGTTGAGAAAGAAACTGGGTATAAGAGGGATAAGTTGTGGTGTGCGGGAGAGAAGGTTGAGGTGGTATGGACATGTGATGTGCATGGAGGATGACTGCTGGGTAAAGAAGGTCCAAGAAATCCCAGTAGAAGGAAGACGCAGTAGAGGAAGACCATGAAAAACATGGGCGGAGGTGGTGAGAGCAGACCTCAGATCGCTGAAACTCACCAAGGAGATGACGAAGGACTGTGACAAGTGGAAATATGGTAATGAAAGGGTTAATGACATAGACAGTGTCTTTCCTTAGAAATATGGTAATGAAAGGGTTAAAGACATAGACAGTGTCTTTCATTAGATATATGGTAATGAAAGGGTTAATGACATAGACAGTATCTTTCATTAGAAATATATTAATGAAAGGGTTAAAGACATAGACGGTGTCTTTCATTAGAAATATGGTAATGAAAGGGTTAAAGACATAGACAGTGTCTTTCATTAGAAATATAGTAATGAAAGGGTTAAAGACATAGACAGTGTCTTTCATTAGAAATATGGTAATGAAAGGGTTAATGATATAGACAGTGTCTTTCATTAGAAATATGGTAATGAAAGGGTTAAAGACATAGACAGTGTCTTTCATTAGAAATATGGTAATGAAAGGGTTAAAGACATAAACAGTGTCTTTCATTAGAAATATGGTAATGAAAGGGTTAATGACATAGACAGTGTCTTTCATTAGAAATATAGTAATGAAAGGGTTAAAGACATAGACAGTGTCTTTCATTAGAAATATAGTGATGAAAGGGTTAATGACATAGACAGTGTCTTTCATTAGAAATATGGAAATGAAGGGTTAAAGAGTTTTTATTTAACTAAAACCTTCCATCATGATTTTATGTAAAAACCTTTATACACCAGCTCAATATTGAGAAACTTTGTTATATTACTAAATCATAGACAGTGTCTTTTATTAAAAATATAGTAATGGAAGGGTTAATTATGGGAAAGTTGGTTATATTGCCAAATCTTTCCAAATTCTGAGTTATTTTCAAAATTATTTTAAATAATAGGTGGTGTATTTCATTAGAATTATGGTAACATTTTGATCACCAAGAATCAGAAAATCCATGTTCAAACCCCTACAGCACAATCGCAATTATTTTATCGCCTCCAGGGGCCAGTAAAAACAGATTGCTGCAATCAATTTAATCAATTCTATCCTGAAAGCCTTTTACAAATAAAAGGGCTTTCATACCTTATAAACAGAAAAAAGGGGAAAGAAGACAGTATCTGTGTGTGTGTGTGTGTGTGTGGAAGTGTGTGAATGTGTGTGTATGGAAATGTATATGTGTAAGTGAAAATGTGTGTAAATGTGTATGTGCGTGTATGTGCATTGTATGCGCATGTGTGTATGTGTATGTATGTGTGTGTGTGAATAATGTTAATTACACCTACCCCCACCCCACAGTGTTTTTAATCTATCCATCTCCAGGGAAGAAACAATTTAACAGCAGTTCCTTGTGGGGTGGGGGAACATCCCACATTACATACATGCACGCACATGTATATATACATACACACACACACATATAGTGTAGGTAGTATGGTTTTGGTAGCAAATCAAGCACTCTATGCACAGGCAGAGCGTGTGTCTGTGTGTGTGTGTGTGTGTGTGTGTATATATATTTTTATATGAAGGTGCATGGCTTAGTGGTTAGAGCATTGGCCTTGCAACCGAAAAGTTGTGAGTTCAATTCTCGGACTGGGTGATGTGTTGTTTCCTTGAGCAAGACACTTTATTTCATATTGCTCCAGTTTACTCAGCTGTAGAAATGAGGTCGTGTAGGCGCCACGGAAAAAAGCACCCAGCACTCACTACAAAGTGGTCGTGGAGGTGCCACGGCACAAAAGCACCCAGCACTTACTGTAAATGAGGTTGGTGTTAGGAAGGGCATCCAGCTGTAGAAATCAAGCCAGAATCAGTTCCCGTCCCACCCTTGCAAGTAGGGAAAAGCGGACGTAAAATGATGATGATGATGATATAATTATATATTCATGTACAGATATTTTTGCATACACAAAAACAAAATATAAACAAACGTATTTATTTCACAAAAGCACAGACGGCTTACCGTCATTGTTACTGCCGATATGCCACCCAAAAAGTCCCATTACTTTTGGCACAAGGCCAGCAATTACATAATTAACGGTTCGGAAATCACATGCATCACTGACAAGTTTACTCCTTACTCTACTTTCGTGGGTTGAACATTTTACTCTCAGGCACCGAATTAAGTTAAACCCCTGGTAATCTACGACGATTTTTTTTTTATAAGCACAAAATGTAGACACCACCCCGAGGCCGAGGTATTCCGTACTTCTCTGTACTGTTTCAGAAAGGAGGGATAAACATGCCAATCTATGTTTAGAATCCCGAGCAACGCCGGGCCATTCTGCTAGTAGTATCTATTTGAAGCTAATATAAGTAACGGTCAATATTTATTTATTTTTTTACCAATCTAATTACGTCATATTTTAAATAATTTACAAAATGTCAAGTCCAACTGTATTTTTCTCCCACACACGTAACATCTCCTGTGTTGGGTTTTTTTTCTAATCATATGCTTGGTTGTCATCGATCTGTCCAGCTTGCTTGACTGCCAGTATATCAAAAGAATCCTACATCTCCTATGTATTTTGTCTGATGAGAACATGTTTTGGATTATGTTATACATAAGCCTTGCATCTTAGAAATACGTATAATAAAATATATAGAGATGATCTAAAGTAACTGTCTTTTGTTTATTATCATCATTATATATATATATAGAGAGAGAGAGAGATATGGCTTCTACAGGACTAGAACTGTTTCATTCAAAGGAAATCATCAGGGCTTTCCTGATGATTTCCTTCGAATGAAACAGTTCTAGTCCTGTAGAAGCCATTTCTATATTAAATATTTATACTCTGCTATGTATTGAGTACCTTACTTACTGTGGTTACCCCCGATTGAACCCAGGATACACATACACATATATATACATATGTATGTCCCAAGTCTCTGATACCATCAACACTATAAACACAGAGCTGGCATATCTAAGAACTGACTAACTGCTTGATGAGGTCATAGCCATTCAATGGCTATCATCGAAATATATATAGCAGTAAATAAAGGATTATGATTTCATGCAATTGACTTATGTTTCGTCACTATATATATATATATATATATAGGAAAATGTATGACCCCCGACGGCAGAGCTCAAGCCGTTTCGTCCAGAAATAGCCGTCGAAACGGCTTGAACTCTGCCGTTGGGGTCATACATTTTTGTATTACCCACTCTACTACACTAAGTATTGTGTACTCTGGTGCGTTATGGTCCATCTGGTTCCTTACCACATCTCCCTCGTTATATATACATATATATATTAGACGTGTCCGTCGAACCTGCGGGTCCAGAATAAGACAGATCCACACAATGATCGCGTCTCAAGCTGTCCTCCAGGGAAACAATTGTAACACACAATAAATTGAGTTCAGATGCATCACTAATTTTTTGTTTCTATATATATATATATATATATATATATATATATATATATATATATAGGAACAAGTAGGACCCCAACGGCTGAATCAAGCCGTTTCGACAGCTAATTCTGGACTAAAAATTTAAAAAAAAATTTTTTTTTTTGTTAGTCCATAATTAGCCGTCGAAACGGCTTGAGCTCAGCCGTCGGGGTCCTACTTGTTCCTATTACCCACTCTACTAACTACCCTAAGTATTGAGTACTTTGGTGCGTTATGGTCCATCTGGTTCCTTACCACATTTCCTTTGTTATATATATATACACATGGAGGCACATGGCTTAGTGGTTAGAGCATTGGCCTTGCAATCGAGGGGTTGTGAGTTCAATTCTCAGACCGGGTGATGTGTTGTTTCCTTGAGCAAGACACTTTATTTCACATTGCTCCAGTTTACTCAGCTGTAGAAATGAGGTGATAGGGACTGGGTTCCCTATCATTCCATTGCAAAGTGGTCGTGGAGGTGCCACGGCAAAAAAGCACCCAGCACTCACTGTAAATGAGGTTGGTGTTAGGAAGGGCATCCAGCTGTAGAAATCAAGCCAGCATCAGTTCCCGTCCCACCCTTGCAAGCAGGGAAAAAGCGGACGTAAAATGATGATGATGATGATGATATATATATATATACATATATAGCTGTCGCAAGGCCAGAGCTCAGCTGTCGGGGTCCTGAATATATAATATATGTATGTATGTGTGTGTGTGTGTGTGTGTGTGTCTTAATGAGAGAATGAGGGGAAGGGAGAGGCTGTGTATTTGACCAGACAGGATCTGTTGAGGGAGGGGGGGGGGACTGATTGGTCAGATATGAGAGGGAGAATATTTTCATTGGTTAGTATGATGAGGTCAGAGGTGAGAGGTGAGACATAGCAATGTGTGTGTGGTCAGGTGATCACCTTTTGAATAGACAAAGTGGAGCAGACAGATCGTGACATGTTGTTGTGGTGGGGGTGGGGGTGGGGTGGGTGTGGGTGTGTGTGTGGGGGGGGGGTGATAAATAGATAGACAGATAGACAGACAGGTAGTGACATGTGGTGGCGGTGGTGGGGCTGATGATATAAATAGACAGACAGACAGACAGACAGATAGATATACAGACAGAGAGACAGACAGACAGAGAGACAGACAGACAGACAGACAGACAGACAGATAGAGAGAAAGACAGACAGACAGACAGACAGACAGATAGAAATACAGACAGACAGACAGACAGAGAGACAGACAGACAGACAGATAGAGAGAAAGACAGACAGACAGACAGATAGAGAGATAAATAGAAAGACAGAGAGACAGACAGACAGAGAGAGAGAGAGAGACAGACAGACAGAGAGAGAGAGAGAGACAGACAGACAGACAGAGAGAGAGAGAGAGAGAGAGAGAGAGAGAGAGAGAGAGAAATAGATAAATAAATCCAACTATGTCTGATGTTTGTTTATGTCCGTTTACTCTAGCAGTTTCACAAACAGAAACTGATGAAACATGAACCAGGCTGGAGCAACACTGGGGGTCATGACAATCCTTTCAGGGGGGGGGGGGTCATGACAGTCCTTTCAGGGGGGGGGGGGGTGCTCCAGACTGGTCACAGTCGATTGACTGGGACCAGGAAAAGAATGCAAGAAAATAAACACACATGATTGTCATCATCACCACTGCCACCATTGTCCTCACCCCCCACCACCACTGCTGGGTGGTTTTTTGCCATGGCACCTCCACGACCACTTTACAGTGGAATGATATGGACCCCAGTCCCTATCATCTCATTTCTACAGCTGAGTAAACTGGAGCAATGTGAAATAAAGTGTCTTGCTCAAGGAAACAACACATCACCCGGTCTGAGAATTGAACTCACAACCTTTCGATTGCAAGGCCAATGCTCTAACCACTAAGCCATGTGCCTCCATAGTTATACCATTTACGTGGTTTTGTCTTTGCGTGCAATTGTTCTCCCTGCTCCACATATGACGTATTATCTTCGTTTTTTTTCGTTCATTGCCAGAGAACGTTTCCACGAACCAAAGTATCGTCTTCCTGTCTTCCTCCGGTTGCAACGTTTTTTGAAATATTCACTTCTGCATTCACAGATTGACTTTGTTAGTTTCAGAAGATCTCGTTAAGGGTGAAAGCAGCGATTCTTTGCTTAAACTTTAATCTGTTATTTTAATAAATATATATATACATATATATATATAAATTTTAGTACACCATTGACGAAGCTTTAGTATACGGCCAAGCTAGCCTATATGCATAATCGGTTTGTAGCTTTAGCACTCGGATGAGGTAAGACCCCAGAGTAATAACATTACGTTCAGACAGCTTAGCAAATCAGATATAGCGGTCGGCAGTCCAGCCACATCACTAGAGCAACGAAAATACAGGACCCAGGAAAAGATTTTATACTGACCTGGACATAATGGTGAGGCTGAGTGTAAAATATACAACCCACATGGTGTATCCACAATATAGATTGCAATATCACACGCAACATCAGCGCTAAGTTTCTGCAAATCCATGATCGACAAATTCCTATTGCAGGAGTCTGCAATATAATGGTTTTTGACGACAGAACATAGGATTTACTTCTTCAGCAAGTCTTTCGTTCTTAGCCAAAGCGGGTATGTTGTCACTTTAAAAGTCGGCGCAGACACGTAGTTTTCTCCAAGGGAGGTAACCCCTGCTTAGGCGGTGTATTCTAATTTGAGATAAAGGAATGAATCCCCTTATACAAACCGAATAAAGCACTCGACTAGAAGTTATCAAACAAACTTAAACAATTAATTAATCAATAGAATCATCTAATAAAATGAATCAGTTAATCGTTAATTCTAGGAGTAAATATAAATTTTAGTACAGCATTGACATATATATATATATATATATATATATATATACATATATAGTGTGTGGGTGTATATATGTGTATATCCACACAGAGAAGAAGAGACACTGAAATTTTAATTGATAAAGCAAAAGATTACTGTAAAAAGGTCACCAAGTGTATGTGTATGTATGTGTGTATGTATGTGTAAGTGGAGTATGTTAAGAGCATTTGTGTGAGCGTTTATGTGAGTGCGTATATGTGTGTATGTATGTACGGCTGAGGTCATGCTCGGTGTGTATGTATATGTGTGTGTGTGTGCGTGTATGTATATGTGTGTGCGTATATATGCGTGTGTGTGTGTGTATATATAGATATATATATGTGTATATATATATATGTATGTGTGTGTGTGTATATATATATATATATGCGTGTGTGTGTATATATGTGTGTGTGTATATATATATGTGTGTGTGTATATGTAGATATATGTGTGTGTGTGTGTATATATATGCGTGTGTGTGTATATGATGTGTGTGTATATGTAGATATATATGTGTGTGTGTATATATAGATTTATATATATGTGTGTGTGTATATATGCGTGTGAGTGTATATATGTGTGTGTATATATGTATGTGTATATATATATATAGATATATGTGTCTCAGGAGTTGAAATAAAGGTTTAAAAAAATTCAGAGTAAAAAAAAAAGTACAAAAGAAAAAGCACAAGCTAAAGAACTATCTCTGTCATTTGATTGGTTGATCAAGTGATGATGTCACTGATGACATCATCACTTGATGAGTGTCACCTGGTGTGGGGAGGTGAGGAGGGTGGGGTAGTGTGGTGGGGGTTAAATATGACTTAATGGTACAAACATGAGACTGAACTGATTGTGTGGTCCAACTTAATTGCTCTCCCCTCAAGCCCAGGTACCCAACCCTTTAAACCCCTTTCACACATATGTCAGGGGGTTAGTTTTAAACAATGTGTGTTTTATCTAGGGGTGCTGAATAGGGCTGAGTTAGTAGAATGTAGGATAGAACACTGAGGAATTTGTAGCAGCTCTTTCTCTGCTCCTTCAGTTCAAATCGAGTTGTCAACCTTCCATCCATTCGCAGTTGATAAAAAAAAAAGCACCAATCTAATCCTGGGTTGATTCCACCATTATATAAGTCTCTTTCTCTCTCTCTAACTGACATTGCAAGAAGCTTGCTGTGTTCAAACATGCAGAGGGATGGGCTCCACCAAGTTTAAATTGGCATAATTGCCGGCCTTGTGCCAAAAGAAGAAACAATTAAATATATATGCCAATATCATTTCTGATTTTTGCGTTTCGCTTCGCTTTTCCTGCCCGCCGAAATGCGATTCTCGCTATACGAGCGGGACGCAGTCAGCCGACCAAACTTGCCTCAAATGGGACAAACCCGTCTAACCCATGCTAGCGTGGAAGAAAGATGTGAAACAATGATGATGATACTGATAATAATTGCCACATCTTTTCAGAATTAGCTCAATGTGTTTATATATTATAGAGGTTTGAAGAGAAAGAAGATTTTAGGGAGTTTTGGAGCTGCAGATATAAACACACAATGAATTATATAGATGAAAAAATTATCTTTTGTATCATATTTTATTTCTGTACACATGTTTCCAGGTGCACATCCAATTATTTGAAATGGTATAAAACAATTCACATAATCAATATCTATACAGGTATTGATATATAGGTATATATGAACACAATCAATATCTATATACAGGTATTGGCAGGGCGATCAAAATTGATGGTAGTTATGGAGTAGGCAGACCCAGAAAAACCTGGGACGATTTGATAAATTCCGACCTTACACACTTACACCTCTCCAAGACAATGTCACTGGACCGAGATCTTTGGCGCTACGCAGTAATACAGAAAACCCGCCTTGTCTAAGTACAAAGCGAAACCTACAGTCAGTAGGCACCTCTTAACCAAAAATACACCCCCATCCCACTACCTCAACTCCACCCTCACCCCCATCAATGTAAAGCTATGTTGGTACCACAACATCCAGTCCTAAATAAATGAGGTTGTGTAGGTGTCACGACAAAAAAAACACACACAGTCCACACTGTAATGTGGCCGTGTAGGTAACACGGTAAAAACCTCCCAGTCCACACTGTAAACGTGGTTGGTGTTAGGAAGGGCATCCAGCCATAGAAAACCTGCCAGACAGTCCTATACGAGCAAGACAACCAATCTTGCCTCAAGTGGGACAATTCCCATCTAAACCCATGCTAGTGTGGAAGATAGACGTTAAATGTTGATGATGATGATGATGAGGTATATATGAATATAATCAATATATATATATAGGTATTGATGTATATATATATAGAGAGACATAACTGTTTGTTCCCTCTCTTCAGAGGAACAGTAACACATTTTAAAACTCTCATCTCTGTAGAAACAATTGTTGAGATTAAAACTGGATTTGATTTTAAAACCTTCGTTTATTTAGTATTAAATATTTATGCTCTGCTGCTCTCACCATATGCAAGTACCTTAACCTTTGACGTACACCTTTGATTGGACTTCAATTCCTGCTTACTGCAGATATCAAGAGCACATTCAGCTTTTCACACCATGACAAACATTTTCCACACTAGCCCCAGGGACCACATTAGGCGAAAAACCGATTTTTTAAACCATTTTGGTTGCGCTAGGGTCTGTAACTCGAGAAGTACCCAACCGATTTTTTAAAACTTTGCATATGCATTACTTATGTTTCACAAATTTTTTTGACTGAAAAAGATTTCACATGTTTGCCCAGGGACCGCATTGTTTAGCATTTTGGTTGCGTTAGGGCCTGTAACCTGAGAAGTAACCAACTAAATTCCTTCATGCTCTCCACCACTGCAGTCCCACATGCTTACTGCTCTGTAACTATTACTTTCATTGTACCATAGCACAACAAATACATGTTCTGTTTGTCGAACGCCTTTTTACTTAACCCTATCGTCTTGGCTTTTGTGGGTTGAACATTTTACTCTCAGGCACCCAATTAAGTTAAACCCCCGGTAATCTACGATGAATTTTTTTTATAAGCACAAAATGTAGACACCATCCCCGGGCTGAGGTATTCCGTACTTCTCTGTACTGTTTCAGAAAGGAGGGATAAACATGCCAATCTATGTTTAGAAGCCCGAGCAACGCCGGGCCATTCTGCTAGTCATTAATAAAGCCCGTTAGGTTCTGAGTTCAAATCCTGGGGTCGATGACGTCCCTTTACGTTCTCAGTTCAAATCCCGGGGTCGATAAAATAGGGTACCAGTAATACACTGGGGTGTAATTGCTGGCCTTGTGCCAAAAGTAGAAACAATTAATAAAGCAAGGTGTGTATATATATATACACATAAATATGCACACACACATGTATATATACATAGATGCATATGTGTATATATATACACATAAATATGCACACACACATGTATATATACATAGATGCATATGTGTATATATATATACACATAAATATGCACACACACATGTATATATACATAGATGCATATGTGTATATATATATACACATAAATATGCACACACACATGTATATATACATAGATGCATATGTGTATATATATACACATAAATATGTACACACACATGTATATATACATAGATGCATATGTGTATATATATATACACATAAATATGCACACACACATGTATATATACATAGATGCATATGTGTATATATATACACATAAATATGCACACACACATGTATATATACATAGATGCATATGTGTATATATATATACACATAAATATGCACACACACATGTATATATACATAGATGCATATGTGTATATATATATACACATAAATATGCACACACACATGTATATATACATAGATGCATATGTGTATATATATACACATAAATATGCACACACACATGTATATATACATAGATGCATATGTGTATATATATACACATAAATATGCACACACACATGTATATATACATAGATGCATATGTGTATATATATATACACATAAATATGCACACACACATGTATATATACATAGATGCATATGTGTATATATATACACATAAATATGCACACACACATGTATATATACATAGATGCATATGTGTATATATATATACACATAAATATGCACACACACATGTATATATACATAGATGCATATGTGTATATATATACACATAAATATGCACACACACATGTATATATACATAGATGCATATGTGTATATATATACCCATAAATATGCACACACACATGTATATATACATAGATGCATATGTGTATATATATACACATAAATATGCACACACACATGTATATATACATAGATGCATATGTGTATATATATACACATAAATATGCACACACACATGTATATATACATAGATGCATATGTGTATATATATATACACATAAATATGCACACACATGTATATATACATAGATGCATATGTGTATATATATATACACATAAATATGCACACACACATGTATATATACATAGATGCATATGTGTATATATATACACATAAATATGCACACACACATGTATATATACATAGATGCATATGTGTATATATATATATACACATAAATATGCACACACACATGTATATATACATAGATGCATATGTGTATATATATACACATAAATATGCACACACACATGTATATATACATAGATGCATATGTGTATATATAAAGTTTGTAACAGTGATGGTAATGATGTCTACTCATCCCCCCCCCTCCTCCTCCTCATCACCATGACATCCTACCCCACACAGCAGCACCCCACCCCTTCTTGTCTCCACAAACTAATTTCTGCATGTACCCTCAGCTGGGTGCAATCGGTTTGGGTTGCGGCTCAGTTACACCCACCCCATTCCACCCCAGGATCTTGTAGTAGACAGGGTAGGGTGGGGCGGATAGTCGGGGTAGATGGTCGGGAGTGGAGAATCGGGGTAGATGGTCGGGTGGGGGTGGGTAGTCGGGGTAGATGGTCGGGCGAGGGGGTGTATGGAGAGGGGAGAAGAGTGGGTAATCGGGGTAGATGGTAGGATGAAGGGTGGGTAGTCAGGTAGATGTTCGGGTGTCGACGGGTAGATGATGAGGTGAGGGGTGGGTTAATGGTTGGACTGGGGGTTACATGGAGGGTAAGGTGATGGAGAGAGGGTGTGTGAGAACATGGAAGGGGGGGCTGTAGGTGGTGGTAGTGGTGTCAGTGGTGTCAGTGGTGGTGGTAGTGGTGTCAGTGGTGGTGGTGGTGGTGGTGGTGGTGGCAGTGGTATGGTGGTGGTGGCAGTGGTATGGTGGTAGTGGCAGTGGTATGGTGGTGGTGGTAGTGGTATGGTGGTGGTGGTGGTAGTGGTGGCAGTGGTATGATGGTGGTGGCAGTGGTGGTGGTGGCAGTGGTATGGTGGTGGTGGTAGTGGTATGGTGGTGGTGGTAGTGGTATGGTGGTAGTGGTATGGTGGTAGTGGCGGTGGTGGCAGTGGTATGGTGGTAGTGGTATGGTGGTAGTGGCAGTTGTATGGTGGCAGTGGCAGTGGTATGGTGGTAGTGGTGGTGGTGGTGGTATGGTGGTAGTGGCAGTGTTATGGTGGTAGTGGTAGTGGTATGGTGGTAGTGGTGGTGGTGGTGGCAGTGTTATGGTGGTAGTGGTATGGTGGTAGTGGCGGTGGTATGGTGGTGGTGGTGGTTGTAGTGGTATGGTGGTAGTGGTGGTGGCAGTGTTATGGTGGTAGTGGTAGTGGTATGGTGGTAGTGGTGGTGGTGGTGGCAGTGTTATGGTGGTAGTGGTATGGTGGTAGTGGCGGTGGTGGCAGTGGTATGGTGGTAGTGGCAGTGGTATGGTGGTAGTGGCAGTGGTATGGTGGCAGTGGCAGTGGTATGGTGGTAGTGGTGGTGGTGGTGGTATGGTGGTAGTGGTATGGTGGTAGTGGTGGTGGTGGTGGCAGTGGTATGGTGGTGGTATGGTGGTATGGTGGTAGTGGTATGGTGGCAGTGGTATGGTGGTAGTGGTAGTGGTGGTGGCAGTCCCATAGTCACAGAGACCAATAAGAAAATATTAGACATTAGAAACTACAGAGAAAGGTGTAACTTGATATATATAGGCAATATGAATGGGTGTATATATATGTGTGTATATATGGATATGTGAGTGTGTATGTATCTATGTTTGTGTGTATGTATCTATGTGTGATGTATGTGTGTATGTATGTATGTGTGTATATATGGATATGTGAGTGTATGTATGTATGTTTGTGTGTATGTATCTGTGTGATGTATGTGTGTATGTATGTATGTATATATGGATATGTGAGTGTATGTATGTATGTTTGTGTGTATGTATCTATGTGTGATGTATGTGTGTATGTATGTATGTGTGTATATATGGATATGTGAGTGTATGTATGTATGTTTGTGTGTATGTATCTATGTGATGTATGTGTGTATGTATGTATGTGTGTATATATTGATATGTGAGTGTATGTATGTATGTTTGTGTGTATGTATCTATGTGTGATGTATGTATGTATGTGTGTATGTATGTATGTATGTATGTATGTATGTGTGTGTGTGTATGTATCTATGTGTGATGTATGTATGTGTGTATGTATATGTGTGTATGTGTGTATATATGTTTATGCGTGTATGTATGTGTATGTATGTATGAATGTATATACATATATGTGGATATGTATGTGTGTATGTATGTATGTGTGTATATGTATGTATATATCTGTATGAATGTGTGTGTATGAATGGGTGTATATATATGTTTGTATATATATATATATATATATATATATATATGTATGTATGTATGTAATTATGTGTGTATGTATGTGTATTTGTGAATATATGTATGCATGCATGTATGTGAATATGCATACATGTATTTGTGTGTGTATATATATATATACATACACACACTCACATGAAACATATATACAACCAGCCACCCCTATGTGGGGTCTTTAGGTGCAGTGTGACACCATCAAGGAACCAGTGCCCTAATATCTGACAACCATCAAGCAGAAATGAGGTCTTGGGATGATGATGGTGGTGGTAGGAGGGGTGGGGTGGGGTAGTGGTGGTGGGGTGGGGTAGTGGTGGTGGGGGGAGTAGTGGTGGTGGTGGTTGGGGGGGTTAGTGGTGGTGGTGGTGGAGGGGTATACTCTTTGTGACTCTGGAACAACCCCCCCAAATATATATGCACACACAATGTGAAAAATATGTGCAGACACAAATCTAAGCATATTTGTATATATATATATATATATATATATATATATACATGTAAAGTTATATTTAAAATTGTTGGGTTACAACTAGTAAATATTTATAACTGATATAAAAGCACTCGACAAATATTTGGAGTATATTTACAATATTAAATAAATGGAAAACTATATTTATAAAACCATATCTATTTCATTATATATATTTCGGGGATATCATATTAACAATATGCTATGCCTTCATCAGACAAAATGTGCAAAATGTCTGATGAAGGCATAGCATATTGTTAATATGATATCCCCGAAATATATATAATGAAATAGATATGGTTTTATAAATATAGTTTTCCATTTATTTAATATTGTATATATATATATATATATATATCATCATCATCATCATCATCATCATCATCGTTTAACGTCCGTGTTCCACGCTTGCATGGGTTTGGACGGGGGTTTTCCCACTTGAGGCAAGAGTGATTGTCTTGCTCGTATAGGACTGTCTGGCGGGTTTTCTACAGCTGGATGCCCTTCCTAACACCAACCACATTTACAGTGTATATATATATATATATATATATATAAAAGAAGAAATTAAAAGATGGTTAAAAAAGTTCCATATATTTTATTATGCGCATTTCGAAAACAACATCATCCTGGGACAAAAATTGTGTTCTCATCAGATAAAATAAGGTAACATGATATGAGGCCTAAAAACACTTGTCAACAGGAAAGTGTCCAGTCTACATATATATATATATATATATATATATATATACAAGCTGAGGCACATGGGAGAACAGTTAAGAGAAGACAGATAAAAGAGAAAACGACTGTATTGGATGTGTTGTCTGGTATGAGGTGAGACTGTAAAGTGTGTGAGAGAGAGAGTGAGAGAGAGAGAGAGAGACATAAACAAGAAAACAATCATAAAACTTCCTTATTAGGCTGGGGGAGTAAACTGCCGATTAAAAGGTAACATTGGCCTTGAATTTTAAATGTGAAATAACCATAGTCAGCTCCAAAGGACGTCATCTGAAACACAGCAATATACCGCATAACATTGCTTCTGAAGTGTTTATCTTTGTTAGTACAGACTGTAAGTAGTATATAGATAAAAGATGGAGGGTAGATTAATTTCAAATAGTATCAATTTTTCTTTGTTCTGCAAAGTCAAAGACTGTAAAACTACTTTATAAAAGCTAACACAATATTGTTAAACCTTCAACTGATATACTTTGATCTATAGTTTAAGTCGATTCTCCCTCTCTCTCTGTGTGTGTCTCTCTCTCTCTC
>OZ024765.1:5504124-5506624 GCA_964016885.1 Eledone cirrhosa | reverse complement strand
CAACCCCACCAACGTTTCTTGGTGAGGAGGGTGACTTTGGACATCCTGCAGGACTAAAAACAAAACCTGTCAAAGGGCAAAGGAGCTCTTAAGAGTCAATGGCCATCCAATATCACTGGGAGAGATGACCCCTTAGCCTTTGTCAAGGCAGAATTCTAGGAGAAGGAAAACTCTGATATAACACCTGCAACCCTGATGGTATCCAATGATGTTGACTTGTTCTTCTTTTTGGTAAATAACATCTTGGTTAAGAGAGTGGGACTGGCTTTGTGCAGTGCCTTTGCTCACTATAAAAGCTTCACGGCACAGGCATTGCTTTATATCTGGAGATCTCTCTGCACTTGTCGTCACATGGTACCATGGGCCCAGCACTATGTGTCAATAATTGTCACAAGTGTAGTGTTTGTACCAGAGTTTTCAAGTCGCTGGCTGGACTAAAAAGTCACACTCGTTCAGCGCATCGGTAGGGGTTCTCCTACATGGATATAAAGTAGTGGCCGTACTCGAAAACGAGTTGGCAGCCACCATGTATATATGTATATATATATATATATATAAGTACATGTGTATATGTATGTGTGTTAATGCATTTTGTATGAGTGCGTGTATGTATGTAAGCAGGTGTTTGTGTGTGCATATCTGTGTGTATGTGAGTGTATGTATATGTGTGTATTATGAGTAATTCTGTATATGAATATGTATAAATACACATGTATATAGACATATGCATGTATGTGTATATATATATATATATGTGTGTGTATAGACATATGCATGTATGTATATATATATATATATATATATGTGGATAGACATATGCATGTATGTATATATATATATATATATATATATATATATATGTGTATATATTAAATGTGTGTCATGTGAGTGCATGTATATATGTGTGTGTGTGTGTGTGTGTGTGTGTGTTGAGGGGGAGGGGAGACAACTAGAGCAGCTGTGCTGTTGTGTTGGTGTCAGCAACATGCGGATGAAGTGTTTTACAAATGGGAGTCACGTGATTTTCCAGGGGGCTGAGGTGGGGGGGGGGGGGGGGGATTTTTAGCAAAGACAGGAATTAGGGAGGAATTCAAACTGGGAGAGAATAGTTTTGTGTTCTTGAGCAAAACACTTCATTTCACGCTGCTCCAGTATACTGAGCTGAAAATGAGTAGCAGCAATAGCAGGTGGTTTAACCCTGCGCTGGACTGGCGTCCTGTCCAGGGGTGGGGGTAGAGTCTTGTACTCTCAGTTGCTTCACACCATCAAACCTAGATAAGCACCGACCAAATGGGTCTTCTGGCTTAAGACAGACTTTAGACTTTAGATATATATATATTTATATAGATGGATATATATTTATATAGATGGATATATATATAGATGGAGGCACATGGCTTAGTAGTTATAACATTGGGTTTGCAATGGAAAGGTTGTGAGTTCAATTCTCAGACCGGGTGATGTGTTGTTTCCTTGAGCAAGACACTTTATTTCACACTGCTCCAGTTTACTCAGCTGTAGAAATGAGATGATAGGGACTGGGGTCCCTATCATTCCACTGCAAAGTGGTCGTGGAGGTGCCACGGCAAAAAAGCACCCAGCACTCACTGTAAATGAGGTTGGTGTTAGGAAGGGCATCCAGCTGTAGAAATCAAGCCAGAATCAGTTCCTGTCCCACCCTTGCAAGCAGGGAAAAGCGGTTGTAAAATGAAGATGATGATGATATATATATGTATATATAAGCAGAAGGGATATTCAATTTGTTGGTAATTCAACAAATATAAATGTTTATAACTGATTCAGAGCACTCAACAGATTTTCTGAAGTATAATATACAATGATATTAAATAAATGGAAACTATATTTATAAAACCATATTTATTCTATTATATATATTTCAAGGGTACCAAAAACTTTGGTACGCTATCATCAGATAAAATACAAAGTGTTTTATAAATATTTGACATAACCAAGGATAATATACCTTAATGGTTCAAGTTATCCCAGGATAGTATATATATATACATATATATAAAAGAAATGAATACAAAGAGTTTAAAACCGTTAGAACATGTTTATATAACAGTGTGCCTACGTACGTTTCACCCGGAATGGGCTTATCAAGGGCATGGAAAACAAAAAAGTGATCAATACAGGACCCAGGAGGGGTTTCACGGTTAAATTAACATCAGAGTTCATTCTTCTCCTATATGCATGTGCTGTTATTATCGTATATATATATATATATATATATATAATATATAATATATAAGAACAAAAGATGGTTAAAGGAGTTCCATGTATTTTATTATGCGCATTTCAAAAACAAATATCATCATACAATAATATTTGTGTTTTCATCAGATAAAACAGGAGGACATGACATGAAGGCTAAAAAACACTTGTGGATAGTTCAGTTTTAAATCAACATCCACAAGTGTTTTTTAGCCTTCATATCATGTCCTCCTGTTTTATCTGATGAAAACACAAATATTATTGC
>OZ024765.1:5481624-5499124 GCA_964016885.1 Eledone cirrhosa | reverse complement strand
CAGGTCTATAGAGTTTGCAACTGCTATTTCTAGCATATCTAGCGACCAGGTCTATAGGGTTTGTAACTGCTATTTCTAGCATATCTAACGAGCAGGTCTATAGGGTTTGCAACTGCTATTTCTAGCATATCTAGCGACCAGGTCTATAGGGTTTGTAACTGCTATTTCTAGCATATCTAACGAGCAGGTCTATAGAGTTTGCAACTGCTATTTCTAGCATATCTAGCGACCAGGTCTATAGAGTTTGTAACTGCTATTTCTAGCATATCTAACGAGCAGGTCTATAGAGTTTGCAACTGCTATTTCTAGCATATCTAGCGACCAGGTCTATAGGGTTTGTAACTGCTATTTCTAGCATATCTAACGAGCAGGTCTATAGGGTTTGCAACTGCTATTTCTAGCATATCTAGCGACCAGGTCTATAGGTGCAGCTGTCTTTAAGAGAAACAACACACAATAGTGTACAGACAAATTTACAGCTGCTGGGGTGAGGGAAGGGCAAAGAGGGTGGGGTTTATGAGGGGGATGAAGGGAGCGAGAGAAGATGAGGTGAGAGAGAGAGAAGTCTTAAAACCTCCTCCACTTTCTTCCGTACCTCTTCCTCTTGTACTACTTGACTTTTCCTGGCTGTGTGTGTGTGTGTGTGTGTGTGTGTGTGTGTATGTGTATGTGTGTGTATGCGTGTGTGTTTGTGTATGTCTGTGTGTGTATGGGTGAATGTGTGTATGTGTATGTGTGTGCGTATGTGTATGTGTGTGTGTGTGTATATGTGTGTGTGTGTATGTGTGTGTGTGTGTGTGTATATGTGTGTGTATGTGTGTATGTGTGTATGTGTGTGTTATCAAGATAACTAGAAAACAACATTAAAAGGGAATTTCATTAAATATTGGTTTCTGATGAGTTGATTAAATCGACCCCAATGCATTACTGGTACTTTATTTTATCTACCCCGTAAGGATGAAAGGCAAAGTTAACCTCGGTGCGATTTCAACTCAGAATGTAAAGGGACGTAACTCCGTGCTACAAAGCATTGTGTTCGATGCTCTACCGATTCTGCCAATTTCACCGCCCTAATGCTAATAATAGTGATGGTGGTGATGATGATGATGATGGTAATGGTGGTGGTGTTGACTAAATGATTAACATAGCACTCATAATGATGATGATGATTATATCAAACCCCTGTAAGGATGAAAGGCAAAGCTAACCTCGGCGGGATTTGAACTCAGATTGTGAGGGGGCCATAACCCTAGGTCATAAAGTATGTTGTTTGACAATCTACCAGTCCACTGCCCCTTAATATAGTATTGGTGTCTACTAGTAAAGATACTATAAACATTTGAATTAACAAACAATATGACTGCATTACATTAAATATTAACCCTTTAGTGTTCAAACCGGCCAAAACCGGCCAGAATTCTCTACCTTTTCTGTTGAAACTGGCTGTAACTGGTCGCTCAAACTGATGTTAAGGTATTGCTCTCAATATAACTACTTTCAAAATCTCATAGATTCGATATTATGTGAGGTAAAGCCTTTACTGTGACAATACAATAGTATATATAGAGTAATGTAAATGTTATGTGAGATATTATGTGAGGTAAAGTCTTTACTGTGAAAATACAATAGTATATATAGAGTAATGTAAATGTTATGTGAGATATTATGTGAGGTAAAGTCTTTACTGTGAAAATACAATAGTATATATAGAGTAATGTAAATGTTTTGTGAGATATTATGTGAGGTAAAGTCTTTACTGTGAAAATACAATAGTATATATAGAGTAATGTAAATGTTATGTGAGATATTATGTGAGGTAAAGTCTTTACTGTGAAAATACAATAGTATATATAGAGTAATGTAAATGTTATGTGAGATATTATGTGAGGTAAAGCCTTTACTGTGAAAATACAATAGTATATATAGAGTAATGTAAATGTTATGTGAGATATTATGTGAGGTAAAGCCTTTACTGTGAAAATACAATAGTATATATAGAGTAATGTAAATGTTATGTGAGATATTATGTGAGGTAAAGCCTTTACTGTGAAAATACAATAGTATATATAGAGTAATGTAAATGTTATGGGAGATATTATGTGAGGTAAAGCCTTTACTGTGACAATACAATAGTATATATAGAGTAATGTAAATGTTATGTGAGGTAAAGCCTTTACTGTGAAAATACAATAGTATATATAGAGCAATGTAAATGTTATGTGAGATATTATGTGAGGTAAAGCCTTTACTGTGAAAATACAATAGTAAATATAGAGTAATGTAAATGTTATGTGAGATATTATGTGAGGTAAAGCCTTTACTGTGAAAATACAATAGTATATATAGAGTAATGTAAATGTTATGTGAGATATTATGTGAGGTAAAGCCTTTACTGTGAAAATACAATAGAATATATAGAGTAATGTAAATGTTATGTGAGGTAAAGCCTTTACTATGAAAATACAATAGTATATATAGAGTAATGTAAATGTTATGTGAGATATTATGTGAGGTAAAGTCTTTACTGTGAAAATACAATAGTATATATAGAGTAATGTAAATGTTATGTGAGATATTATGTGAGGTAAAGCCTTTACTGTGAAAATACAATAGTATATATAGAGTAATGTAAATGTTATGTGAGATATTATGTGAGGTAAAGCCTTTACTGTGAAAATACAATAGTATATATAGAGTAATGTAAATGTTATGTGAGATATTATGTGAGGTAAAGCCTTTACTGTGAAAATACAATAGTATATATAGAGTAATGTAAATGTTATGGGAGATATTATGTGAGGTAAAGCCTTTACTGTGACAATACAATAGTATATATAGAGTAATGTAAATGTTATGTGAGGTAAAGCCTTTACTGTGAAAATACAATAGTATATATAGAGCAATGTAAATGTTATGTGAGATATTATGTGAGGTAAAGCCTTTACTGTGAAAATACAATAGTAAATATAGAGTAATGTAAATGTTATGTGAGATATTATGTGAGGTAAAGCCTTTACTGTGAAAATACAATAGTATATATAGAGTAATGTAAATGTTATGTGAGATATTATGTGAGGTAAAGCCTTTACTGTGAAAATACAATAGTATATATAGAGTAATGTAAATGTTATGTGAGATATTATGTGAGGTAAAGTCTTTACTGTGAAAATACAATAGTATATATAGAGTAATGTAAATGTTATGTGAGATATTATGTGAGGTAAAGCCTTTACTGTGAAAATACAATAGTATATATAGAGTAATGTAAATGTTATGTGAGATATTATGTGAGGTAAAGCGTTTACTGTGAAAATACAATAGTATATATAGAGCAATGTAAATGTTATGTGAGATATTATGTGAGGTGAAGCCTTTACTGTGAAAATACAATAGTATATATAGAGTAATGTAAATGTTATGTGAGATATTATGTGAGGTAAAGCGTTTACTGTGAAAATACAATAGTATATATAGAGCAATGTAAATGTTATGTGAGATATTATGTGAGGTAAAGCCTTTACTGTGAAAATACAATAGTATATATAGAGTAATGTAAATGTTATGTGAGATATTATGTGAGGTAAAGCCTTTACTGTGACAATACAATAGTATATATAGAGTAATGTAAATTCTAAAGGGTTAAAGTCTCTACTGTAATTCTGCAAACTTTCACAATCTGACCACAAAGACTATAAACAAATAAGCAACAGTTGCTGGATATTTTTCTGCTACATGATGAAGTGTCCTGCTTACAGAGACCCAACATATGACCCAGTCAAACACACCACATGATATTGAGTGAAACACTTGAACCACATGGCTACATGTGAGAATCCAGAACCACATGGCCACATGTGAGAATCCAGAACCACATGGCCACATGTCAAACAAGAAGCTTGATGGGAAGTGGGGAGGTAGAAGGCAGCGAAGGATATGAAAAAAAAAAAAGAAACCGGGAGGAGGGGGGGGTAAAGAAATGAAATGATTGAAAATGGTGGGAGGGAGAGGAGAGGGAGGGGAGTGAGCGGTGGTGAGAGAAGGGTGGGGGGGAGGGGGGGGTGAAGAGGGTGAGAGAGAGGAGAGGGGCAGGAAGGGGGTGAGATAGACGAGAGGGGGGAGATAGGGAAGGGAGGGTGAGAAAAATGAGAGGGGGGAGAAAGATGAGGGGAGGTGAGAAAGATGGGGGTTGAGAAAGGGGGGAGAGAGGAGAGAAGAGGGAGAGAGCGAGGGTGAGAGAGGGGAGAGAGGGAAGGGAGGGTGAGAGAGAGGGAAGGAAGGGTGACAGGGGGGAGAGGGAAGGAAGGGTGAGAGAGGGGGGAGAGGGAAGGGAGGGTGAGAGAGGAGAGAGAGGGAAGGGAGGGTGAGAGCGGGGAGAGAGGGAAGGGAGGGTGAGAGAGAGGAGAGAGGGTGAGAGGGAGAGAGAGAGGGAAGGGAGGGTGAGAGAGGGAAGGGAGGGTGAGAGAGGGAAGGGAGGGTGAGAGGGGGAAGGGAGGGTGAGAGAGGGAAGGGAGGGTGAGAGAGGGAAGGGAGGGTGAGAGAGGGAAGGGAGGGTGAGAGAGAGAGAGACGGAAGGGAGGGTGAGAGAGGGAGAGAGAGAGGGTCGGGAGGGTGAGAGAGGGGAGAGAGGGAAGGGAGGGTGAGAGAGGGGAGAGAGGGAAGGGAGGGTGGGAGAGGGGAGGGAGGGTGAGAGAGGGGAGGGAGGGTGAGAGAGGGGAGGGAGGGTGAGAGAGGGGAGGGAGGGTGAGAGAGAGGAGAGAGGAAGAAAATATGGCAATAAAAAATAGTGCAAAGAATGGATAACAATAGGTAACATATTAGCTGCATTGTTGTCTATAGAAAACAGAGTGTATATATATATATATATACATATATATACATATATATACAGAGTATTATATATATATATACATATATATACATATATATACAGAGTATTATATATATATATTGGTATATGTATATATAATAAATAAGTAAATATATATACACATATATCATCATCATTTAACATCAATCTTTCCTGTTAACAATATATATATATATATATATATATATATATTTGTATGTACATATATGCGTGTGTATGTATGTATATAGACATATCTATATATATGCGTGTGTATATATACATATATAATTCAGAGAAAGCCACACACACACACACACATATACATGTGTGTAGATAAAGAGAAAGACAACAATGACAGAAAGTGCTGATACAGCATTAATGTGTAATTAAACAGATTGTCCTGTGTGTGTATATTGAACAGGTCGGTTGAGGATCAAGTGACAAACGATCTATAAATCAATAACATGAGCGTATATATACATATATGTGTGTCCGTGTCCACGTGGGTATGAATATATATATATATATATATATATATATATATATATATATATATATATATATATATATATGAATATATATATATATATATGAATATTTGCATTTATAAATTTAAGGATATATTATATATATCTATATATATCTATATATATATATATATATATATATATATAATATATATCCTTACATTTATAAATATGCACACACACACACACACATATATATATATATATATATATATGTGTGTGTGTATGAATATATATATATATATATGAATATAAATATATATATATGAATATTTGTAAATATATATGAACAAATGTAAGGATATATATATATGTGTATATATATATATAGGTATATATGTGTATATATATATATAGGTATATATGTAGGTATATAATGGATATATATATATATATATGTGTTTGCATATGTATACAGAAACATTCACACATATCTATCCATCTACACACATATATATATATATATGTGTGTAGATAGATAGATATATATACAGATGTTTGTTTGTATGTATATATTCATGTTTGTGTGGTGTGTGTGTCTAAACGGGTGGCTGGGTATATATAAAAGAATTTCTGACACAAATCCTGGCTTAGCTAATTAACAAACATGACAAGACGTTGTACATTAGAGAAAACAATGAGACTCTAGAGACATAATGGTTAGTCAGGTGGCTTTCATAATTTAATTGACTTCATCTACCTCGGTATAAGGACAGATATATACAAGGTACATATGTTGCGTGTGTATACAGATATATATATATATATATAGGAGTATATATATATGGAGGCACATGGCTTAGTGGTTAGAGCATTGGCCTTGCAATCGAAAGGTTGTGAGCTCAATTCTCAGACCGGGTGATGTGTTGTTTCCTTGAGCAAGACACTTTATTTCACATTGCTCCAGTTTACTCAGCTGTAGAAATGAGATGATAGAGACTGCAAAGTGGTCGTGGAGGTGCCACGGCAAAAAAGCACCCAGCCCACGCTTTAAAGTGGTCGTGGAGGTGCCACGGCAAAAAAGCACCCAGCCCACACTTTAAAGTGGTCGTGGAGGTGCCACGGCAAAAAAGCACCCAGCCCACACTTTAAAGTGGTCGTGGAGGTGCCACGGCAAAAAAGCACCCAGCCCACACTGCAAAGTGGTCGTGGAGGTGCCACGACAAAAAAGCACCCAGCCCACACAGTAAATGAGGTTGGTGTTAGGAAGGGCATCCAGCTGTAGAAATCAAGCCAGAATCAGTTCCCGTCCCACCCTTGCAAGCAGGGAAAAAGCGGACGTAAAATGAAATGATGATGATGATGATATATATATATATGCTTGTGTATAAGAAGTTGACTAACCAAGGTTATGTATGAAACACTCCAATATATATATATATATATATATAAGAGGGTGTTAAAGTTTGCTTGAAGCATTGTGAAATGTGTAAAATACGTAGTTAATAAAGCCACAACAATGCAGAGGGAAATCTCGAGGTAGGAAGTGAAAGATAGATAGGAAAAACAGGTGAAAGTGAAAATTGAGAGAGACAAAGATGAAAACAAAAACAAAACAAAGGTAGAAGGGTTACCGTAGTGGAGATTTAATCCCAATATTTCGGGCTCACGCCCATCAACGGGGGAAAGTTCCAAAAGGGGGGGAACAGGCCAAGCGGAGAAAGTTGTGATGTCGTTAAGACAGGAATGCCGTTTTTCCCCCGTTTTTCCCCCGTTGATGGGCGTGAGCCCGAAATATTGGGATTAAATCTCCACTACGGTAACCCTTCTACCTTTGTTTTGTTTTTGTTTTCATCTTTGTCTCTCTCAATTTTCACTTTCACCTGTTTTTCCTATCTATCTTTCACTTCCTACCTCGAGATTTCCCTCTGCATTGTTGTGGCTTTATTAACTACGTATTTTATATATATATATATATATATATATATATATATATATATATGAATAAAGTGGTCCTTCATCAGTGATCTTCCAACCATCATCAGTATTTCTTCGCTTTAAAGACCATATACCTCCGGTTGGTGCGAGCAACGGCTAAAGAAAGTCGTTGGGACATGTAAATAAAGGGAACAGCGAGAGTGTAAACAAACAAAGAGGGTGAAGCAACGAAAAGTGAGGAAGGACGAGTCAAGTCCAAAATTTCCATGAATATAAGTTCGGTGAAATCGTGAACGAGAGAGAATAAAGACCATCAAACCTGGTTGAAATGTGAGCAAGGAAGGAATTCCACACGGGTCTAACGGGAGGAAGAAGGGGTCTAGTCCGTGAATTCTGTGAAATCATAGACGAGAGAGAGAGAAAAAAGGCGAACCGGCCTGGCCAAGCGTACCACAGGAGACCTATATCAGTTTAACATATTACATATGTTTCACCACCAGTCAGGCTCAAAACCATTTTCAACTCCATATTATTTGCTGATCATACAGTCAGAACAAATGAGTGTCTCTTAAGTTGACACCACTTTACCTTCAAATAAAATTACCACACTGAGGGCCAAACACGGTTTATGCCTGCATTAATTCCAAATATATATATATATCATCATCATCACCATCATCGTTTAACGTCTATCTTCCACGCTAGCATGGGTTATATATGCATGTGTATATATCATCCTCATCATCATCATTTCATTTTACGTCCACTTTTTCCCTGCTTGCAAGGGTGGGACGGGAACTGATTCTGGCTTGATTTCTACAGCTGGATGCCCTTCCTAACACCAACCTCATTTACAGTGAGTGCTGGGTGCTTTTTTGCCGTGGCACCTCCACGACCACTTTGCAGTGGAATGATAGGGACCCCAGTCCCTATCATCTCATTTCTACAGCTGAGTAAACTGGAGCAATGTGAAATAAAGTGTCTTGCTCAAGGAAACAACACATCACCCGGTCTGAGAATTGAACTCACAACCTTTTGATTGCAAGCCCAATGCTCTAACCACTAAGCCATGTATATATATATATATATATATATATATATATATATATATATATATATATATATATATATATATATATATATATATATATATATATATATATATATATATATATATATATATACATTATGAAGAGAGAAGAAACATTTAGATATAATTAGTAATAAAATGTATCATACCTAAACTGTTCCTAAATTCCTCGACTACGTAGTTTCGTGGCATAAACAAAAACAATATATCAAAGATATAGAGTCCTTGCGAGGTCTGCCGACTTATCAAGAGGATACCTCATTTTACTAGTCTCAAGAACGCGTCTACACGACGTGAGAAAGAATCCCAAAAGGCGGAGGGGGAGATAGTCACGCGATATAACGGTCGAGAAACAGAGCTAAGCCTCCTATAACCACGAAAAAAATACCACGGAGGCGGAGGGGGCATTCATATCGAGGCCGTAGAAGAGGTAGTGAAGAAGGCGAGAAGTATGAGTAATGGAAGCTTTCCAGTTGTCCCCACACTTCAAAGATTGCTCGACCAGAGGGAGTTATTAATACATTTAGAAACACACAGATACATGCGGACACACACATATATACATGAATGCATCCGCACCCAACTGTGA
The DNA here is from genome assembly GCA_964016885.1 of Eledone cirrhosa. NCBI lineage: Eukaryota > Metazoa > Mollusca > Cephalopoda > Octopoda > Eledonidae > Eledone > Eledone cirrhosa. The sequence goes on along the minus strand of OZ024765.1, from coordinate 5,490,191 downwards.
GTTAAGGGTGCCAACTTCACCGATGTTGCTCAATGAATGACTGGGACAGACCAATTCAGTTTGAACCAGACTGAACCAGTATCAGAGTTAAAAATACATTATGAAGAGAGAAGAAACATTTAGATATAATTAGTAATAAAATGTATCATACCTAAACTGTTCCTAAATTCCTCGACTACGTAGTTTCGTGGCATAAACAAAAACAATATATCAAAGATATAGAGTCCTTGCGAGGTCTGCCGACTTATCAAGAGGATACCTCATTTTACTAGTCTCAAGAACGCGTCTACACGACGTGAGAAAGAATCCCAAAAGGCGGAGGGGGAGATAGTCACGCGATATAACGGTCGAGAAACAGAGCTAAGCCTCCTATAACCACGAAAAAAATACCACGGAGGCGGAGGGGGCATTCATATCGAGGCCGTAGAAGAGGTAGTGAAGAAGGCGAGAAGTATGAGTAATGGAAGCTTTCCAGTTGTCCCCACACTTCAAAGATTGCTCGACCAGAGGGAGTTATTAATACATTTAGAAACACACAGATACATGCGGACACACACATATATACATGAATGCATCCGCACCCAACTGTGAGTTAAGGGTGCCAACTTCACCGATGTTGCTCAATGAATGACTGGGACAGACCAATTCAGTTTGAACCAGACTGAACCAGTATCAGAGTTAAAAATACATTATGAAGAGAGAAGAAACATTTAGATATAATTAGTAATAAAATGTATCATACCTAAACTGTTCCTAAATTCCTCGACTACGTAGTTTCGTGGCATAAACAAAAACAATATATCAAAGATATAGAGTCCTTGCGAGGTCTGCCGACTTATCAAGAGGATACCTCATTTTACTAGTCTCAAGAACGCGTCTACACGACGTGAGAAAGAATCCCAAAAGGCGGAGGGGGAGATAGTCACGCGATATAACGGTCGAGAAACAGAGCTAAGCCTCCTATAACCACGAAAAAAATACCACGGAGGCGGAGGGGGCATTCATATCGAGGCCGTAGAAGAGGTAGTGAAGAAGGCGAGAAGTATGAGTAATGGAAGCTTTCCAGTTGTCCCCACACTTCAAAGATTGCTCGACCAGAGGGAGTTATTAATACATTTAGAAACACACAGATACATGCGGACACACACATATATACATGAATGCATCCGCACCCAACTGTGAGTTAAGGGTGCCAACTTCACCGATGTTGCTCAATGAATGACTGGGACAGACCAATTCAGTTTGAACCAGACTGAACCAGTATCAGAGTTAAAAATACATTATGAAGAGAGAAGAAACATTTAGATATAATTAGTAATAAAATGTATCATACCTAAACTGTTCCTAAATTCCTCGACTACGTAGTTTCGTGGCATAAACAAAAACAATATATCAAAGATATAGAGTCCTTGCGAGGTCTGCCGACTTATCAAGAGGATACCTCATTTTACTAGTCTCAAGAACGCGTCTACACGACGTGAGAAAGAATCCCAAAAGGCGGAGGGGGAGATAGTCACGCGATATAACGGTCGAGAAACAGAGCTAAGCCTCCTGTGTCCGCATGTATCTGTGTGTTTCTAAATGTATTAATAACTCCCTCTGGTCGAGCAATCTTTGAAGTGTGGGGACAACTGGAAAGCTTCCATTACTCATACTTCTCGCCTTCTTCACTACCTCTTCTACGGCCTCGATATGAATGCCCCCTCCGCCTCCGTGGTATTTTTTTCGTGGTTATAGGAGGCTTAGCTCTGTTTCTCGACCGTTATATCGCGTGACTATCTCCCCCTCCGCCTTTTGGGATTCTTTCTCACGTCGTGTAGACGCGTTCTTGAGACTAGTAAAATGAGGTATCCTCTTGATAAGTCGGCAGACCTCGCAAGGACTCTATATCTTTGATATATTGTTTTTGTTTATGCCACGAAACTACGTAGTCGAGGAATTTAGGAACAGTTTAGGTATGATACATTTTATTACTAATTATATCTAAATGTTTCTTCTCTCTTCATAATGTATTTTTAACTCTGATACTGGTTCAGTCTGGTTCAAACTGAATTGGTCTGTCCCAGTCATTCATTGAGCAACATCGGTGAAGTTGGCACCCTTAACTCACAGTTGGGTGCGGATGCATTCATGTATATATGTGTGTGTCCGCATGTATCTGTGTGTTTCTAAATGTATTAATAACTCCCTCTGGTCGAGCAATCTTTGAAGTGTGGGGACAACTGGAAAGCTTCCATTACTCATACTTCTCGCCTTCTTCACTACCTCTTCTACGGCCTCGATATGAATGCCCCCTCCGCCTCCGTGGTATTTTTTTCGTGGTTATAGGAGGCTTAGCTCTGTTTCTCGACCGTTATATCGCGTGACTATCTCCCCCTCCGCCTTTTGGGATTCTTTCTCACGTCGTGTAGACGCGTTCTTGAGACTAGTAAAATGAGGTATCCTCTTGATAAGTCGGCAGACCTCGCAAGGACTCTATATCTTTGATATATTGTTTTTGTTTATGCCACGAAACTACGTAGTCGAGGAATTTAGGAACAGTTTAGGTATGATACATTTTATTACTAATTATATCTAAATGTTTCTTCTCTCTTCATAATGTATTTTTAACTCTGATACTGGTTCAGTCTGGTTCAAACTGAATTGGTCTGTCCCAGTCATTCATTGAGCAACATCGGTGAAGTTGGCACCCTTAACTCACAGTTGGGTGCGGATGCATTCATGTATATATGTGTGTGTCCGCATGTATCTGTGTGTTTCTAAATGTATTAATAACTCCCTCTGGTCGAGCAATCTTTGAAGTGTGGGGACAACTGGAAAGCTTCCATTACTCATACTTCTCGCCTTCTTCACTACCTCTTCTACGGCCTCGATATGAATGCCCCCTCCGCCTCCGTGGTATTTTTTTCGTGGTTATAGGAGGCTTAGCTCTGTTTCTCGACCGTTATATCGCGTGACTATCTCCCCCTCCGCCTTTTGGGATTCTTTCTCACGTCGTGTAGACGCGTTCTTGAGACTAGTAAAATGAGGTATCCTCTTGATAAGTCGGCAGACCTCGCAAGGACTCTATATCTTTGATATATTGTTTTTGTTTATGCCACGAAACTACGTAGTCGAGGAATTTAGGAACAGTTTAGGTATGATACATTTTATTACTAATTATATCTAAATGTTTCTTCTCTCTTCATAATGTATTTTTAACTCTGATACTGGTTCAGTCTGGTTCAAACTGAATTGGTCTGTCCCAGTCATTCATTGAGCAACATCGGTGAAGTTGGCACCCTTAACTCACAGTTGGGTGCGGATGCATTCATGTATATATGTGTGTGTCCGCATGTATCTGTGTGTTTCTAAATGTATTAATAACTCCCTCTGGTCGAGCAATCTTTGAAGTGTGGGGACAACTGGAAAGCTTCCATTACTCATACTTCTCGCCTTCTTCACTACCTCTTCTACGGCCTCGATATGAATGCCCCCTCCGCCTCCGTGGTATTTTTTTCGTGGTTATAGGAGGCTTAGCTCTGTTTCTCGACCGTTATATCGCGTGACTATCTCCCCCTCCGCCTTTTGGGATTCTTTCTCACGTCGTGTAGACGCGTTCTTGAGACTAGTAAAATGAGGTATCCTCTTGATAAGTCGGCAGACCTCGCAAGGACTCTATATCTTTGATATATTGTTTTTGTTTATGCCACGAAACTACGTAGTCGAGGAATTTAGGAACAGTTTAGGTATGATACATTTTATTACTAATTATATCTAAATGTTTCTTCTCTCTTCATAATGTATTTTTAACTCTGATACTGGTTCAGTCTGGTTCAAACTGAATTGGTCTGTCCCAGTCATTCATTGAGCAACATCGGTGAAGTTGGCACCCTTAACTCACAGTTGGGTGCGGATGCATTCATGTATATATGTGTGTGTCCGCATGTATCTGTGTGTTTCTAAATGTATATATATATATATATATATATATATATATATATATATATGTAGATAAATCTACCAAGAGTTTACGGTAGTGTCCAATCCGTATATATTTCTAAGTTTATAGATACATTTATAAATAGGCAGTCTGCCGAAACCGTTGAATACTGACCTCTCCCCCCCCCTCCCACCTAATTTCTGTATCCTGATCTAAATATGTGTGGCAGTGTTTATGTGCGTGCATTAATGTCCATATGCTTATGATAATACTATATGCACATATATATGTGTGTGGGGGTGTGTGTGTGTATGTATGTTCGTAGTTATGTGTATGTTTATGCATATACGCGCGTGTGTGTGTGAGTGTACGAATATGTGTGAGTATATGAATGTGTGTATACATTTATTTCATATTTATGTGTCTATACGCATTTTATCTGTAGATTATAAACTTACAGAGACATTAGCCTTGAATTTTTGTATTTACATACATCTTTTTGGCATGCGTATGCATGTGAACATATATCTTTATGTAAATATGTGTACGAAGTTAATTACATGTATATACACACACCTAACTGCATAAAATTTTTTGTATTTTCATTGGTCAATTTGAACTCTGTTCCCAAACGGACCTGAAATTTTGAATTGTTGTTATTATCAATAAATATATTTCATTATTTCTGAAGACGGCATATATATGTGTTTGGTATGTATATTTAATTTTGATAGTTTGTATAATTTTGTATAATTTTGTACATAGATCTGTTGAATATGCATGCCAATTCTAACACATATATATCCTAGAAACGATCGTTAAAAAATGAACTTTTTTTGTTTAATATAAGGAACTGTTTCATTGTTTTATTCATTATTTTTTTAATATTTTATATATATATATATATATATATATATATATATATATATATATATATAGTAGAATAATCGAGTATCGAAAAATCGGCGCACGAGTTCACGATAAACAAAATTCGAAATGAGCGGCAGAGGGCTCAATAATTCAGATAAATCAGAGCTATAACTATCGTTAAAATACCGTCACACATAGAACAAGTCTATAATCAACCGTACGACCGAAAAATTGCGATCTGGAAGATTCGGGACACTCAGATAAAAAAAATCAATAAATCAATAAATCAAATGAATGTAAAAAGCATGTAAAAATATATATATAAATTTGAGCATCTTCCATACCCCCAATCGTCACAATGTGTGTAGTCTCTGTGTTTGAGTGAATGTATCATCATCATCATCATCATCTTCGTTTAACGTCCATTTTCCATGCTAGCATGGCTTAGACGTGTGTGTGTGTGTGTGTGTAAAATGAAGGAATTGGATGGTGAAAAAAAACAACAGCTGGTGTTCCATTTGCTACGCTGTGTGTGTGTGTGTGTGTGTTTGTGTAAATGTATGTGTGTGTGTGTCTATGTTTGTATTTTTGTAGTGTGTCTGCGTTTGCACGCTATATAAATATATACTCATACATATAAATATATGCATACGTACATGCACATACACAAACACACACACATGTACACATTAGTTGGGTATAAGACCTATTTCTTAACAAATGCCAAGATGATCAATTATGGAAAAATACAGAACATAATTTTTAAAAATCAATTGACAATGAAAGAGGCAGTTCAAATCATTTTATTAATGTCTACACATGTTTCAACTTCAATATTAGTGAACATCCACTGAATAACCACAATATATAAGACCTAATATCACTGCACAAATTAACTTCATTTAAGATGGCATGTTAGCACTTTTATCTAACTCAAAACAAGGAGTAGTACTTACATCATCTGCTGAATTTCACATGTGAACCACTGTGATGGTGTAACTTTAGCTCCAGCTGTTGGAGACATCTGTATGTTGTGGACATCTTTTGAACACATCTGGACATAGAAAAGATAAAGTGGAAGAAAGAAAATTAAGAATTTAAATATACGTGTGAAATGGCATAAGTAATATATGCATGAAATATATATATATATACACACATACATATATACGCACACATATATAAATATAAATATATATATATCGAAAATTAAATTAAGGGTCTCATGTCTGAGAGACATGTGCCATATCCACTGTAGAATATGCTCAAAATAAATACTTTCAAAATCTCATAGATTTGATATTATGTGAGATATTATGTGAGGTAAAGCCTTTACTGTGAAAATATAATAGTATATATAGAGTAATGTAAATGTTATGTGAGATATTATGTGAGGTAAAGCCTTTACTGTGAAAATATAATAGTATATATAGAGTAATGTAAATGTTATGTGAGATATTATATGAGGTAAAGCCTTTACTGTGACAATACAATAGTATATATAGAGTAATGTAAATGTTATGTGAGGTAAAGCCTTTACTGTGAAAATACAATAGTATATATAGAGTAATGTAAATGTTATGTGAGATATTATGTGAGGTAAAGCCTTTACCATGAAAATACAATAGTATATATAGAGTAATGTAAATGTTATGTGAGATATTGAGAGGTAAAGCCTTTACCATGAAAATACAATAGTATATATAGAGTAATGTAAATGTTATGAATGAAACAGTTCTAGTCCTGTAGCTCTTCTATATTAAAACTTTTAAACCTTGCTATGTATTGAGTACCTTATTTACTGTGGTTACCTCCGATTCAACCTGGAATAACGTAATATATATATATATATACATATATATATATATATATATATATATATATATATATATATATATATATAGTAGAATAATGGAGTATCGAAAAATCGGCGCACGAGTTCACGATAAACAAAATTCGATATGAGCGGCAGAGGGCTCAATAATTTAGATAAATCAGAGCTATAACTATCGTTAAAATACCGTCACACATAGAACAAGTCTATAATCAACTATACAACAGAAAAATTGCGATCTGGAAGATTCGGGACACTCAGATAAAAAAATCAATAAATCAAATGAATGTATATATATATATATAAAACACATTGTTCATTCATCTTTATTTTGAACCATTTTCATTTTTACATTTGAAAAGAGGATTGTAACTCTGAAATATGTTGAAATATCCTGGGTAGAACGTGACTTTGTTTTGTTTTATTTGTCATTCTCTGCCTTTTATATACTGTACCGGCTTTGGCCATTTTGTATTACATAACTCAAAATGTGTTATTTATTTATTTATTTATATATCAGCTGTAGGGCTGACGCCATGCTGGAGCATCATATTAACTATACCACTTTATATATATATATATATATACTAATAATAATAAATTTGATATATTAATATATATATATATATATATATATATGTAGGAGGTGAGTTTTATTGTAGTACAATAAAGCAATGCAGATATCGGATAAGAAGCACTCTACAGTTTGTGGGACTGGAGTATGCATAATATATATATATATATATATATATATATATAGTCCTTCAATATTTTAAATAAATATATATATATATACATATATACACATATACACATATACATATATACATTTATTTCGGACTGGATGTTGTGGTACCAACATAACTTTACATTGAAAGGGGTGGTGTGGATGAGGTGGGGCTGGTATGGATGAGGTGGGGGTAGTGGGACGGGGTGTATTTTTGTTAGAGATCCCTACTGTATATATATATATATATATATATATATATATATATATATACACACATGCAGGCAGTACAGTAGGCAGTATGACCTACAAAAAAACCAAGGATTGTTATATTTATACAAAAGATAACCCTGAAGTGAGTAACACTTGTTACAGTGACATAACATTGGTGGTGGTGGTGGTGTGGTAGTGGTGGAGTAGGTGGTGGTAGTGGTGGAGTAGATGGTGGTTTTGGTGTTGATGGTGGTAGTGGTGTGGTGGTGGTTTTGGTGGTGGTGGTGTGGTAGTGGTGGTGGTAGTGGTGCTAGTGGTGGAGTAGGTGGTGGTTTTGGTGTTGATGGTGGTAGTGGTGTGGTGGTGGTTTTGGTGGTGGTGGTGTGGTAGTGGTGGTGGTGGTGTGGTAGTGGTGGTGGTAGTGGTGGTAGTGGTGGAGTAGATGGTGGTTTTGGTGTTGGTGGTGGTAGTGGTGTGGTGGTGGTTTTGGTAGTGGTGGTGGAGTTGATGGTGGTAGTGGAACATGTGTGGGAGGACAAATGTGTGTTTTGTGTTAGAGGGTCTATATATATATATATATTTATTAAAATAACAGATTAAAGTTTAAGCAAAGAATCGCTGCTTTCACCCTTAACGAGATCTTTTGAAACTAAAAAATCAATCTGTGAACACAGAAGTAAATATTTCGAAAAACGTTGCAACCGAAGGAAAACAGGAAGACGATACTTTGGTTTGTGAAGACGTTCCCTGGCAATGAATGGAAAAAAACGAAGATAATACGTTGTTATTTGGAGTGGTGAGAACATTTACACGCAAAGACAAAACCACGTTTATGGTATAAATGAAGTCGTAAACTAATATTCTATTAGGTGGTTCATGGAGACGTTCTCTGGCAATGAATGGAAAAACGAAGAATATATGTCATTATGTGGATCGATGAGAACAATTCCTGTCTTACTTTGGTTGCAACGTTTTTGAAATATTTACGTCTGCGTTCACAG
>OZ024765.1:5464124-5476624 GCA_964016885.1 Eledone cirrhosa | reverse complement strand
AAGCATATAAACAATATGCCCCCCCCCCCCCCCCCACCGCAAGGTGGTCGTGGAGGTGCCACGGCAAAAAAGCACCCAGCCCACACTGTAAAGTGGACGTGTAGGCGCCACGAAAAAGCACCCAGCACTCACTGTAAATGAGGTTGGTGTTAGGAAGGGCATCCAGCTGTAGAAATCAAGCCAGATCAGTTCCTGTATGAGCAAGGCATGGTCAGCCGACCAGACACTGCCCACAACAGGACAACCCGTCTAACCCATGCTAGCGTGGAAGAACGGACGTAAAACGGTGATGATGATGATGATGACATATACATATATATATATACATATATATATATACATATATATATATATATATACATATATATACACATATATATATATATATATATATATATATATATATATATATATACATATATACATACATATATATATATACATATATACATACATATATACATATATATATACACATATATATATATATACACACACTATACACATATCTAATCTATATATGTATATCTGTGTGTGTATGTACTGTTACATGACATGTGTCCATTATACATTATACTCAACCATAAAGTTGCTTGAAAATACATAAAATGTGTCAAGATGGACTGAACGACCTAGTCAACCCACTTTGTTGCTCCATCTTTTAACATCTTCGGAACTTTCCACTTTTTCTCATTTATTTCCACTAAAATGGCAAGTCCATTGTAGTTGACACAAAAGATATTTGCATTAGGGACGGGAATATTTTCTTATTATCATCATCATCATCATCATCATCACAACCATCATCATCATCATCATCATCATCGTTGTCCTCATCACCATCATCACAACCATCATCATCACCACCACCACCATTGCCGTCATCATCTTCACCATCACCATCGTCACCGTCACCGTCACCACCACCACCACCAGCTCAAACCTTATCACCACAACCATCACCACCACCACCGCCGCCACTGTCATCACCACCACCACCACCACCGTCATCACTACCATCACCATCACCACCACCACCACCACCATCACCACCGTCATCACCACCACCACCACCACCGTCATCACTACCATCACCACCGTCATCACTACCATCACCACCACCACCGTCATCACTACCATCACCACCACCACCACCACCGTCATCACCATTATCACCACCATCACTACCATCACCACCGTCATCACCACCACCATCACCATCACCACCACCACCACCACCACCATCATCACCACCATCACCACCACCACCGTCATCACCACCACCATCACCATCGTTACCATCACCACCACCACCGTCATCACCACCACCATCACCATCGTCACCATCACCACCACCATCACCACCGTCACCATCACCATCACCACCGTCATCACCACCATCACCACCACCACCGTCATCACCACCACCATCACCACCACCACCGTCATCACCATCACCACCACCACCAACACTATCACCACCACCACCATCACCACCACCAACACACCACCACCACCACCACTATTTTACCATGCAAGCATGGTTAGATGTGTAGTCAGTTGTGAGGCTAGACTAACTGGTCAGGTGGGGGCATATGTACATATTATATGGCATCCTTTTCTAGGGTGGAATGTCCTTCCTAATGCCAATCACTTTACAGAGTGTACTGGGTGCATTTTATTGTGACTCTTATACAATCTATTATCAGAAATGTTGCATGAATTACAAATACTCTGGAGCTAACACACTACGGTGAGGATCATATTTATATTTATTTTTTTTCATTTGTTAATATTTTGAATAATATTAAAAACTCCAGGAAAATCTCTTGTTGAGTGCTTCTAATCTATTGTAATATTGTATTCATTGTGTAATCAACAAACCATATTAATCTTTGGTTATATATATATATATATTTATATATATATATATATTTATATATATAATAGAAAAAAACCGAGGAAGATGCGTTTACACATAAAAATTATTTGTGTATCAACCTGTTACACTCAATCTGCCACCACACACCATCACACCACCACCACCACACCACCACCACCACACCACACTTCCACCACCACCACACCACTACCACCACCACACCACTATCACCTCTACCACCACGACTACCACCACTACCACCATACCACTACCACCACACCACTACCACCACCACCACCACTACCACCACCACACCACTATCACCTCTGCCACCACCACCACCACCACACCACTGCCACCACACCACCACCACACCACTACCCCTCCCCACCCCACCACTACCACACCACCACACCACCACCACCCCACCACACCATACCACTACCACCACCACCACCACCACACCACTGCCACCCCCCACCCCCACCCCACCACTACCACACCACCACACCACTACCACCACCACCACCACTACCACCATACCACTACAACCACACCACCACACCACCACCACCACCACACCACTATCACCACCACCACTACCACCAACCACCACCAGTGGTATATATAACATCTGTACACTTCTCACCAATCACAACTTTCATTATACAAATTTTATTTATTCTCCACAAGGTGAAGATTTTATGTATTTGTGTATATATACCTCAGTGTGTGTATATATAGCTCACTGTGTATAAATATATATACCTCACTGTGTGTATATATAGCTCACTGTGTGTATATATATATATAGCTCACTGTGTGTATATATATATATACCTCACTGTGTGAAGCACATGGCTTAGTGGTTAGAGCATTGGCCTTGCAATCGAAAGGTTGTGAGTTCAATTCTCAGACTGGGTGATGTGTTGTTTCCTTGAGCAAGACACTTTATTTCACATTGTTCCAGTTTACTCAGCTGTAGAAATGAGATGATAGGGACTGGGGTCTCTATCATTCCACTGCAAAGTGGTCGTGGAGGTGCCATGGCAAAAAATCACCCAGCACTCACTGTAAATGAGGTTGGTGTTAGGAAGGGCATCCAGCTGTAGAAATCAAGCCAGAATCAGTTCCCGTCCCACCCTTGCAAGCAGGGAAAAGCGGACGTAAAATGATGATGATGATGATGATGTGTGTATATATAGCTCACTCTGTATATATACCTCATTGTGGATGGGTGCTACACGAGAATGCTGAGGATGGCTCTGAACATTAACCAGTATACACTGAGGATGAAAAACTCAGAGCTGTATGCTTTTGTACAAATATAGATGATTAAATAAAAATATAATTTGCTGTGATCAATAAATAAGTTTACACCTCTTTACCCTGTATCAGCAATATCCAAAGTGGTGGAGAAGGTTGTATGGACCACAGTACATCATCTGGCCCTGATATTGAACTCACTACTTACGAATGTGAACTGAATACTCTAATTACTTAGCCACATACCTTCAAATAAAGTGTGTCAAAATCTCTAACTACTCTGACACAAGACTTGTTCAAGGACACAACACAGCCCCTGTCCTGGGGATTCAACTTACATCATCAGCCAGAGGCTATAACTACTAAACTATGCACTTTTAGCCAAAAGGTGGGTTTCTATTTTTTGGTGCTGCTACTTTACAAATAATGTGCCTGACACAACTCCCCTCCTCGACACTCCCGTCATCAACTTCAGTTAATTAAAGGAATAACTAATTAAGCAATAATTAGCAGGCATTCGTCATCTGAAATTCCACTTGTTAACCTACAAAGGGAAACGCCATGTAGATGGGAGCTCTGTTAGAAATAGCAGTTAAATCCTCTTCAACTCATTGTTGGTTAGGCTGTCTGAATCCTTATCATAAATGTTGAGGGTTCAATTGCTGACATGTGGTGTCTTTTCCTTCAGCAAGACTCTTACTTCACATTGGTCTTCTCCACTAAGTTGGAATATACATATCATCTGGTCGAGACACGATCACCTGACCAGTCTTGCTTCAAGTGGGACAATTTCCGTCTAACCCATGCTAGCATGGAAGATGGGCACTAAACGATGATGATGATCATTTCATTTTCATTTCATTTTATGTCCGCTTTTCCCTGCTTGCAAGGGTGGGAAGGGAACTGATTCTGGCTTGATTTCTACAGCTGGATGCCCTTCCTAACACCAACCTCATTTACAGTGAGTGCTGGGTGCTTTTTTGCCGTGGTACCTCCACGACCACTTTGCAGTGGAATGATAGGGACCCCTGTCCCTATCATCTCATTTCTACAGCTGAGTAAACTGGAGCAATGCGAAATAAAGTGTCTTGCTCAAGGAAACAACACATCGCCCTAAACCTGCTAGAAACAGCAGCTAACTCTCCCCCATATCACACCACTCCCTACTGTCTTAAATTTAGAAAACATATCCCCTATGAGGTCACTAAACCTGCTAGAAACAGCAGCTAACTCTCCCCCATATCACACCACTCCCTACTGTCTTAAATATAGAAAACATATCCTCTATGAGGTCACTAAACCTGCTAGAAACAACAGCTAACTCTCTCCCATATCACACCCCTCCCTACTGTCTTAAATTTAGAAAACACACATTAGACAACCATGCAGAACAACTCCATCGCAGCTCTGTTGTTCGGCTGGCATCGTCTACGCGCGTGTTGCGCAAGTACTGTGAAACAATAAATTTCAACACTTCTTTGCACAGAGATAATATCCATAGGCGAAACTACAATTGTCACTGCTGGCGCAGCTCCTGCTTCGGCAGTCCAGGTCTGCAATTTATTCACCCAGTGCCTGGTAGACAAAAAAGTGCTGCCATAAAATGGGTGGTGCAGCCTAACTTTGGTAACTTACTGACCCCGAGCAATGCCGGGCTTTAATGCTAGTTAGAATTAAAATAAAAACACGCGTCCCTTCTTCGCAATTTAAGGGTTTGGCGATACTTGGTTTTAGTGTCCTAAATTATCATCATTGACATTCAATTATTAGCTCCACCCACTACACAATACGTCACGACACGTCATCAGCTGCTGCAGCTTGATTTTTACATGTTCATTTTTTTACATGCTTCATTTTTACACGAAAAACATTGAATTTTTAGAATAAATATTTATTAAAATATTAACAGAGAAAATTAGATTTTTGATTTATTTTTTGAACAAAATAAATATTTATTTACAGTTTTTCACAGAAAAACTATGCTTCATTTTTACATGAATATTTATTTACAGTTTTTAACAGAAAAAAAAATGCTGCAAAATAAATTTTTTTTTTTTAACAAATTTACAGTTTTTAACAACAGAAAAAAATTTCTTTAAACAAAATATTGCTGCGATATACAGTTTAACATTTTTTTAGAAACATTTACCTTCGTGACGTATCGTGTAGTGGGTGGAGCTAATAATTGAATGTCGATGATGATAATTTAGGACACTAAAACCAAGTATCGCCAAGGGTTTTATTTCTTTTGATGGAAAACAGTGACTGTACTGCAGAAACGATTTCATAAAACGGTACTGTATGATCGTTAAATGTAGAAGGATGATGAAATTGTAAATAAGACAAAAGTATTAGAACAGGGGGAAATAACTCACCGAATGCGATAGTTTTGGGGCCCCAGGGACCACATTTTTCAAATTAGAGATTTGAAACCTCGTCTATTTGCTTCCTTGGCACTTTTTACATAGGTGTGTAAATTTTCATGTCAGTCCGACCATGTCTACTACCATTTAACCGTGCACATTTGAATTTCAACCACCGCCCATTTCACAAATATATATGAGATAAATGAAAAGTATAGAAATTATTGTGAGCGTGAAGCCAACAGTATTCCATAATATATAAGTGACTATAACGTCAAAATGGAAAAATAGTTAACGTAAGATGTGGGAAAATAATTCAAAGTCAATTAAAAAAAAAATCAAGACACAGATTTATCCACAGAATTTTGTGAAATCCAGGGAAAAATCAATAGAGTCTTAACTCAGAATAAAATAAAGTCTAAATACTCATCCTTCAATTTGGAAAAACTACAAATGCTCTGTATAATCTTAAAAAGACTATTTCGCGAAACTTTCAGTGGGGATGGTCACAGTTGGAACCGTTCATCAGTAGAGCTCAAACACAATAACCCTAACGCCACTGCTAGAATATGCCAAAGAGAGAATTTAAAGACAGGCTAGTTCACCTCGTACGTAATTATGAAAATAAACGCACATGGAGAGGACATGGCTGGTGATGTCAGAATGAGACGAATGTCTGTTTACACGAAACAACAGTCAAAACACATTCCGAAAAAACTCTACAAGTGTTCAGCAAAATAGCAATATTATCGCGTTTTTTTTAAAAAAAGACCGGGATTAGTCACAAATAATTTTAAGCACTCTAGGAAAGAATTCCGAGTAAAAATATAAATGAATATATATATATATATAGATCATCATCATCATCATCATCATTTTACGTCCCCGTTTCCCTGCTTGCAAGGGTGGGACGGGTCCTATTTAGCACAGCATCTCTCCACTTGTCACGGATGTGTATATTTGTATATGTGTATATGTATGTCTATATGTATGTGTATATATGTGTATATATGTGTGTGTATGTGTATGTGTATATGTGTGTCTATATGCATGCGTATATGTGTGTGTGTCTATATGTGTGTGTATGTGTGTATTTGTATATCTGTATATGTGTATATGTATGTCTATATGTATGTGTATATGTGTGTGTGTATGTCTATATGTATGTGTATATGTGTGTGTGTATGTCTATATGTATGTGTATATGTATGTGTGTATGTCTATATGTATGTGTATATGTATGTGTGTGTATGTGTATATGTATGTCTATATGTATGTGTATATGTATATGTGTCTATATGTGTGTGTATGTCTATATGTGTGTGTGTGTGTGTGTGTCTATGTGTGTGTGTATGTGTGTGTATATGAGAATAGCTTCACACTTCCTCTAAGATGGAATGTTAGAAGCTGCACCTGTTAACTTCAACTCTAGATGAAATGATCTAGTCACGGGAGAGGGGGGGGGGGGGAGATAATGCGTCCATAGGCGGTAAGCCGGTTGAGCACTCGATGCTTGCGCAGAGCAGAATATACTATTATAGATAACGAGCAATCAGTGATGCCTCAAACCACAATTATTAACGTATTATGCACGTGTATATATATATATATGTGTGTATATATATATATATGTGTGTATATATTTGTGTGTGTGGAGGCACATGGCTTAGTGGTTAGAGCATTGGCCTTGCAATGGAAAGGTTGTGAGTTCAATTCTCAGACTGGGTGATGTGTTGTTTCCTTGAGCAAGACACTTTATTTCACGTTGCTCCAGTTTACTAAGTTGTAGAAATGAGATGATAGGACTGGGTGCTTCTCGAGTTTTAGGGATTCAAACTGACACACATACAGACAGACATCCTCAGTTATATATATATATATATATAGTGGTAGAACACTGGATTACGAGCTGAGGATCCGCTAAGGTGAAATAATTGTTCTCGGTATGGTGAACTAACTGTTGTGTAACCACTTATATATATATATATATATAGAGAGAGAGAGAGGCAATTGGCTTAGTGGTTAGAGCATTGGGCTTGCAATCGAAAGGTTGTGAGTTCAATTCTCAGACCGGGTGATATGTTGTTTCCTTGAGCAAGACACTTTATTTCATGCTGCTCCAGTTTACTCAGCTGTAGAAATGAGTACCGGCCTGCCCGCCCAGCCAGTGGGATGAAGAGGTCACAGAATGTGTGACGAAAGAACTTTGACAATATATAAACAACCATCTGGTTGTGGAACCAACCAACCAACCGGAAATTTATAAATTCCAAAAATTATAAATTTATTATAATAAATTGAAGTGAAAGCAACTGGTGCGTGTGTTTCTTATTGGCAACATGACCCTCCCAAAGTATAACAATATCGGTTTCAACACATGTTTTCAGATAAAGAATCTTGCTAAACAAATTCAGAAACGAAATATATATATATATATATATATATATATATATATATATATATATAGTCAGTGTGGCAGAGAGATGAGAGAGACAGGAGTGTACAAAAGACAAATCACAAAAGTGGTATTTATTAATTATCTGTATATATACTTACTGCTGTGTGTGTATGTGTGGGTGTGTGTATGTACTTACTGCTGTGTGTGTATATATACTTACTGCTGTGTGTGTATGTGTGGGTGTGTGTATGTACTTACTGCTGTGTGTGTATATATACTTACTGCTGTGTGTGTATGTGTGGGTGTGTGTATGTACATATACTTACTGCTGTGTGTATGTGTGGGTATGTGTGTGTACTTACTGCTGTGTGTGTATGTGTGGGTGTGTATATATACTTACTGCTGTGTGTATGTGTGGGTATGTGTGTGTACTTACTGCTGTGTGTGTATGTGTGGGTATGTATATGTACTTACTGCTGTGTGTGTATATGTACTTACTGCTGTGTGTGTATGTGTGTGTACTTACTGCTGTGTGGGTGTGTATATGTACTTACTGCTGTGTGTGTGTATGTGTGTGTACTTACTGCTGTGTGGGTATGTGTGTATGTGTGTGTACTTACTGCTGAGTGTGTATGCGTGTGTATATGTGTGTGTGTATATATAGTTGTGTGTATATGTGTCTATATGTGCGTATGCATGTGTGTGTGTGTATTTTTATGTACTTGTGTATGATGTGTATGTGTGTATGTCAGTATACAGGCATACGTGTGTGTGTGTGTGTGTGTGTATGAAGGGTCATTGCAGAATGTGAGGTTAATTGGTTCACAAGGAGATAGAGAGGGGGAAACCCCCACACCACCTCCACCACCACCTCCACCAACACCCCCACTAACACCCCCATCACTAACACCCTCACCCCCACCACTTCCACCAACACCACCACTAACACCCCCACCACCATCCAGAAAATAGGAAAAGACCTGTTATAAAGGCTTGGTGTTGTTAAAAAGTGGAGGAGGTGGTGTGTGTGTGTGTGTGTGTGGGGGGGGGGGGGGGGGGGGGGGGGTAAACATTAGTGTAGGTTTGTATTTTGTTTTTTTTGAGGAAGTACAAACTCCACCATCACCACCACCACAACACCACATCACCGCCACCACAACACCGCCACCACAACCATTACCACAAACATTAGAAAAAGCTATAGCCAACATCGCGCCACCACACCACCACCACAGCACCACCACTACACACCACCATGACACACCACCACCACCACACCACAACACCTCACCACCACCACCACACCACAACACCACACTGACAACTCAGCCAACATTTACCACTAATACCAACACAACACTCTAGTCAACATTAACACCACACCCCCACCACTACACCCCCAACACTAGACCACCACCACCACAACACTGGCCAACTTTACCACAAACATCACCCCCCCCCACACCACCACCACCACCATTATTAACATTATCATTACTACATCCCTCCCATAGATAACCACCCACCACCACCACCACCACCAATACACCCACTACTTGACGATGGAGGGGGGGGGGGGGGGGCAACCACAAACCGGATTTGGTGTAGATAACAGTTTCCTATTCAAGACCCATCCTTATCACACCCCATGCCACAGCAGATAACCACCATCACCACCATCACCACCACCACCACCAATATCACACCACCATCACCACCACCATCACCACCACCACCAATCTCACACCATCACCACCACCACCACCAATGTCACACCACCACCACCACCACCAATATCACACCACTGTCAGCACTTCACCACCACCACCACCACAATGCAATCAGCACCACAACCACCACCACCACCCCGCCCTCATCGTCACAACCACTTACCAGCAACACCACCATCACACCCACCCTCCCAACTACTTTACTCTCCACCACCACCACCACCACCACCATCATCACTACCACCTCCACTATGGCCACCACCTTCGCTACCGTCACCACCAACATCGCTACCACCACCACCACCACTCCCAACGCCACTACCACACCACTACTGGCACCTCAACAGGAAAGGGTTACCAGATATTACTGAGTCACACTATAGGATTGTATTATATGACAACTGAATTGTTGTTGTTTAACCCTAGGTCACCACTGACTTGGTAAACCAGTGATTCCCAACGAGAGAAGCACCCCCCACCCCACCCCCAGGGAAACATTTTTTATATTTAAGGAGGGAGGAGCAATTTGAAAATGATGTTGTCTTGGTGTAGGTGGTGCCAGATACCAAACTTCAGGTTTGGTAGACAATACAGTCAGAAACTCCTGTCTCACCTCCACCACATGTTATTGTACATCTGGCACCACCTACACCATGGTAACTTTGGTAGACATTACAGTCAGAAACTCCTGTCTCACCTCCACCACATGTTATTGTACATCTGGCACCACCTACACCAAGGTAACTTTGGTAGACATTACAGTCAGAAACTCCTGTCTCACCTCCACCACATGTTATTGTGTATCTGGCACCACCTACACCAAGGTAACTTTGGTAGACATTCCAGTCAGAAACTCCTGTCTCACCTCCACCACATGTTATTGTACATCTGGCACCACTTACACCAAGGTAACTTTGGTAGACATTCCAGTCAGAAACTCCTGTCTCACCTCCACCACATGTTATTGTACATCTGGCACCACCTACACCAAGGTAAATTTGGTAGACATTACAGTCAGAAACTCCTGTCTCACCTCCACCACATGTTATTGTACATCTGGCACCACCTACACCAAGGTAACTTTGGTAGACATTACAGTCAGAAACTCCTGTCTCACCTCCACCACATGTTATTGTACATCTGGCACCACCTACACCAAGGTAACTTTGGTAAACATTCTAGTCAGAAACTCCTGTCTCACCTCCACCACATGTTATTGTACATCTGGCACCATCTACACCAAGGTAACTTTGGTAGACATTACAGTCAGAAACTCCTGTCTCACCTCCACCACATGTTATTGTACATCTGGCACCACCTACACCAAGATAACTTTGGTAGACATTAGTCAGAAATTCCTGTCTCACCTCCACCACATGTTATTGTACGTCTGGCACCACCTAGAGACCAATTTGTTTACAGTTTGCTGTTAAACATCGCTGTTTTCATATCATGGAGGCGGGAATAAGAACATTTGAGATGTTTGTTAAGGTGGGGCATTGTGCACAAAAGCTTGGGAACCATTGACTCAGTTAGACCTATGATCAAAGGTACTCCAGATGTGGTCATCCCACCAATTTAAAACTTTTGTGAAAGTATTTATAGTGCTTTATATGTTAGGTTACAAGACCAACAATTCTTGGGGAAGGCAAAGTCGATTATATCACCCCCAGTACACAGAGTGGTATTTTATGTTATTAACTTCAGAAAGATATCATCATTGTTTAACATCCATTTTCCACGCTAAAATTATACATTATTGCATTATTAAAACAGTGACTTAACATATAGTTCCTATGTAAAATTGGAAGAGTTTAATTTAAATAGAAACTGATTGTGGCCACGTTTGTGTCAAAAACATTAACCCTTTAATGTTCAAACTGGCCAAAACCGGCCAGAATTCTCTACCTTCTGCTGTTGAAACTGGCTGTAACTGGTCACTCAAACTGATGTTAAGGTATTGTTCTCAAAATAAATACTTCCAAAATTTCATAGATTCGATATTATGTGAGATATTATGAGAGGTAAAGCCTTTACTGTGAAAATACAATAGTATATATAGAGTAATGTGAGATATTATGTGAGGTAAAGCCTTTACCATGAAAATATAATAGTATATATAGAGTAATGTGAATGTTGTGAGATATTATGTGAGGTAAAGCCTTTACTGTGAAAATACAATAGTTTATATAGAGTAATGTTAATGTTATGTGAGATATTATGTGAGGTAAAGCCTTTACTGTGAAAATACAATAGTATATATAGAGTAATGTTAATGTTATGTGAGATATTATGTGAGGTAAAGCCTTTACCATGAAAATACAATAGTATATATAGAGTAATGTAAATGTTATGTGAGATATTATGTGAGGTAAAGCCTTTACCGTGAAAATACAATAGTATATATAGAGTAATGTAAATGGTAAAGGGTTAAGGAAGAATTTTGAGGGATTTACTAAAATTATCAATTATTTCGAGGGTGGACAGGGCAGTTTTTAAGATGGCACCAGGACTACATTTTACAGGGTGGATTGAGTGCTTTCATCGGGGAGTGTGTGTATAGATGTGTATGTACTGGGATAGGTGTGCGTGTGTGTGTGTGTGTGTGTATGTGTGGTGGTGGGGGGGGGGGGGTATGCCAACATGTTTGTGTGTGATATGTGGAAGATGGGATAGTCACAGCTGGAATGTCTTTCATCATAAGTCACCATCACTATCACTATCATCATGATTATCATCATGATTATCGCTATCTTAATAATTTAGTCCACACCACCACCATTACTATCACCATCACCACCACCACCACAATAACCACCATCACCATCACCACCACCACCATAACCACCATCACCACACTA
>OZ024765.1:5451624-5459124 GCA_964016885.1 Eledone cirrhosa | reverse complement strand
TGGAGACATCCTTGGCCTCCCAGACCAGATCCCTTCTCTCTCTCTCTCACACCACACCTTAGGGAAATGGAGACATCCTTGGCCTCCCAGACCAGATCCCTTCTCTCTCTCTCTCACACCACACCTTAGGGAAATGGAGACATCCTTGGCCTCCCAGACCAGATCCCTTCTCTCTCTCACACACCACACCTTAGGGAAATGGAGACATCCTTGGCCTCCCAGACCAGATCCCTTCTCTCTCTCTCACACCACACCTTAGGGAAATGGAGACATCCTTGGCCTCCCAGACCAGATCCCTTCTCTCTCTCTCACACCACACCTTAGGGAAATGGAGACATCCTTGGCCTCCCAGACCAGATCCCTTCTCTCTATCACACACTACACCTTAGTGAAATGGAGACTTCCAACATCCATGGCACGTGCCATGGGTATGCCACTTGAAAGGGGCCACTACCTGAACTAGGAGCATGTTCTATTAAAGTCAGATAAGCTATCGTCTGAGAGTGAGAAAAGAAACTTCTTCAGATGTATGATCTGTGTCTATCATGGCTAAGAACACTATGGTGGCTGGATGATTAATTTATATAAATTATTAGAGCCCTAGGGAAAAATACATTGCTGGGACTACATGATAACTGAGGGATACCTTATAGTATGACTTGTCAAATATTTTAATAGATCAGTATTACACAGGTCACTCCCTTTAACTATTTAATACATTACTCTATATATACTATTGTATTTTCACAGTAAAGGCTTTACCTCATATAATATCTCACATAACATTTACACTACTCTATATATACTATTGTATTTTCACAGTAAAGGCTTTACCTCACATAATATCTCACATAACATTTACATTACTCTATATATACTATTGTATTTTCACAGTAAAGGCTTTACCTCACATAATATCTCACATAACATTTACATTACTCTATTTATACTATTGTATTTTCACAGTAAAGGCTTTACCTCACATAATATCTCACATAACATTTACATTACTCTATTTATACTATTGTATTTTCACAGTAAAGGCTTTACCTCACATAATATCTCACATAACATTTACAGTACTCTATATATACTATTGTATTTTCACAGTAAAGGCTTTACCTCACATAATATCTCACATAACATTTACATTACTCTATATATACTATTGTATTTTCACAGTAAAGGCTTTACCTCATATAATATCTCACATAACATTTACACTACTCTATATATACTATTGTATTTTCACAGTAAAGGCTTTACTCCACATAATATCTCACATAACATTTACATTACTCTATATATACTATTGTATTTTCACAGTAAAGGCTTTACCTCACATAATATCTCACATAACATTTACATTACTCTATTTATACTATTGTATTTTCACAGTAAAGGCTTTACCTCACATAATATCTCACATAACATTTACATTACTCTATTTATACTATTGTATTTTCACAGTAAAGGCTTTACCTCACATAATATCTCACATAACATTTACAGTACTCTATATATACTATTGTATTTTCACAGTAAAGGCTTTACCTCACATAATATCTCACATAACATTTACATTACTCTATATATACTATTGTATTTTCACAGTAAAGGCTTTACCTCATATAATATCTCACATAACATTTACACTACTCTATATATACTATTGTATTTTCACAGTAAAGGCTTTACTCCACATAATATCTCACATAACATTTACATTACTCTATATATACTATTGTATTTTCACAGTAAAGGCTTTACCTCACATAATATCTCACATAACATTTACATTACTCTATATATACTATTGTATTTTCACAGTAAAGGCTTTACCTCACATAATATCTCACATAACATTTACATTACTCTATATATACTATTGTATTTTCACAGTAAAGGCTTTACCTCACATAATATCTCACATAACATTTACATTACTCTATTTATACTATTGTATTTTCACAGTAAAGGCTTTACCTCACATAATATCTCACATAACATTTACATTACTCTATTTATACTATTGTATTTTCACAGTAAAGGCTTTACCTCACATAATATCTCACATAACATTTACAGTACTCTATATATACTATTGTATTTTCACAGTAAAGGCTTTACCTCACATAATATCTCACATAACATTTACATTACTCTATATATACTATTGTATTTTCACAGTAAAGGCTTTACCTCATATAATATCTCACATAACATTTACACTACTCTATATATACTATTGTATTTTCACAGTAAAGGCTTTACTCCACATAATATCTCACATAACATTTACATTACTCTATATATACTATTGTATTTTCACAGTAAAGGCTTTACCTCACATAATATCTCACATAACATTTACATTACTCTATATATACTATTGTATTTTCACAGTAAAGGCTTTACCTCACATAATATCTCACATAACATTTACATTACTCTATATATACTATTGTATTTTCACAGTAAAGGCTTTACCTCACATAATATCTCACATAACATTTACATTACTCTATATATACTATTGTATTTTCACAGTAAAGGCTTTACCTCACATAATATCTCACATAACATTTACATTACTCTATATATACTATTGTATTTTCACAGTAAAGGCTTTACCTCATATAATATCTCACATAACATTTACACTACTCTATATATACTATTGTATTTTCACAGTAAAGGCTTTACTCCACATAATATCTCACATAACATTTACATTACTCTATATATACTATTGTATTTTCACAGTAAAGGCTTTACCTCACATAATATCTCACATAACATTTACATTACTCTATATATACTATTGTATTTTCACAGTAAAGGCTTTACCTCACATAATATCTCACATAACATTTACATTACTCTATATATACTATTGTATTTTCACAGTAAAGGCTTTACCTCACATAATATCTCACATAACATTTACATTACTCTATATATACTATTGTATTTTCACAGTAAAGGCTTTACCTCACATAATATCTCACATAACATTTACATTACTCTATATATACTATTGTATTTTCACAGTAAAGTCTTTACCTCACATAATATCTCACATAACATTTACATTACTCTATATATACTATTGTATTTTCACAGTAAAGACTTTACCTCACATAATATCTCACATAGCATTTACATTACTCTATATATACTATTGTATTTTCACAGTAAAGGCTTTACCTCACATAATATCTCACATAACATTTACATTATTCTATATATACTATTGTATTTTCACAGTAAAGGCTTTACCTCACATAATATCTCACATAACATTTACATTACTCTATATATACTATTGTATTGTCACAGTAAAGGCTTTACCTCACATAATATCTCATATAACATTTACAGTACTCTATATATACTATTGTATTGTCACAGTAAAGGCTTTACCTCACATAATATCTCACATAACATTTACATTACTCTATATATACTATTGTATTTTCACAGTAAAGACTTTACCTCACATAATATCTCACATAACATTTACATTACTCTATATATACTATTGTATTGTCACAGTAAAGGCTTTACCTCACATAATATCTCACATAACATTTACAGTACTCTATATATACTATTGTATTTTCACAGTAAAGGCTTTACCTCACATAATATCTCATATAACATTTACATTACTCTATTTATACTATTATATTTCCATGGTAAAGGCTTTACCTCACATAATATCTCATATAACATTTACATTACTCTATTTATACTATTATATTTTCATGGTAAAGGCTTTACCTCACATAATATCTCACATAACATTTACATTACTCTATATATACTATTGTATTTTCACAGTAAAGACTTTACCTCACATAATATCTCACATAACATTTACATTACTCTATATATACTATTGTATTGTCACAGTAAAGGCTTTACCTCACATAATATCTCACATAACATTTACAGTACTCTATATATACTATTATATTTTCACAGTAAAGGCTTTACCTCACATAATATCTCACATAACATTTACATTACTCTATATATACTATTATATTTTCACAGTAAAGGCTTTACCTCACATAATATCTCACAGATCATTTACATTACTCTATATATACTATTGTATTTTCATGGTAAAGACTTTACCTCACATAATATCGAATCTATGAGATTTTAAAAGTATTTATTTTAAGAACAATACCTTAACGTCAGTATGAGTGACCAGTTACAGCCAGTTTCAACAGATAGAGTTAGAGAATTCTGGCCGGTTTTGGCCGGTTTGAACATTAAAGGGTTAAACTGGCCATATCCGGCCAGAATTCCCTCACCTCTTTTTGTTTAAACAGGCTGTAACAGGCTGCTCATAGTGATGTTAAGGTATTGTTCTCAAAAATAAATAATATCAATTTCTTACCTCTATGGATTTGTACAAAAATTCCCAAATTGTCCCAGCCGTCCATAGATTTCTCGTTTTACAGGTATTTCGTTTTCCCAATTCGAAAATGTGCTGTATACATTATTACTGTTATTCGTTTTATTTTCCCCAACTTACATTTGTCTATTTACGATATCAACCATGTCGGACATCAGCCCCCCCCCCCCCCCCTCTCTCTCTCTCCAACTGTCCCAATCAATCTATCATTTAGTCGGTGACCATCTTTGAAATTCCCACACATTCACCTTGTCGAATATGCCTACTTGTATCTGCTTATTTTCCCTGAATCTTCAACGACGATATACGCCATGATGGCTGCCTATGTCACCATTCCCCACACCCCACCATAGGCTTTTTAAAGGTGATGCACTAGATAGAGGAAACTATAGAGGTATAAAGCTGATGGACCAGGTTATGAAAGTAACAGAAAGCATCACAGCACAGTTGATTAGGGACCAGGTAAATCTAGACGAGATGCAGTTCAGGCCACTCTACCTGGCATTTGTTGATCTAGAAAAAGCCTTCGACAGAGTGCCCCGTGCTATAATCTGGTGGGCTCTTAGAAAACTAGGAATGGACGAGTGACTTGTGAAAGCTGTACAAGCCATGTATAGAGGAGCAGTCAGAAAAGTTAGGGTTAACAATGACTACAGCAAGGAATTTAGCATACAGATTGGTATCCACCAGGGCTCTGTTCTTAGCCCTCTCCTGTTTATTATCGTAGTGCAGGCTATAACAGAGGAGATGAAGACCGGACACCCATGGGAACTTCTGTACATGGATGATCGTACATGGGAGCAGGGACTAGAAAGAAGGGGTCTCAGAGTCAACCTGACAAAGACTAAGGTCCTCATAAGTAGACGGGAAAACAGAACCCAAATCCCCCCAGGGAAATGGCCTTGCTCAGTATGCAGGAAATGTGTAGGTAGAAATTCCCTCCTCTGCCCCAAATGCAAACTATGGGTTCACAAGAGATGTAGTGGGGTTTCAGTAAGTCTAACTAAGATTGTAGGCTTTATATGTAGCAGCTGCACCAGGACAGCAAGCAGCAAACAGCCACAGGAAACAAAAACTACCAAATTCTGGGACGGCTCTGTAGAAACAGTAGACAGCTTCTGCTATCTAGGTGACTGAATTAGTAGTGGAGGGGGTGTTCTGAAAGTACAGCAACCAGGGTAAGAACGGGATGGAAGAAGTTCAGGGAGCTACTACCACTGCTAGCTGCAAAAGGCTTTTCCCTCAAAATGAAAGGCAGACTGTATGATGCATGCATATGAACAGCAATGTTACATGGTAGTGAGACCTGGGTGTTGTGTGTACAGAAGACTTGCATAGATTAGAAAGAAACGACGCTTGCATGCTCCAATGGATGTATAATAGTAATATACGCGAACGGCAAAGCATAAACGAATTAAGAGAGGGACTAAGCATAAGAGGAATCAAATGTTGTGTGCAGGAGAGGAGGTTGCGTTGGTATGGACATGTGATGCGTATGAAGGATGACAGTTGTATAAAAAGGTGCAGAGCACTAAAAATCGATGGAAGCCGGGGAATGGGGAGACCCAAGAAGACCTGGAATGAGGTGATAAAAACTGACCTTGCCCAATTGCAACTTTCAAAGACAATGACACAGGACCGAGACCTCTGGCGGTACACAGTAATACAGAAGACCCGAGCTCCCACGGGTACAAGCCGAAGTTGAAGCATATAGACAATATGTCCCCACCCCTCCCACTATAAAATGGTCGTGCCGGTGACACGACAAAAAGCACCCGGTCCACACTGTAAAGTAGTCGTGTAGACGCCACGGTAAAAAAGCACCCAGTACTCACTACAAATGAGGTTGGTGCTAAGAAGGGCATCCAGCTGTAGAAACTGAGTCAAAATCAGTTCTGTATGAGCAAGACAAGGTCACCTGACCTGGCATTGCTCACAACGGGACAACCCGTCTAACCCATGCTAAGTGTGGAAACATTGACGTAAAACAGTGACGACGACGATGATGATGACTTTTGCCAATACTTTACGTATACTTGAGTGTAAAGGATACCTGTAAAATAAATGAAAATGCAGTTTAATACCCCCAAAACCTCACCATCATCATTTAACGTCCTTCTTCCACGCTAGCAAGGGTTAGACAGGTTTGTCCCATAAATAGGGAGAATAAATGCAGAGCTAGAGAAAGATAAATAAATATATCTGTGTATGTGTGGGTACGTATGTATATATATATATATATATATATATATATATATGAGTGTGTGTAGGGGGTATGTATGTATAAATATGTGTGTATATATATATATATATATAGACAACTAGGTAGAGAAAAAAGTGTGAAATTACCTTACCATGAATGTGAGGCCGGGATATCGGTTTAGCAGGCTCCGTTTATCGCTATTAGTGTTGTTAGTATTATACTATTGTAATATAATTAATAGTAATAGTACTAATAGTATTGTTAATGTTTTGATAATGAGTGGGGGTGGAAAATTAATTAAAAGAATAAATAATTAAACATAAAAACATTAATTTTTAGAAAGAGAATCTTGTAAATATTGAAAACATAAACAAAGTTTGATTACGCATGCTCAGTGATGGCAAATATAGAATCTATGGATGAACAGTCGTACAACAATTGAAGATGTTCGGTTTTCGAATGTTTTGTGGAACGAGAGAAAGAGAAAGGCAAATACAGCAAAAGAGCCATCCACATGGTTGCTTTACAACCTGCTAGAAACAGCAGCCAAACCTCCATCGAAGTACTCCGTGATGCATCATACATGTGTGTATATGTGTTATATATATATATGTGTGTGTGTGTGTGTTGTGTGTGTGAGAAAGAAAGAGTGTGTGCGTGCGCGAGAGAGAGAGAGTGTGTGTATATGTCTGTATGTATATATATGTGTGTGTGTGTGAGAGAGAGGTTACTCTCGAGTGCTACTGGTACCATGTAACCCAGTACAACCTGTCTAATGGTCGGGTCGTCGGCGACTAAACCGGCAACCCCACCAAGCTAGCTTGGTGAGGAGGGTGATATTTGGACACCCTGAGGGATGAAATAC
>OZ024765.1:5424124-5436624 GCA_964016885.1 Eledone cirrhosa | reverse complement strand
GTATGTGTATGTATGTGTATGTATGTATGTATGTGTGTATGTATGTATGTGTATATGTATGTGTATGTATCTTCTAGTTTTATAATTTCACAAATTTTCCCAATAGAGAGAGAGTCGGTTTACAACATAGACACAAGACTCTCTCATTGGAATTTACACAACATCAACTTGGAAGATTATGTATGTATGCATGCATGTGTAGATATGGATGTTATTGTATGTATGGATGTGTATGTTTTGAGTTGTATGTATGCATGTGTATATGCTTTGTATCTGTACATGTGTATATGCAGTTATTAGATGCAACATTTTTGAACATTTTTACATATTTTTACTGTTCCATTAATGGATTGTACTTGTAATTTCCTAACTAGTTGTGATCTTTCTGTTCCTGTGAAGCTCAGCTTCTCAAGATTTGTATTGAGGCAGTTACTAACATACCCCAATGCCCCAATAATCACAGGTATAAATCTGAAGGTATAATCAGGATGGAGTATCTGCAGATTTCTCATTAATTCTGCATAAATATTCTCCTTTTCACTAACCTTTGATATTATATTGGCATCTGCTGGGCAGCTAACTTCCACTACTGTGCATACATTCTTTTCCCTGTCCCATATCATATCTGGTCTGTTATGCCTACATTTTATTGGGGTTTTGACTGGAACATTCCACCAGTACTCTTTCATATTACGTACATGGATGTCTTCCACATTGCTGTAGCTTTTAATGTGTTTATTATCGGGGCTATATTTTCTACGGATTGCATTGTACAGTGTTTTGGCCACTACATCATGCCTCATAGGTAGATAGTACCGCGATGACATCTTTGGACAGCTGCTGATGACATGGGTGATATCCTCGATGTTAGTTCTGCAGAGTCTGCACTTATCACATCTAGGTGTTTTGCCTGCATCCCTATCTCTTTTGTGAATCAGGTTTTCGTGTTAATCTCCTGTTCTTGGATTGCAAAAGCGTATCCTTCAAAGTGGGAGCCAATACAGCGGTTGTTGGTCCAAGATAGACTACTTTCTCTCTCTCTCTCTCTCTCTATATATATATATATATATACATATATATATATATATATATATATATGTATGTATAATATACACACACACAAAACATACCCCAGATATATATATATATATATACAACACACCACACACCACACACATGTTCTCACGATACAAAAGCAGACACTGCTACAATTATAATAAACCACAAATCACACTCACTTACTAAATAACGACACCATCACCACCACCACCACCACATACCGCTACACCGCATACCGCATACAGTATATATATATATATATACAGTATATATGTGTTTATATATATACTGTATATATATATATATACAGTATATATATATACATATATATATACAATATATATATATATATACATATATATATACAATATATATATATATATACAGTATATATATATATACAGTATATATATAAACACATATATATATATATAAATATATATATATAAACATATATATATAAACATATATATATAAATATATATATATATATATAAATATATATATATAAATATATATATAAATATATATAAATATATATATATAAATATATATATAAATATATATATAAATATATATATATATAAATATATATATATAAATATATATATATAAATATATATATATATTTATTTATATACATAAATATATATATATATATATATTTATATAAATATATATATATATATAAATATATATATATATAAATATATATATATATATATATATAAATATATATATATAAATATATATAATAATATATATAAATAAATATATATATATAAATATATATAATAATATATATAAATATATATATATATATAAATATATATATATATAAATATATATATATATATATAAATATATATATATATAAATATATATATATATATATAAATATATATATATATATATATATATATATAAATATATATATATATATAAATATATATATATATAAATATATATATAAATATATATATAAATATATATAAACATATATATAAATATATATATATATAAATATATATAAATATATATATATATATATATATAAATATATATAAATATATATATATATAAATATATAGAAAAATATATATAAATATATATATAAATATATATATATATATATATATAAATATATATATATATATATATATAAATATATATATATATATATAAATATATATATATATATATAAATATATATATATATATATAAATATATATATATATATATAAATATATATATATATATATAAATATATATATATATATATTTATATATATATATATATATATATATATATATATATAAATGAGGGAATGAATTCTGTGAGAGAACATCGTTATTTTTCTCCCTCATATCAAGAATTTGAAGACAATTTATTTTCACCTGATGAGATCAGTGTTAATCGATCATGGCTTCACAATCGATCTATGTCTTATTGAAACATGTGTCGTGATTAAATGATTGGAATTTTACGTTGCCTTCGGATTTTCATTTTGATATATATAAATATATATATATATATATAAATATATATATAAATATATATATAAATAAATATATATATATAAATAAATATATATATAAATATATAAATATATATAAATAAATATATAAATATATAAATAAATATATAAATATATATATTTATAAATATATAAATATATATATATATAAATATTCAATATATTAATAAATGGAAACTATATTTATAAAACCCTAATTATTTTATTATATACTAGGTTTAGGCTAGGCTAGGTTTAGTCTAGGCTAGCCATGAAAAAAATTTTTTTTTCATTTTTTTTTCAATTTTCCTGTCATGAAAATTTTAAAAACTTTTTTTCATATTTTTCATTTTTCCAGCCTAGAAATTTGTTTCATTACGTTAGGCTAGGCTAGGCTAGGCTAAGCTAGGCTAGGTTTAGGCTAGGCTAGGCTAGGCTAGGTTTAAGCTAGGCTAGGTTAGACTAGGTTTCGGCTAGGCTAGGCTAGACTAGGCCAGGCTAGGTTTAGGCCAGGCTAGACTTTTTCATTTTTTTTCAATTTTCCTGCCTAGACATATTTTTCACATGGTCTAGGCTAGGTTTAGGCTAGACTAGGCTAGACTAGGTTTAGGCTAGGCTAGGCTATGTTAAGACTAGGCTAGGCTAGGTTTAGGCTAGGCTAGACTCGAAAAAAAAATTTTTTTTTTCATTTTTTTCATTTTCCAGCCTCGAAAAACGAAAAAACTCTTTTTCATTTTTCTCATTTTTCCAGCCTAGAAATTTTTTTCATTAGGCTAAGCTAGGCTAGGCTTGGCAAGGTTTAGGCTAGGCTAGGCTAGGTTTAGGTTAGGCTAGGCTTGGCAAGGTTTAGGCTAGGCTAGGTTTAGGCTAGGCCAGGCTAGGTTTAGGCTAGGCCAGGCTAGGTTTAGGCCAGGCTAGACTTTTTCATTTTTTTTTCAATTTTCCTGTCTTGAAAAATTAAAAAACTTCTTTTCATTTTTTTTCATTTTTCCAGCCTAGACATTTTTTTCATTAGGCTAGGCTAGGCTAGGTTTAGGCTAGGCTAGTCTATGTTTAGACTAGGCTAGGCTAGGTTTAGGCTAGGCTAGACTCGAAAAAAAAAAAATTTTTTTCATTTTTTTCATTTTCCAGCCTCGAAAAATAAAAAAACTCTTTTTCATTTTTTTCATTTTTCCAGCCTAGAAATTTTTTTCATTAGGCTAAGCTAGGCTAGGCTAGGTTTAAGCTAGGCTAGGCTAGGTTTAGGTTAGGCTAGGCTAGGCAAGGTTTAGGCTAGGCTAGGCTAGCAATGAAAAAAAAATGTTTTTTCAATTTTCCTGCCTAGAAAAATTAAAAAACTTCTTTTCATTTTTTTTTTTCATTTTTCCAGCCTCGAAAAGAATGAAAAAAAATGTTTTCATTAGGCTAGGCTAGGTTTAGGCTAGGCTACGTTAGGCTAGGTTTAGGCTAGGCTAGGCAAGCCCTGAAAAAATAAATTTAAAAAAAAAATTTTTTTTTCAATTTTCCTGCCTAGAAAAATTAAAAATACTTCTTTTCATTTTTCCAGCCTCGGAAAAAAAAAAATGTTTTTCATTTTTCCAGCCTAGAAATTTTTTTCATTAGGCTAGGCTAGGCTAGGCTAGGTTTAGGCTAGGCTAGGTTTAAGCTAGGTTTAGGCTAGGTTTAGGCTAGGTTTAGGCTAGGCTAGGCTAGACTAGGTTGAGGCTAGGCTAGGCTAGGTTTAGGCTAGGTTAGGTTTAGGCTAGGCTAGGTTTAGGCTAGGCTAGGCTAGGCTAGGCTAGGCTAGGCTAGACTAGGCTAGCTTAGGCTAGGTTTAGGCTAGCTAGGCTAGGCTAGGCTAGCTTGAAAAAAAACATTTTTTCAACTTTCCTGCCTTGAAAAATTAAAAAACCTCTTTTCATTTTTTTTTTATTCTTCCAGCCTCGAAAAACGAAAAAATTTTTTTTCATTTTTTTCTTTTTTCCAGCATAGAAAAATGAAAAAAAAAGTTTTCATTAGGCTAGGCTAGACTAGGTTTAGGCTAGGCTATGCTAGGTTTAGGCTAGGCTAGGCTATCCATGAAAAAAAAATTATTTTCATTTTTTTCAATTTTCCTGCCTTGAAATATGAAAAAAAAAATTTTCATTTTTCCAGCCTCGAAATAAAATAAAATTTTTTTCATTTTTTCACCTAATGCGGGCCCTAGGCCATAAGAAAGTTGGATTTCTTTGCTCACGGTATGAAGAAGAGACTGACTAATACATAGTTACAATTTCAAGGAAATCGGTCTGACGTAACGCCTAAAAATCTTTAAAAACGCAGTTTTTCACCTAATGCGGGCCCTAGGAGATGAAAAAAAGTTGAGTGCATAACATTCCCTTAAACATAAGTAATACACATGTAAAGTTTGAAAAAATTCGGTTGGGTACTTCTCGAGGTTTAGGGATTCAAACTCATATATATACGTATATATATATATATATATATATATATATATATATATATATATATATACGTATATATATATATATATATATATATATATATATATATATATATATATATACGTATATATATATATATATATATATGTATATATATATGTATATATATACATATATATATATGTATATATATATGTATATATATATATATACGTATGTATATATATATATATGTATATATATATATGTATATATATATATATGTATATATGTATATATATATATATGTGTATATATATGTATGTATATATATATATGTATATATATATATACATATATATATATGTATAAGTACACACACACGTATATATATACATATATATACATACTGATATATATATACATATTCACACACGTGTGCATATCAAGTTTTCCCACCATTTTTACACACCCAATATTTCACCAGCTGGTTTAGCAGGAATTGAGGAGTACAATGCGAGGGTATGGCTGCTATAAGGACCACCACCGCCACCACCACCACTACCACCAACACCGCCACCATCACACCACCACCACCATCACACCACTACCACCACCACCCACCACTACCACCAACGCCACCACCACCATCACACCGCTACCACCACACACCACCACTAACACTACCAGCATCACACCAACACCACCACCACCACACAACCACCACCACTAACACCACCACCACCACTAACACCACGACACCACCACCACCATCACACAACACCACCACTAACATCACCACACACCACCACTAACACTATCACCATCACACCAACACCACCACCATCACACTACTACCACCACCACCACCACCACGACATCACCACTAACACTATCACCATCACACCAACACCACCGCCATCACACTACTACCACCACACAACCATTACCACTAACATCACCACCACCAACACCACCACAACCACCACCACCACCACTAACGCCACCACCACCATCACACAAGACCACCACCACTAACATCATCACTAAAACCACCATCACACAACCACCAAGTCTGTTACGTAAGAGAACATTTCTGTGTACTTATAACCTTATGTAAAG
The DNA here is from genome assembly GCA_964016885.1 of Eledone cirrhosa. Classification (NCBI taxonomy): domain Eukaryota; kingdom Metazoa; phylum Mollusca; class Cephalopoda; order Octopoda; family Eledonidae; genus Eledone; species Eledone cirrhosa. The sequence goes on along the minus strand of OZ024765.1, from coordinate 5,430,523 downwards.
ACTGTAGACACTTCCTAGCATTGCATCTGTCTGGCTATATATAAATATATGTTAGTCTGTTTATATATATATATATATATATATATATAATGTAGGAGGTGAGTTTTATTGTAGTACAATAAAGCAATGCAGATATCGGATAAGAAGCACTCTACAGTTTGTAGGACTGGAGTATACATAATATATAAGAACAATATATATATATATATTTCGTTATATATATATATTTCGTTTCTGAATTTGTTTAGCAAGATTCTTTATCTGAAAACGTGTGTTGAAACCGATATTGTTATATTTGGGAGGGTCATGTTGCCAATAAGAAACACACGCACCAGTTGCTTTCACTTCAATTTATTATAATAAATTTATAAATTTAGGAATTTATAAATTTCCGGTTGGTTGGTTGGTTCCACAACCAGATGGTTGTTTATATATTGTCAAAGTTCTTTCGTCACACATTCTGTGACCTCTTCAGTGACTGGGGATTCTTTTCTTTGTTTTTGTGCCTCTCCTTTGTTCTGTCCTACGCCGTCTTGTTTCTGTGTGTGTGTTGTGTGCTCAGTCTGCGCATGCGCCACATCCGGGTGTCTGTGTGTGTTTGTATTCGTTTATTTATTTGTTTATTTACATGTTACAGGTTGGTTGTTTGTTCTATGTGCGTGTGTGTTTTCATTTTGTCCTTAATTGTAAGTTGTGATGTTGTTGTTCCACTCATGTTTTCTATTTAATTTTGGTTGTAATTCTTTTATGTTTATTGCCTCTGTGATTTGTCTAAACATTGCGTCTTTTCTGTGTGTAGATTCTATTTTTATTTCTATGTTCTCTAATTTACCCTTATGTTCTATTTTAGCATGTTGGTAGAGTACAGATGATTCTTTACTATCTTGAAGGTCTCGCCAGTGTTCATTTATCCGTTCCCCTACATTCATCCGTTCCCACAAAAATATAGTGTACATAGGTGAGACAGCTCGTAGTGTAGATTATGTATGCATGTCTGCATGTGTAGATATGGATGTTATTGTATGTGTGGATGTGTATGTTTCGAGTTGTATGTGTGCATGTTTATATGCTTTGTATCTGTACATGTGTATATGCAGTTATTAGATGCATGTTTTACATATGCAATGTTTTACATATTTTTACTGTTCCATTAATGGATTGTACTTGTAATTTCCTAACTAGTTGTGTTCTTTCTGTTCCCGTGAAGCCCAGCTTCTCAAGATTTGTATTGGGGCAGTTACTAACATATTCTAGTGCCCCAATAATCACAGGTATAAATCTGAAGGTGTAATCAGGATGGAGTATCTGCAGATTTCTCGTGTGTATATGTATGTGTAAGTGTATGTATATATGTATGTATGATTCATAAATAGATAGATAGGTAGGTAGGTAGGTAGGTATGTAGGTTGGTAGGTAGGTTGGTAGGTAGGTAGGTAGGTAGGTAGGTAGGTAGGTAGGTTGGTAGGTAGGTAGGTAGGTAGGTAGGTTGGTAGGTAGGTTGGTAGGTAGGTAGGTAGGTAGGTAGGTAGGTAGGTAGGTAAGTAGATAGGTAGGTAGGTAGGTAGGTAGGTAGGTAGGTTGGTAGATAGGTGGAAAAATAGGTAGATAGACAGGCAGGTAGGTAGGGAGGGAGGTAGGGTGGCAGGTAAGAAGTTATTCCACTCAGGTATATTTTAGTATTTCCTCAATAATTTCGTCTACAAGAATTTTCCCCTTTTCTACTGGACTTTCATATTGTTTATACCACCACCACAACTACTACCTCTACTGCTACAATAACAATTACTACTACTACTGCCACTACTGCTACTACAACAACTACTTTGAACTCAGAACGTAAAGGGCCATAACTCTGTACTGCAAAGCTTAATAATAATAATAATTGTTTCTACTTTCGGCACAAGCCCAGCAATTATCCCAGTGTATTACTGGTACTTTATTTTATCGACCCCGTAAGGATAACAGGCAAAGTTAACCTCGGCGGGATTTGAACTCAGACCATAAAGGGCCGTAACTCTAATTTTTTTAATACCACGGGAATTTCGTTATAACGGAATATATATATAGCAGGGATAAATATATATATGTGTGTGTTTTTTTCTTTGCTTGTGATTTTTTTGCTTGTTCTTTTTACTTTTACTTATACCTATTACACTGCCAACCAGTGCTGCCTGTAATTGTGTTATTTCAAGCGGAACATCTTTGTAACTCCTGAATCTCCACATGATGCCTTTGACACTAATAACAACTATGTACCCTAAATGTTCTAAATGACTAGGATTCTAGTTGCACGTTTTCGACATTCCTTATGCTCCGATGATTCCAGACTTCCCTCTGGAAGAAACAATTGTCAGCAGATAAATGTTCTAAACTAAAATTTGATCGTTTTAACACTTTGTATATATATATATATATATATATATATATATATATATATATATATATAACTCAAATGTATATGGAGAATTATATGTGATAGCCAAATAGGTTCCGAATTAGCTCATTGTGTTTATGTTTTATTGGTTTGAAGAAAAGTTTTGAAAGGTAGACATAAAGATGGGGCAAATATAATTGTTTTATTTCTTCTGAAGATATTCTAAATATATTGCAAATCGAATCTATGCATCGTTTCGTATATATTGATTTTGATAATAGGAATAACACTTATCATCGCTTCGTTAATTCGATGTATAAGGTTGATAGTGATAACTGTTTCTACTTTTGGCACAAGGCCACCAATTACCCCAGTGTATTACTGGTACTTTGTTTTATCGACCCCGTAAGGATGAAAGGCAAAGTTGCAAACATGTATAAGGAATTAAAAATGATTTAAAAACTATATATATATATATATATATATATATATATATATATATATATATATATATATATATATATATATATATATATATAAGTCCAGAAATAGCCGTCGAAACAGCTTGAGTTCTACCGTCAGGGTCCTGAACCATTTCCTATTACCCACTCTACTACCCTAAGTATTGAGTACTCTGGTGCGTTATGGTCCACCTGGTTCCTTACCACACTACATTCGTTAATATATATATGTATATATATATATATATATATATTTTATAGGAACGATCGACTTTCGTCAAATCGGACCGAGGGAACAATGTTTCCGTTGGTCTTTCCAATTGCTAATACTATCTATCGGTCGCAACTCCATATATATATATAGTTTTAAAATCATTTCTAATTCCTTACACGTTTGCAACTTTGCCTTTCATCCTTACGGGATTGCCTCGTCCGACGAACGAATGAACGTATTCGCCTTATTCGGGAAACCTCTGGTAATGAGGTAATTATATTGTATTGTTTATTATACATTATATTTAGCTCTGGTACTTACATAGAGCACTCTTCACTCCTATGACTTTTTCTGTTTTCAACGGAAACTTCAATACCTATATATATATATATATATATATATATATATATATATATATATATATATATATATATATATATATATATATATATGTAGATAAATCTACCAAAAGTTTACGGTAGTGTCCAATCCGTACGAAGACATGAATATGCATGCCAATTCTAACACATATATGTCCTAGAAACGATCGTTAAATAATGAACTTTTTTTGTTTAATATAAGGAACTGTTTCATTGTTTTATTCATTATTTTTTAAACATTTTATATATATATATATATATATATATATATATATATATATATAGGGGGTGCGCGTTATACAGGGTTGGTAGTGTAGCATGACGTCATGAATTGGCAATGTATGAAGGTCACAGCGTACTTAGTCCACTGTCCACTCCCCCACAGCCAACATCTCAAGGACAAGACTTTAAGTACAGACTTAACTCATCCTAGTTACTGCTTCCGGGATCAGATGACCACCAACGTATGTGGCAGTCTCTGTATGTGTGTGTGTGTGTGTGTGTGTGTGTGCGTGTGTGTGTGTATGTTTGGCAATGAGTGAATGTGTGTGTGTATACATATATATATATATATATACTTGTGTATGTGTGTGTGTGTGTATATACATATATATATATATATACTTGTGAATGTGTGTGTGTATACATATATATATATATATATATATATATACTTTTGTGTGTGTGGGTGTGTGTATACATATATATATATATACTTGTGTATGTGGGTGGGTGCGTGTGTGTATATACATATATATATATATATATATATATATATATATATATATATACATACCTGTGTATGTGTGTGTGTATACATATATATATATACGAGCTGAGGTACCCGGTAATACCCGGGAGAAGGGGTATTCCCAGTTCCCATTAAAATGCCTTTCAGACCAAAAATGAAATCAAAATATAGGATAGATAATGAAAAGCGAAGAAAAATTCATTTACGAAACAATAATCGTTTCTACTTTAGGCACAAGGCCAGCAATTACCCAGTACATTACTGGTACTTTATTTTATCGACCCCGTAAGGATGAAAGGCAAAGTCAACCTCGGCGGGATCAATAATACAAACAAATATTGTTGACTTGATTGGTCAGGCGGAAAAATGTTTGTCAGAGAAGTTAAGTGTTGCTAAAAAATAGCACCCCCATTAAGGGGTTTCATTGCTGAAATTTTGTGAATAGGCATCGTATCTTGTCATTTACCTATGGTTTAAATTTCATATAAATCGAAAGGAAAAAAACTTTCAGCGGGGGTTTTCAGCGGTGGTTTTGTGCCCCCGGGGAATCCTTTTATTAAAATGAAATATACGTTAGAAATCAAATGGGTATGAGCCCCCAACATACGTGTCAAATTTCATCAAGATCGGTTTGGTAGTTTTTGAGTTTTAGGTTCACAAACAAATCCAAAAACACACACACAAACAGACGGAAATTACCATTTATGTATGTATAGAGATATAAATAAAGATTCATTGAGAATCACATTTTTGGCGGGCAGGAAAAGCGAAGCGAAACGCAAAAATCAGAAATGATACTGGCAAAGTGCTCAATAGTTAAAAACCAGAGCTAAACAATGTGTTAAGAAGCCATACAAAACTGAAAAGGTGGTCAAGAAAGCATTAACCACCCAAGCCAAAAACCAAATCAAGTTAAACAGGTCAAAACAAAATAAATAATAAAAAAATAAGCTGTGTATGTGTGTGGGTGTGTAAGTAGGAAACATTTTCTTTCAAACCTACTATATTGCAGACACGACTATGCACAAGTTTAGTAACTTTTCATTTTTAGTTTTTCATAAATTCATAAAACAATTTTTCAAATCATTCTATATTCTCACACTGTGTATGGTCTCGGAGATTGGCTTTACTACATCCATTACACTGTACAGGTTTCTAAACATTCACAGAATAAGAATGATTCTGGCGACGCAAATGATCCAAGAAGAAATGGCGCGAGTTACAGAAGTAAAAAATATTTAAACACTATTTTTTCCATCTTTATATTTAATTATTTTTGATCTGTGAATAAGTGTAAACTTGTGTAAACTCGTGTATATATACATATATACATATGTATATATACATATATACATATGTATATATACATATATACATATGTATATATACATATATACATATATACATATGTATATATACATATATACATATATACATATGTATATATACATATATACATATATACATATGTATATATACATATATACATATATACATATGTATATATACATATATACATATGTATATATACATATATACATATGTATATATACATATATACATATGTATATATACATATACATATATACGTATGTATATATATACATATATACATATGTATATATACATATATATATATATGTATATATACATATACATATATACATATGTATATATACATATATATGTATTTATACATATACATATATATGTACATATACATATACATATATATGTACATATACATATACATATATATGTATATATACATATATATGTATATGTATAAATACATATATATGTATATATACATATGTATATATGTATATGTATATATGTATATATACATATATATATACGAAATCCTCATGTATATATGTATATATACATGAGGATTTCGTGTTAATTTATCCGATCTTAGTTTATAAACAGATACCAACGAAATACGTATAACAGAGATTGCTTATAAATAGAATGTGGTGAAATTCTAACAGGCAGACTTCTAATTCAGTAGTATAGGTGTGTATATGCGCGTTGATGTGTGTGATTAACCGTCAATTTTAAGTAGAATTTTGCAAGTAATGTTTGTGGCAATGTTGGGGGGGAGGGGGCTGGTATAAGTGAGAGTTGATATACGGGTGGGTATGTCAGTAAGTGCGGCACGTAACACGGGTGTTAATGGTGTGATTGGTGTTGTTGTTGGCGGTGGTCTTGATGGG
>OZ024765.1:5401624-5414124 GCA_964016885.1 Eledone cirrhosa | reverse complement strand
ACATCCACATCCACACATACAATAACATCCATGCCTGCACACACATGCATGCAGACATGCATACATATCTTCCAAGTTGATGTTGTGTAAATTCCAATGAAAGAGTCTTGTGTCTATGTTAGAAACCAACTCTCTCTCTATTGGTAAACATTTGTGAAATTATAAAACCAAAAGAACATACATACACACACATACATCTATCTATCTAGGGCGGGTAAAATTCCCGAGATCCATAGACGAGTTCTTTCCAGCAGTCTCTGTCCCTCATTATCGCTGCCATGTCCTGCGTCTCCAAGAGACCAGTGTCTGTCCTTGGGGCATCAACATACATTAACCTTGGTCTTCCTCTTCCAGTGTGTCCATGTAGGGGCTCCCACAGGAGCACTGAGTGCAGTGTCACCTCTGGATGTCGGTGAGCATGTCCAGCTAACCTCATACACACATACACGCATACACATACATACATACATACATACATACATACATACATACATACACACACACACATACATACACATACATACTATCATTGATACAAAAAATAATAGTTTTGTATAATTATTTTAAATTATTTTACCCGAACTGTTTTAACAGAAGGACCTCAAATATTACAAAGCTTAGAACCTCCAGCAGGTGTGAGTCGGCCCTGGTGGTTGGGGTGTGGGACTCACAATTATAGGATCATGAGTTCGATTCCCGGACCGGACGGTGCGTTCTGGGCCAGATTTAAACCTTGTGAGGCTCGGGGTACTTCAGGTTGGGAGAGGAGGCCCAAGGCACTTCAGGCTGGGAGAGGGGTCCCGGGGCACTTCAGGTTTTGGGAGGGGCCCAGGGCACTTCAGGTTGGGAGAGGGGTCCCGGGGCACTTCAGGTTTGGGGAGGGGCCCCAAAAATATCTTTTTAAAAATGTCTCAGAGAAAGAATAAATTTTTTAAATAAATAAATAAACAATTAAGCAAAGCAGTTGGTCAAACAATTCCCTAGGAAATTAATAGAAACCAAAATATATGATAGTGTTACTCACCACCATAGGCGCTGAGCTGGCCAGCCGCGGGTGTGGAGACTTTTGGTGTCCTCGGCCCCAGGGCTACCTCCCTACTCACCACCATAGGCGCTGAGCTGGCCAGCCGCAGGTGTGGAGACTTTTGGTGTCCTCGGCCCCAGGGCTACCTCCCTACTCACCACCATAGGCGCTGAGCTGGCCAGCCGCAGGTGTGGAGACTTCTGGTGTCCTCGGCCCCAGGGCTACCTCCCTACTCACCACCATAGGCGCTGAGCTGGCCAGCCGCGGGTGTGGAGACTTTTGGTGTCCTCGGCCCCAGGGCTACCTCCCTACTCACCACCATAGGCGCTGAGCTGGCCAGCCGCGGGTGTGGAGACTTTTGGTGTCCTCGGCCCCAGGGCTACCTCCCTACTCACCACCATAGGCGCTGAGCTGGCCAGCCGCGGGTGTCAACCCCGCGAGTTGGAGTGGCTTTTCCAGCGCGTCTCTCTTGCCGTCCTCCGTGGGAACGCCCTCTTCGTCCTGTCCGACGGGGCTGTGGGAGGGCCCCATCGCGTAACATTCCATATTTAGGTATCCAGATTAATGGTTTTTATATACACACCACTTGTATTTATCATCCCATATATAAGTGATTGGTAGTGCTAACAGAGTTACATACATACACGGACACACACACACGTATATATATATATATATATATATATATATATATATATATATATAGGAACAAGTAGGACCCCGAGGGATGAGCTCAATCCGTTTCGACGTCCTACTTGTTCCTATTACCCACTCTACTACCCTCAGTATTGAGTACTTTGGTGCGTTATGGTCCATCTGGTTCCTTACCACATTTCCTTCGTTATATATATATATATTTTGCCTTTCATCCTTACGGGGTCGATAAAATAAAGTACCAGTAATGCACTGAGTAATTGGTGGCCTTGTGCATAAAATAAAAACAGTTATATGTGTGTGTGTGTGTGTGTGTGTGTGTGTGTGTGTGTGTGTGTGTGTGTGTGTGTGTGTGTGTGTGTGTGTGTGTGTGTGTGTGTGTGTGTGTGTGTGTGTGTGTGTGTTATCCCGGGTTCAATCGGAGGTAACCACAGTAGGTAAGGTACTCAATACATAGCGGAGTATAAATGTTTTAATATAGAAAAGCTTCTACAGGACTAGAGCTGTTTCATTCGTGAGAAATCATCAGGAAGCTCCTGATGATTTCTCACGAATCATCAGGCAGCTTCCTGATGATTTCTCACGAATGAAACAGTTCTAGTCCTGTAGAAGCTTTTCTATAAAATCCAACGTCAATAAATACGCCAGGATTTTCTCATTCTGATGATTGAAAGCAAAATTTTTTTGCTTTTAAGAAACACTGGTAAATGATATAATTGCCTTATGTTGTTTATTACATAACTATATATATATATATATATATATATATATATATATATATATATATATATATATAGCCAAATAACTTTTGATATCAATGGGTTAAAGACATATGTAAAATCAATTAGTGGTCAGTTCTACAGTCTAAAGACACTAGGGAGACTGAAAATATGTATGTATACATATATATAAATCTATATATACACATGTACATATACACACATTCCCAGATATATATATTTTGTGAGTGTGAGAGACTAAAGGTAATTATTGTATGCTTTGACGCAAACAGTTACGGACCTTGCCATTCTGAGTTTAAATCAAATCCCGCCGAGGTTAACTTTGTCTTTCATCCTTACGGGGTCGATAAAATAAAGTACCAGTAATGCACTGGGTAATTGCTGGCCTTGTGGCAAAAGTAGAAACAATTATTGTAAGTCTGTGGGTGTGTATATTTCACAGGCTACTTTATATTTTTTTTATTTGAGAAGGTAAGCCAGTCAGTTGAAGACTCTACTCTAAATAACAGTACACTATACATTCACAATTATTTAAACATTCAATTATAACATTCTGTATTAACATTTAGTATTACTGTATACTGCCAGTAATATCTACAGTATATATAAAGGGCGGTGGATTGGCAGTATCGGTAGAGGGTCTGACGCCATGCTTTGCAGCAAAGAGTTACGTCTCTTTATGGTCTCAGTTCAAATCCCGCCGAGGTTAAATTTGCCTTTCATCCTTACGGGGTCGATAAAATAAAGTACCAGTAATGTACTGGGTAATTGCTGGCCTTGTTCCAAAAGTAGAAACCAATATGTACAGTATATAGAGATTAGAGCAAACATCACGGGCGCTCTATCTCAAAATTATTCTTGAAAAGCATTAGAAATGCGCAACCTGTAAAACTTAAAACTAAAACTGAATACTAACCAATACTTATTACTAATTTTTACTTATTCCTAATTAAACTATTTTTCACTGGGAACAATTTGTCAGCATTTTCTTTTTACTTATATATGTATACATTATATATAATATTATATACATTTTAATTAGTAAAACTTTACCTTTTACTAATATATATATATATTATAATTAGTAAAATAAATACACAGTTTTTTCCGCAAAAATTTTGTTGCACTGTTTTGTTTTCACTTATGTATTTTTTGAAAATGTTATTTATTCATTATAAAAATTAAATGATAGCATTCTATATATGGGTGGGCCGCCATTATCTCCTGGCAACCAGTATTTTTAGACCCAGTCCACCACTGCACACAGGTAGTAGAAACATTTGATAAACTTTGCCACAGAACAATAAATACTTTTTGTTAAAAATATAGTTCTCGTCAAAGGGATAAAACTAAAAGGTCCAGCAGAGGGCACAAATAAATTGCTACGGCCGTCACTGGTGGGCCCGGGGGCATTGCTCCCTTTGTCACCCATAAAATTTGCCCCCCGGGCGTGTTGTGTCCTTCAGCAAGACACTCTATTTCACGTTACTACAGTTCACACTGGTGGCATAGCAAAGAAATGAGTTTTACCTGTAATTTAAGGAGTCGGCCTTATCTCCCCGAAAACTACATTGGTGGTACACGTGTCTGTGGAATGCTGGGCCACTTGCACGTTGATTTCACGAGCAGGCTTTCTGTTGATTAAATCAACCGGAACGCTCATCGTCGAAAACAACTGAGGTCCAACAAAACACACAGACACACACACACACATATATATATATATACATACACACACACAAATACATATATGTGTATGCGTGGATACATATATAAATGCGCGCGCGTGTGCGTGTGTGTGTGTGTGTGTGTGTGTGTGTGTGTGTGTGTGTGTGTGTATATATTTGGTCTTTAAAGCGAAGAAATACCGATGATAGTTGGAAGATCACTGATGAAGGACCACTTTATTCATATATATATATATATATATATATATATATATATATATATATATATATATTTGTATATATACATATATATATATGTATATATCCTTTGTTTTGTATACACACTACAGAAAAACAAGAGAGTGTAAATGAATAAAATCAAAACGAAGAGGAGACACAGAGGTGCAAGAATCGTCATTGAAAAGGTCACAGATGGTGTGACGAAAGAAGTTTGACAATTAAACAATTATCCGGTTACTAAACTAACCAAGAAAAGGATCAGTTGCTAATAATGGTTTCTTAGGAACAAGGTCAACAATTTGGTGGTGGGGCAGTGCAAAGTCATATCGACCCCAGTACATTACTGGTACTTTATTTTATCGACCCCGTGAAGATGAAAACCAAAGCTAGCCTCGGTGGGATTTGAACTCAGAAGGTAAAGGGGTGCAACTCTATGCTGTAAAGCCGGTTAAACTAGGCACTACCCAGTCTACTGTCAATCTACCTCTCTAGTTACCCAACTTATAATGAAACTAAAGTGAAACTCGGCTGGTGCGTGTGTTTTGTTCTCAAAGTCAACATGACCCACCCGAAATACAATGTGTGTGTCTGCGTGTGTGTGTGTGTGTGTGTGTGTGTGTGTGTGTGTGTGCGCGTCTGTCTGTGTGTGTGTGTGTGTGTGTGCGTCTGTGTGTGTGTGCGTCTATGTGTGTGTGCGTCTGTGTGTGTGTGTGTGTGTGTGTGTGTGTCTGTGTGTGCGTCTGTGTGTGTGTGTGTGTGCGTCTGTGTGTGTGTGTGTGTCTGTCTGTGTGTGTGTGTATGTGCGTCTGTGTGTGTGTGTGTGTGTGTGTGTGTGTGTGTGTGTGTGTGTGTCGGAAACTAGCAGTTCGATAAAGAGAGATCGATGAAATGTGTTGAAAACAATAAATGCGTAGAGGGGTAATCAATCACTTCTCCACCCCCTCTAAATTACTGGCCTTGTGCACTACACCACCACCACCACCACCTCCACCACTACAACAGGCTCCACCACCACTACCACTACAGTCGGCACCTCCAACTCCACCGCCGGCACCACCACTACAACAGGCACCACCACCTCTACCTCCACCACCACCACTACTACAGCCACCACCACCACCACTTCTATCATGGTCATTCACACAGCCGGCACTAACACCAACACCACAACCACCACCAACACTACAACCACCACCACTAACACAGTCGCCACCACCTCCACCAACAACACCAACACAACCATCCCACCACCAGCACCACCACCACCACCACCACCACCACAATACCAACAACACCCCCACCACCACCACCAACACCACTACCACCACCACCACCAGCACCAAGAACACCAATATCAACAACATCAACACCACCACCAACAACCACCACCACCATCAACACCACCACAACCACCACCACCATCAACACCACCAACACCAACACCATCAACAACACCACCAACAACTACACCACCACCACCAACAACACCAACACCAACACCACCACCAACAACAACACCACCATCAACACCACAACCACAACCACCATCAACACCACCAACAACACCACCACCACCATCAACACCACCACCACAACCACCACCACCATCAACAACACCAACACCACCACCAACAACAACACCACCAACAACACCAACACCACCACCATCAACAACAACACCACTACCACCACCACCACCAACAACAACACCACCATCAACAACAACACCACTACCACCACCACCAACACCACCACCACCATCAACACCAACACCACCATCAACACCACCACCAACAACAACACCACCACCACCACAACCACCATCAACACCACCAACAACACCAACACCACCATCAACACCATCACCAACAACAACACCACCACAACCACCACCACCACCATCAACACCACCAACAACACCAACACCACCATCAACAACTACAACTACTATTAAAATTACTACATAACTAACTAGAGCTGCTGCTGCTACCAGAACATGAGAGCTGCTGCTGCTGCTGCTGTTGTTGTACGGGAGGAGGGGGGCAGTGGCGGCGGTGGTGGTAGTAGTAGTAGTAACAGTAGCAGTAGCAGTAGCAGTAGAAGGAGGAGGAGGAGGAGCAAGAATATGGAAGACGTGGAAGGAGGGAGTGGAAGAAGTAGAAGAAAAAGGTAAGATGTGAAAGCGGAAGAAGAAGAAGAAGAAGAAGGAGGAGGAGAAGGAGGAGGAGGTAAAATTAAGGGAGGTGGAGTAAGAGTAGAGGAGGAAGGAGGGGAGAGGCCGCCTTCTGTTTTTGTTTTGGTTTCAGTCAGATCCGCTGACGGCTTTCACTTGCAACACACCTCGCCGTTACAACAAGACGGGGGTCTGTAGTGTGCTTATATATATATACACACACACACTACACACGTTATATACATACATTTATTATATATATATACACATATATATATATATATATATACACAAACACTTGGACCCCTTATTACTGTGTATATATATATATATAGTCGGATCCCCTCATTATTACCAATACTAAATCTATATATATATTTATTTATTTATATATATATTCATATATATATATATATATATATATATATATATATATATATATATATGGATATATACACACATATATATATATATAGATATATATATTTATATACACATATATATACACAGATCCGAGTCGTAATTATAAATCAGGGTCTGTCGTGATACAGGACACGCAATTATATATACACACACACGTATATATATATATATATATATATATATATATATATATATATATATATATATATATAGGCACCCCATCATCATCATCATCATCGCACAGATCGACCAACATTTCCATAACTACTACTACTACTAGTATTAGTGGTAGTAATAGTAGTAGTAGTAGTAGTAGTAGTTTTTTGTGAAAGGAACACGCCATGAGATGTTAAAGAAAGAAAGGAAAACAAGAAAATAACAACTGTTTTGATTTTGTGTTGGTTTATAAATCTTCGTTGTTACCGGCACGGCTCGTGCCTGGTTTGTTTATATTCTATACACTGGATATATATATATATACCTTATATATACCTTATATGTACCCTATATATACCACTGCCTACCCTCTTTCTCTCTCTCACATCGTTAATATTACAACCACACCACTCCGCACTACATAACCCCAGAACCCTAAGTACACATCTTTAATACTATATACTATAGTATTAAAGTAATATCACTATACTATATATATATAGTATATAGTATATACTATATATATATAGTATATAGTATATATTATATATATATAGTATATAGTATATACTATATATATATAGTATATATATATATATATATATATATATAGTATATATACTATATATATACTATATATATAGAGATACTATATATATAGTATATATATATATACTATATATATAGTATCTATATATATATAGATACTATATATATAGTATATATATATATATATATACTATATATGTAGTATATATATACCATATATATAGTATATGTATATCATATATATAGTATATATATATATACTATATATGTAGTATATATATACATATATACTATATATGTAGTATATATACTATATATATAGTATATATATATATATACTATATATGTAGTATATATATATATATATATATATATATACTATATATGTAGTATATATATATATATACTATATATAGTATATATATAGTATATATATATAGTATATATATATAGTATATATATATAGTATATATATATAGCTATATATATATATACTATATATATAATATATATATATATAATATATATATATAGTATATATATAAATAGTATATATATATAGTATCTATATATATATATATATATAATAAATACACCAACACAAACACATTTCTGTGTATATATCTATCGATATATCTAAACAAACACACAAATATATATATATATATATATATATATACACACATACATATATATATATATACACATATGTATATATATATATGCATGTCTGCTCCACACATTCGCTCCACAAGCAGCACAACAACAACAAGCAACACAAACAAATACAAAAGAAAGGCAGCAAGAAAAGCTCAAACATAAAAGAAAAAAAAGAAACAGAGAGAAAGAGGAAATCACCGGCCATTGCTCCCCCCCCCTCCTCCTCTTTAACAAGATAATATTCGGTGCTTGCCCCCCCCCACACATGCATTTACCAGCAGACTTAAACGGTTTGCAGCCGTTTCCCGTTGAGTCCATGATGTCCACCACGGTTGACATCATGGTAGGGGGTGGAGCCGACTCACACCACCCCCATCTGCACAACAACACTGCCGCTGCTAACGCCAACGCCGCCAACAACAACAGCGTGCTGGGCGAACACCCGGGTGAGCTAGTGCGCACCGGGAGCCCCAACTTCGTCTGTTCCGTGTTGCCGGCACACTGGCGCTCCAACAAGACCCTGCCCGTAGCCTTCAAAGTTGTTGCCCTCGGCGAAGTCAAGGATGGTACTAAAGTGACAATAGCCGCTGGTAACGACGAGAACTTCTGCGCAGAACTTAGGAATTCAGTAGCTTATATGAAGAATCAAGTCGCTAAATTTAGCGACCTTCGTTTCGTCGGAAGATCTGGTCGAGGTAAGCTACATATTTATTTATTTATATATATGTATATATATTGTTGTTATTATTAATATGTTTTATGTTGGCAGTATCGGTAGAGGGTCGGACGCCATGCTTTCCAGCATAGTTACGTCCCTTTACGATCCGAGTTCAAATCCCGCCGAGGTTGACTTTGCCTTTCATCCTTACGGGGGTCGATAAAATAAAGTACCAGTAATGCACTGGGTTAATTGCTGGCCTTGTGCCTAAAGTAGAAACAATTATCTTAGGGTGGCGGTGGTTTGTCTGTATCGGTAGAGGGTCGGACGCCATGCTTTCCAGCATAGTTACGTCCCTTTACGATCTGAGTTCAAATCCCGCCGAGGTTGACTTTGCCTTTCATCCTTACGGGGTCGATAAAATAAAGTACCAGTAATGCACTGGGTTAATTGCTGGCCTTGTGCCTAAAGTAGAAACAATTATTAATATGTTTTATGTCTTTTTTTCTTTTCTTATATAAATAATTGTTTCTACTTTAGGCACAAGGCCAGCAATTACCCAGTGCATTACTGGTACTTTATTTTATCGACCCCGTAAGGATGAAAGGCAAAGTTAACCTCAGCGGGATTTGAACTCAGATCGTAAATAATAAACATATTTACACGCACAAAACCCACATCGTACCGTCCTGTTCCGTCTGTGATGTTTTTCTTGATGTCAGCCCTTGTGGCCAAATAAAGAAATCATTATTGATGTTGAAACGGTGGATTGGCAGTATCGGTAGAGGGTCGGACGCCATGCTTTGACGCATAGAGTTACGGCCCTTGCCATTCTGTGTTCAAATCTCGCCGAGGTTGACTTTGCCTTTCATCCTCACGGGGTCGATAAAATAAAGTACCAGTAATGCACTGGGGGTAATTGCTGGCCTTGTGCCTAACGTAGACACAGTTATTGTTATTGATGTTGCTGTTAAAACTGACCAGCAACGGAACACGTGTTTGTATATGTATGTATTATGTGTGTGCGTGTGTATATATATATATATATACATATATATATATATATATATGTATATATATATGTATATATATACTCTGATCTGTAAGAGCATAGAGTGCTCAACCGGCATACCGCCTCTGGAAGCATCAGACACACACGCACACACACACACACACACACACACACACACACACACACACACACACACACACACACACACACACACACACACACACACACACATATATATATGATTAAAAGTTTAATGTATAATGTTGGTGAAGGTGTTGTTGTTGGTGGTGTTGGTGTTGGTGGAGGTGTTGTTGTTGGTGTTGGTGGTGGTGTTGTTGGAGGTGATGGTGGTGTTGGTGTTGTTGGTGGAGGTGGTGTTGGTGTTGTTGGTGGAGGTGGTGTTGGTGGAGGTGATGGTGGTGTTGTTGGAGGTGATGGTGGTGTTGTTGGAGGTGATGGTGGTGTTGTTGGAGGTGATGGTGGTGTTGGTGGTGTTGGTGGTGGTGGTGTTGTTGGAGGTGATGGTGATGTTGTTGTTGGTGTTGGTGGTGTTGGTGGTGTTGGTGTTGGTGGTGTTGTTGGAGGTGATGGTGGTGTTGTTGGAGGTGGTGGTGATGTTGTTGTTGGTGTTGGTGGTGTTGGTGGTGTTGGTGGTGTTGGTGGTGTTGGTGTTGGTGGTGTTGTTGTTGGTGGTGGTGATGGTGTTGTTGTTGTTGGTACTGTTGGTGGAGGTGGTGTTGTTGGTGGTGGTGTTGTTGGTGGAGGTGGTGTTGGTGGTGATGGTGTTGTTGTTGTTGTTGGTGGTGTTGTTGTTGGTGGAGGTGGTGTTAAAACTCACCAACAAACGAGTGTATATATAAATGTATGTATGTATGTATGTATGTATGTATAAATGTATGTATGCATGTATAGATGTATGTATGTATGTATAAATGTATGTATGTATAAATGTATGTATCTATAAATGTATGTATGTATAAATGTATGTATGTATGTATGTATGTATGTATGTATGTATGTATGTATGTATGTATGTATGTATGCATGTATAGATGTATGTATAAATGCATGTATAGATGTATAGATGTATGTATGTATGTATAAATGTATGTATGTATAAATGTATGTATGTATGTATGTATGTATGTATAAATGTATGTATGTATGTATAAATAAATGTATGTATGCATGTATAAATGTATGTATGTATGTATGTATAAATGCATGTATAGATGTATAGATGTATGTATTATGTATGTGTGTATGTATGTATGTATGTATGTATAAATGCATGTATAGATGTATAGATGTATGTATTATGTATGTGTGTATGTATTTACTTACATTAAATCTCTAATTATCATTAAAAAATCGGTAGAACGTCGGACATGCTTTGTGGCATATGGTTACGTCCCTTTACGTTCTCAGTTTAAATCCCGCCGAGGTCAACTTTGATTTTCATCCTTCGGAGGTCCATAAAATATAGTACCAGTTAAATACTAGGGTCGAATTGATCAACTTTCTCTTTTCCCCAAAATCGCTGACCATGTGCCAAAATTTGGATATATGAACAAACAACACACACATATATACATACATGCTATACACACACGCATATGCACGTGTACATATACATCCATATACATGTACATGCACACAAGTACACACACACACACATATATATATATATACGCACACTCACTTATATGATAGATCCAGGTGATCAAATTTAGCGACATCGTCTGCCTGGGGTAAGTTTCTAAGTTTTTAGTTACACCTCCACCACAGCAAAATAAAACATACGACGTCATTAGGGTTAGAGTTATAGTTAAGATTAGGTTTAGGGTTAAGATTAGGGGTAGAGTTATAGTTAAGGTTAGGGTTAAGATTAGGGGTAGAGTTATAGTTAAGGTGAGGGCTAGGATTAGGGTTATAGTTAAGGTTAGGGCTAGGGTTATAGTTAGGGTTAGAGTTAAGGTTGGGGCTAGGGTTAGAGTTAAGGTTAGGGTTAGGGTTATAGTTAGGGTTAGAGTTAAGGTTAGGGCTAGGGTTAGAGTTAGAGTTAAGGTTAGGGCTAGGGTTAGAGTTAGGGTTAGAGTTAAGGTTAGGGCTAGGGTTAGAGTTAAGGTTAGGGTTAGGGTTATAGTTAGGGTTAGAGTTAAGGTTAGGGCTAGGGTTAGAGTTAGGGTTAGAGTTAAGGTTAGGGCTAGGGTTAGAGTTAAGGTTAGGGTTAGGGTTATAGTTAGAGTTAGAGTTAAGGTTAGGGCTAGGGTTAGAGTTAGGGTTAGAGTTAAGGTTAGGGCTAGGGTTAGAGTTAAGGTTAGGGTTAGGGTTATAGTTAGGGTTAGAGTTAAGGTTAGGGCTAGGGTTAGAGTTAGAGTTAAGGTTAGGGCTAGGGTTAGAGTTAGGGTTAGAGTTAAGGTTAGGGCTAGGGTTAGAGTTAGGGTTAGAGTTAAGGTTAGGGCTAGGGTTAGAGTTAGGGTTAGAGTTAAGGTTAGGGCTAGGGTTAGAGTTAGGGTTAGGGTTATAGTTAGGGTTAGAGTT
>OZ024765.1:5361624-5364124 GCA_964016885.1 Eledone cirrhosa | reverse complement strand
ACACATATACACACTATCACAACATACTACACACACACTCACACACACATTGTAAACATATGCACACATATTGTAAACACACACACTGTAAAGGGACATTGTACACACACACACACACACACTGTACACACACATGACCTTGTCAGCACCCCTCAACCTCACCCATATTAACCCCCACCCTATCTCCAATTAACCCCTAAACATGTTTTAAACCTCTTCCTTCCAGCAATTGTCACTACCATCTACACCATACCATACTACACCATGCCATACTATACTACACTATACTACACCACACTATACTACACCATACCATACTATACTACACTACACCATGCCATACTACACCATACCACACTATACTACACCATACCACACTATACTACACTACACTACACCACACTATACTATACTACACTACACCATAGTATACCACACTATACTACACTACACCACACTATACGACACTACACTACACCATAGTATACCACACTATACTACACTACACTACACTACACCACGCTATACTACACTACACTACACCATAGTATACCACACTATACTACACTACACTACACCACGCTATACTACACTACACCATAGTATACCACACCATACCACACTATACTACACTACACTACACCACGCTATACTACACTACACCATGCCATACTACACCACACTATACTACACCATACCACACTATACCACACTACACCATGCTATACTACACTATACTACACCATACCACACTACACCATGCTATACTACACTATACTACACCATACCACACTATACTACACTACACCACGCTATACTACACTACACCATGCCATACTACACCACACTATACTACACCATACCACACTATACTACACTACACCATGCTATACTACACTACACTACACCACACTATACTACACCATACCACACTATACTACACCATGCCATACTACACCATACCAACTATACTACACTACACTACACCATGCCATACTACACCATACCACACTATACTACACTACACTACACCATGCCATACTACACCATACCAACTATACTACACTACACTACACCATCCCATACTACACCATACCACACTATACTACACTACACTACACCATGCCATACTACACCATACCAACTATACTACACTACACTACACCATGCCATACTACACCATACCACACTATACTACACTACACCACACCATACTACACCATACCACACTACACTACACCACACCACACCATACCACACTACACTACACCACACCACACCATACCACACTACACTACTATCAAAAACACTGGTTTAATGGTAGAGTGGCTGCGTTATATAATGTAGTGTGGTGTTGATGGTGATAGGGGTGTGTTGTCGTGGTGGTGGTGGTGGTGGTGGTGGTAGTGGTTGTAGTGGTGGTGGTGGTGTGGTGGTGGTGTTAGTGTAGGTGGTAGTGGTTGTAGTGGTGGTGGTGGTAGTAGTGCTGGTGGTGGTTGTAGTGGTGGTGGTGGTTGTAGTGGTGGTGGTGGTTGTAGTGGTGGTGGTGGTAGTAGTGGTGGTAGTGGTTGTAGTGGTGGTGGTGGTAGTAGTGCTGGTGGTGGTTGTAGTGGTGGTGGTGGTTGTAGTGGTGGTGGTGGTAGTAGTGGTGGTGGTGCTAGTAGTGGTGGTGGTGGTTGTAGTGGTGGTGGTTGTAGTGGTGGTGGTGGTGGTAGTGGTGGTTGTAGTGGTGGTGGTGGTTGTAGTGGTGGTGGTGGTAGTAGTGGTGGTGGTGGTAGTAGTGGTGGTGGTGCTAGTAGTGGTGGTGGTGGTTGTAGTGGTGGTGGTTGTAGTGGTGGTAGTAGTGGTGGTAGTAGTGGTGGTGGTAGTAGTGGTGGTTGTAGTGGTGGTGGTGGTTGTAGTGGTGGTGGTGGTAGTAGTGGTGGTGGTGGTAGTAGTGGTGGTGGTGCTAGTAGTGGTGGTGGTGGTTGTAGTGGTGGTGGTTGTAGTGGTGGTAGTAGTGGTGGTAGTAGTGGTGGTGGTAGTAGTGGTGGTAGTAGTGTTGACATTCAAATTGTTTATCATCATTGTTGATAATGATGTCACACACATATATAGATATATATATATATATACACACATACATACATATATACATACATACATACATATATACATACATACATATATATATACACACATATATACATATAAACACACATACATACACGACACATGCACACATACAGATATATACACACAAACATACACTCACACACACCCACACACATATATATATACACACACACATATATCCACACACACACACACATATATATCCACACACACACACACACACATATATATCCACACACACACATATATCCACACACACACACACACACACATATATCCACACACATATATCCACACAAGGTGCAGCTGGTGTTGCCGGGGTGTAGTGTTGGTGGGGAGGGGGAGTTATTTCACATCCTCTCTCGCCTTCATCTCTTTCACCCCC
>OZ024765.1:5354124-5356624 GCA_964016885.1 Eledone cirrhosa | reverse complement strand
GTACAGGCAGATACAGTCAGTGGACTAAGACAGACAGATTTATAGACAGGCAGATAGATAGATAGATAGAGAGATAGAGAGATAGAGAGGAGGGGGGGGGAAGAGATAGACAGCTAGATAAATGGATAGATAGATAGATAGCCATATATATAGAGAGAGAGTGAGATAGACAGCTAGATAAATGGATATATATATATATATATATATATACAGAGAGAGAGAGAGAGAGAGGGGGATAGAGAGAGGGGGAGAGAGACAGAGAGAGTGGGGAAGAGAGGAACAGATAGATAGATAGCCATATAGATATATATAGAGAGAGAGGGGGAGAGAGAAAGAGATAGATAGATAGCCATATATATATATATAGAGAGAGAGAGAGAGATAGACAGCTAGATAGATAGATAGATAGATAGATAGATAAATGGATAAATAGATAGATAGATAGATAAATGGATAAATAGATAGATAGATAGATAGATAGATAGATAGATAGATGGGTGTGGTCGTATTGACAGTAGGGCTAGGTGGATGATCTATACAGACGGACAGACAGACAGACATGACATTAATTTCCCTAAGGTCTGCTCTAGGGATTCATGACACACACACATACTCCTTCATACACACACACACACACATACATACACGTACAGAGACACACATACATACAGGAGCACAGACAGAGATACACATAATGCAACCACATACACACACACATACAGATGTACACCCACCCCTACACACACACACACACACCGAGGACAGATACGGCACACACGTACATACATATATACATACACACATAGAAAGAGAGACCAGATGTAGTATACACACACACACATATATATATACACACACACATACATAGTGTGAGAGAGATGCCACACATGCACACACATATACATACACACGTACATAGAGAGGGAGAGAGATGCAGTGCACACATATATATACACACATATATACATATATACACACACATACGGAGAGGGAGAGGGAAGATGCAAACCATACATATATAGAGAGAGGGAGAGAGGGATGCAGTACATACATACATATACATAGAGAGGGAGAAGCCAGATGCAGTAGAAATATGTATAAGCGGGAGAGTCCAGATTCAGTACAGAAGACTAGAATAAACAACACAAATAGCTTGTCTTTAGTGTGGTGTCAACATCCTAACATGGTTGTGGTGGTGGTTGGGGGTATGTATGTATATGTGTGCGTGTATATATATATACACACACACACACATTTATATATACACACACACACATATATATATTTATATATATACACACACACATATATATATATATATACACACACATACATATATACATATACATACATATATATATATACACATATATACATATATATATACACACATTTATATATATATACACATATATACATATATATATACACACATTTATATACACACTCACACACATATATATACACAAAATCAAAATATTGTGTTTGTGTGTGTGTGTGTTCACACATCGTTCGTTTTGTTTTGAACCGTTCGGGTTTTTGCATTTGAAAAGAGGGTTTAATCCCCGAAATATGTTGAAATATCCTGGGTAAAACATTACTTTGTTTTGTTATATTTGTCATCCTTTACCCTTTATATATTTCTGCCACATTGTACTGGCTTTTTGAGACTTATCCATCTTCCATTACGTATCTCACAGTGCATCATTTCAACTATACTAATATATATATATATATATAACAAAGGAATTGTGGTAAGGAACCAGATGGACCATAACGCACCAGAGTACTCAATAATTAGGCTAGTAGAGTGTGAAATAGGAAAAAGTATGACTGGACTGAAATAGCCGTCGAAACGGCTTGAGCTCTGCCGTCGGGATCATACTTTTTCCTATATATATATATATACAGTGCATATATATATACAGTGCACTCTACATGTGAATGGAGTTCCCCTGAAGCAGGCGGAGATGTTCAAATATATCGAGGCAGGAGACTGAATTAAGTGCCAAGAATTACAGGAGCTGGTGCAGTAATGCGCCAGCTTCAGCATTCAGCCATCAGAAGAAGGGAGGCAGGTGTAAAAGACAAACTCTCTATCTCTAATTCGGTATTTGTGCCAACCCTTACTTATGGTAATATATCTTGGGTAATGACCGAAAGAATATGATCGCGAATACAAGCGGCCGAAATGAGATTCCTCCGAAGGGTTTTTGGAGTAACCTTACTTGATAAAGTGTGTTACTCGGAGATGAGAGAGTCACTCCAGGTAGAGCTGCTACTTCTCTGTATTGAGAGATCACAGCTCTGATACTATGGACATGTGGTTAGAATGTCTCAGGAAAGAATCACTGGAGAGTCACTCCAGGTAGAGCTGCTACTTCTCTGTATTGAGAGATCACAGCTCTGATACTATGGACATGGGGTTAGAATGTCTCAGGAAAGAATCACTGGAGAGTCACTCCAGGTAGAGCTGCTACAGCTCTGTATTGAGAGATCA
>OZ024765.1:5336624-5344124 GCA_964016885.1 Eledone cirrhosa | reverse complement strand
TATGTATATGTGCATGTATATATATATATATATTTAAAAGTGTATGTATGTATGTATGTATGTATGTATGTATATATACGTATATGTGCATGTATATATATAAATGTGTATGTATGTATATATATATATGTATATGTGCATATACACATATATATATATAAATGTGTATGTATGTATATATATGTATATGTGCATGTATATATATATATATATATATATATAAATGTGTATGTATGTATATATATATATAAATGTGTATGTATGTATATATATGTATATATACATGAATATATATATATATATATAGAGGCACATGGCTTAGTGGTTAGAGCATTGGCCTTGCAATCGAAAGGTTGTGAGTTCAATTCTCAGACCGGGTGATGTGTTGCTTCCTTGAGCAAGACACTTTATTTCACATTGCTCCAGTTTACTCAGCTGTAGAAATGAGATGATAGGGACTGGGGTCCCTATCATTCCACTGTAAAGTGGTCGTGGAGGTGATACGGCAAAAAAGCACCCAGCACTCACTTTAAATGAGGTTGGTGTTAGGAAGGGCATCCAGCTGTAGAAATCAAGCCAAAATCAGTTCCCGTCCCACCCTTGCAAGCAGGGAAAAATGGACGTAAAATGAAATGATGATGATGATGATGATGATATAGAGAGAGAGAGAGAGAATAGAAATGGCTGTGTAGTTGCTATTTAAGGTAACTTAAAATGCAGTGGGAATACAAAGAAAGCAAGAACAGGGGGTTCCTCATCAGTTGTCTAGTGGGGGTCTAGGATATTTCTACGCTTTAAAGACAAGATACCACTTCACCCCGGGGCGTCAATAACTGGATAAGTTATAGGGAAAAACGAAGGAAGGAGGGAAGGAAAGCAAAGGGGAAGAAAAGAAACAGTAACAAAACAACGAACCAACGTCTTTAACCACACAGCCATACCTACATACACCACCCGCGACCCACCTGGACAAAACAAAAAACAAAAGAGGAAAGAGAAAAAAAAAACAAAAAAAAAACAACTGCATTCTATGACTCACTCACCTGGTTTACCTTAACGAATCAACAAACGAGAAGTAAAACAAACAACAACAATTGTGACAACAACAACAATAGTAACAACAAAAACTGTGACAACAACAATAGTAACAACAATGGAGGAAGTTACCAGACAAGAGAGACGCACCTTTATCAGATTCTCACCTGCAATTTCTTTTGCTTCATTTTTTTACCTTCAGTTGTCATACCTGCTGGTTGTCTTAAGTAGTAGTAGTAGTAGTAGTAGTGTTGGTGATGCTCTAAATTATGATGACACTGTCCCTATCTATCTACCTGCCAATCTATCTATCTATCTATCTATCTATCTACCTGCCAATCTATCTATCTATCTACCTGCCAATCTATCTATCTACCTGCCAATCTATCTATCTATCTATCTATCTACCTGCCAATCTATCTATCTATCTACCTGCCAATCTATCTATCTATCTATCTATCTACCTGGTACGCAGCAGGTGCGACGACGCCCTCGGAGAAGCCCTAGACATGGAGGAGGACGGACTGGCCAGCCTGTTCGGTAGGACATTCAGCCCGGGACCTATGGACAACTTCCAGAAGTCCCTGGCCTGGCAGTGCTACCGAGGGGCTTTACCCGTTCGAGAAAGACTCTACAGACACGGGCGCCCGGGTAGGGACCCCGCCAAAAAGATCTGTCCCAGATGCGTGTGCGACGAGGAAACCGTTGCACACGCATTGGTACACTGCTCGGGCGTAGCCGATCTGTGGGGCTATGTCGAACAACTGCTGTCAAGGGTGGGACCGATCCGGTTGACCACCGAGTCTATTGTAATGATCAAGCCGCCTCCCCCCTTCAAAGATGAAGCAGAGGCGGTGTTTCTGTGCGTAATAGCCATGGCGAAAGAGGTTGTATGGTGGACGCGTCTGAAAGGACTGAGGTCAGGCACCTTTCTCTCTGGCCAACAACTGGTCCGTTTCTTCCGATATCATTTCGGAAGAAGGATCAGGATGGAGAGAGAGGTGCTGCACCCCAGTCGTTTTTATGAAAGATGGGTGAAAGTGGCGAGAATGGCCCGTATGAATGGGCCTTCTCTTTACATGAGCCTGTAGGTGGAAAAGAGGAAGGAACGAGGGAGCACCCCCTCTCTGTGCTCCTGAGGAAAAGGGTTGCACACTTTTTTCGGGGGTGTGTGCAACCCCCCAAGGCGCCTCCTCTCTATTGAGGATTTTGTTATAAATTTTATTTTTTGTTATATCTTATTTTATTTTTATATTTTGTTATTGCCTCCTCCTTATCGAGGACGCCTTTTTGTGTAAACTCCCCCCATTGTACTTGTCCCACTTTTGATGCCCTAGTGGCAAATAAAAGAAACATATCTATCTATCTACCTGCCAATCTATCTATCTATCTACCTGCCAATCTATCTATCTATCTACCTGCCAATCTATCTATCTACCTGTCTGTCTGTCTGTCTTCAGATGACAGTCAGGATTCATGTTATATTTATTGTTATTATTATCTGAAGATAGATACATTGGTAAATATACTTAGATAGATAGACAGACAAACAAATAGTTGGATTGGATAAATCGAGTTGTGTTGGAAGATAAATAGGCAGCTATAGGTAGTAACTGATTTGATCACTGATCATCTTGTCAACACTATGGGAGAAAGAGAGAGAGAGGGGTTCAGAGGAATATATCAACTTACCATCCCCCCTCCTCGGCCAACCACTACCACACATAAAAA
This sequence comes from Eledone cirrhosa, assembly GCA_964016885.1. Lineage (NCBI taxonomy): Eukaryota > Metazoa > Mollusca > Cephalopoda > Octopoda > Eledonidae > Eledone > Eledone cirrhosa. The sequence goes on along the minus strand of OZ024765.1, from coordinate 5,341,358 downwards.
CAGATAAAACGAGGTCAACAACCGGTCCATTCATGCTGGAGGTCATTATCTCTAATGTAGTATATTTAATGTTATTCATCAACAATATAAGCTAGCATGGAGACACGGATATGAATTGAGGACAATGAAAACATATTGTGCAGAGGTGTTCCAGCTTGGTGGATACCTGCAAGGTGTCAAACAACCTGATGATGATGATCATCATCATCATCATCATTTATATTTTCTTCAAGGATATTCACATATATATTTTCTTAACGATCGACTTTCGTCAAATCGGACCGAGGAAACAATGTTTCCGTTGGTCTTTCCAATTGCTAATACTATCTATCGGTCGCAACTCCAGGTAGAAGGAGCAACGTGCAATAAAGTGTCTTGCTCAAGGACATAACACATCGCCTGGTCCAGGAATCGAACTCACAACCTTACGATTGCGAATCCAATTCTCTAACCACTCAGCCACACGCCTTCACATATATATATATATATATATATATATATATATATATATATATATATATCATCGTCATCATCATCATTTAACGTCTATCTTCCACACTAGCATGGGTTAGACAGTTTCTCCCATTTGAGGCAAGTTTGGTTGGGTGACCGTGTCTCACTCATATAGTACTGTTTCTGGCTGGTACACACACACACATATATATGTGTGTGTGTGTGTGTGTGTGTGTGTGTGTGTGTGTGTGTGTGTGTGTGTGTGTGTGTGTGTGTGTGTGTGTGTGTGTATATATACCAGCTTTGATGTTGCTTTGGACCTGTTATTTTAGGGAACACCAAGCCACAACTAGTAACCTAGGGTAACTCTGTGGACCTGTTATTTTAGGGAACACCAAGCCACAACTATTAACCTAGGGTAACTCTGTGGACCTGTTATTTTAGGGAACACCAAGCCACAACTATTAACCTAGGGTAACTCTGTGGACCTGTTATTTTAGGGAACACCAAGCCACAACTATTAACCTAGGGTAACTCTGTGGACCTGTTATTTTAGGGAACACCAAGCCACAACTAGTAACCTAGGGTAACTCTGTGGACCTGTTATTTTAGGGAACACCAAGCCACAACTATTAACCTAGGGTAACTCTGTGGACCTGTTATTTTAGGGAACACCAAGCCACAACTATTAACCTAGGGTAACTCTGTGGACCTGTTATTTTAGGGAACACCAAGCCACAACTATTAACCTAGGGTAACCCCAACATTTCATATCATTCCTTGTCATTTCACTATTGCTGGTAGTCCAGAACCTTTCCTAATATTTGGGTTCCCATTAAACATGACTTCTGGAGTGGTTCAATCCCTCGTTTAATGTCCACCTTTGAGAGATAGTTCTCAAGGTTCTGTGTCACCATACCAAGAGCACCAATCACCACTGGGGTGGGGGACAATGGTGCCTGCCTTCACTTCATTACTCCAGCAAGATCTCATATTTAGTCACAGCCCTTTACATTCTGAGTTCAAATCCCGCCAAGGTTAACTTTGCCTTTCATCGTTACGGGGTCAATAGAATAAAGTACCAGTAACGCACTTGCGTCAATTTAATTAGCATTTACATCACATTATATATACTATTGTATTTTTGTGGTAAAGGCTTTATCTTACATAATATGAAATCTATGAGACTTTGATATTATTTATTTTGAGAACAATACCTTAACATCAGTATGAGTGGCCAGTTACAGCCAGTTTGAACAAAAAGACGTGAGAGAATTCTGGCTGGATATGGACGGTTTAATTGCTAAAGGGTTAATCAACTTTCCCCGCTCCCAAAATTGCCGGCCTTGTGCATAAATCTGAAACCATTATTATCATTGGTGGATTGGCAGTATCAGTAGAGGGTCGGACGCCATGCTTTGCAGCAAAGAGTTACGGCCCTTTATGATCTGAGTTCAAATCCCGCCGAGGTTAACTTTGCCTTTCATCCTTACGGGGTCGATAAAATAAAGTACCAGTAATGTACTGGGTATTTGCTGGCCTTGTGCCTAAAGTAGAAACAATTATTACGGGGTTGGTAAAATAAAGTACCAGTAATACACTGGGGGTAATTGCTGGCCTTGTGCCAAAAGTAGAAACAATTATTATCATTGTGTAGCTGCAGTTGAGAATGGGTGTTGTTTACAGTTGTGTAACACTATACAAGTTAGTTGTAAGCCAATAAACTGCTTTGGATAGTTGGGTGGTGCTGTGGTTTGGTGAAGTGCAGTGAGGGGTGCAGTGGTGAAAGGTGCAGCAGGCTGTAGTGAGACGTGCAGTGGGGATCAGAGTATTACCACATTTAACACACACAACCTGATGCACAAATACACACACACACATGCATTCATGCGTACATTTACACACAAACATTTATTTGTGACAATGCAACTTTGCAACCTAATCGTATACATATTCACACACACACACACACACACATATATATATATATATATATATACATACATGTGGGGGCTTAGTAAAATCGAAGCTTTGGCTGTGGGCAAGCAAAGTCGACCTACAATAAGGAATGAGTTAGCAAAGCACTACGTTTAAATAACTTGACAAATTAAACATTGTGGTAGGCAAAACCCAACACACAATACCAGAGCAATGAAAAAACTAACAGGTTTATATATATATATATATATATATATATATGGAAAGTTATATTTAAATTGTTGGGTTACAACTAGTAAATATTTATAACTGATATAAAAGCACTCAACAAGTATTTGGAGTATATTTACGATATTAAATAAATGGAAACTATATTTATATATATATATATAAAACCATATTTATTTCATTATATATATTTCAGGGATATCATATTAACAATATGTTATGCCTTCTTCAGACAAAATACAATATAGACAGTTTTATAGATAAATAGATTTGACATACCGTTCAACATCGACTTGTATTTGAAAAAGTTGATCTGCCAAATCAACTTTTTCAAATACAAGTCGATGTTGAACGGTATGTCAAATCTATTTATCTATAAAACTGTCTATATTGTATTTTGTCTGAAGAAGGCATAACATATTGTTAATATGATATCCCTGAAATATATATAATGAAATAAATATGGTTTTATATATATATATATAAATATAGTTTCCATTTATTTAATATCGTATATATATATATATATATATATATAGGAACAAGTAAGACCCCGACGGCTGAGCTCAAGCCGTTTCGACGGCTAATTCTGGGGTCTTACTTGTTCCTATTACCCATCCTACTACCCTAAGTATTGAGTACTTTGGTGCGTTATGGTCCACCTGGTTCCTTACCACATTTCCTTTGTTATATATATATATATATATATATATATGGGAAAGTAAAAAAAACAACAACACAGGAGTAAAAGTTACGAAAGGTATTAGGTTCACGCTTATTGAGAGTGTGTGTGTATATATATATAGCTGTTGAAACACCAAGCGCTTAGATGTCGAGTCACAACTATATATATATATATATATATTCTTTTGTTTGACCTGTTTGGTTTGCTTCATTTTTTTGGCTTAGGTGGTTGATGGCTTCTTGATTGCCATTCTCAGTTTGTTTGGCCTCTGTAACCTATGTTTATTGCTCTGGTCTTTTTCTAGTCCATGGAGCGCTTGCTGAATTTGTTTAGCAAGATTCTTTATCTGAAAACGTGTGTTGAAACCGATATTGTTATACTTTGGGAGGGTCATGTTGCCAATGAGAAACACACGCACCAGTTGCTTTCACTCCAATTTATTATAAATTAAATTTATAAATTTAAGAATTTATAAATTTCCGGTTGGTTGGTTGGTTCCATAACCGGGCGGTTGTTCATATATTGTCAAAGTTCTTTCGTCACACATTCTGTGACCTCTTCAGTGACTGGGGATTGTGCCAACCAACCAACCAAACAACCAAAAATTTATAAATTTAGAAAACTGCTTATTGGTGTTGTGACTGAGTCATTGTTAGTGTTGGTATTGTTCTTGCTGTTGTTGATGTTACTGTTTGTTGTTGCTCTTGTCTAATCCCCACTTTTTTTTTTATTCAGACACAGTGTATCTAGGACTACATTATCTTATGTGTTCTCTTTTATTGTTGTTCTTTAGCCCCAGGTCAGCCCTGACCCAGTAGATCCATGATCAGAGGTGTTCCAACTGGAACCATCTAGTTATTTACTCAGATATAGTGTATCTAGGACTACATTATCCTATGTATAATTCCTTGTTGTTTGACCCCAGGTCAGCCACGGTCCAACTGCTTTATGATCAAAGATGTTCCAGCCATGAACATCCTCTCTTATATTCAGACACAGTGTATCAGCATCATCATCATCACCATTTAACGCCAATTTTACCACACAAGCATGGGTTAGACAAGTCGTCCTGCCATCAGATCAGATGACCATGTCTTGCTCATACAGAACTGTTTCTGGCTTGGTTTAAATGGCTGGAGGCCCTTTCTAATGCCAACCACATTTTCAGTGTCAACTGGGTGCTTTTTGTTGTGACACCAACACAACCACTTTACAGTGAGGGCTGGTGGCTGGGGTGGGGTGTGTGTGTATGGTGGAGATTAAAGAGATAGGTCTAGGGCAGTGGATCTCAACCTTTTTTTACTCAAGGACCCCTTTTCCCTTATTTTTTTGGGGGGGACCCCCCTCATAGCTATTCGACAAAAAAATATTTTTTGCCTGTGGACCCCCAGGGTCCATGTGGACTCCAGTTGAGAACCACTGGTCTAGGG
>OZ024765.1:5309124-5324124 GCA_964016885.1 Eledone cirrhosa | reverse complement strand
AACGACTATACATTGGTCTATAACGACTATACATTGGTCTACAGCGATTACAGTGTCCAGACAGTGCCTGTAGAGGTCATACAACAACAAGGACTTCTATATTGCCTCTAGCAGACATATAGTGTCTCTACTCGTTCTACAGTGTCTGTAGTGGATGTACAGCCTTGAGAAATTTCACAATGTCTACAGTGACCCCCACATTGCTTCTCATGGCCACACAAGTTTCCACACTATCTGCAGTGACCACACATTGTCTCTTGAGGCCACACAGCCATGAAAAGTTTTCACATTCTCTCTTGAGGCCACACAGATTTGAAGAGTTCCCACACAATGTCTATAGCCACCACACAGGCTTGAAGAGTTCCCACACAATGTCTGTAGCCACCACACAGGCTTGAAGAGTTCCCACACAATGTCTGTAGCCACCACACAGGCTTGAAGAGTTCCCACACAATGTCTGTAGCCACCACACAGGCTTGAAGAGTTCCCACACAATGTCTGTAGCCACCACACAGGCTTGAAGAGTTCCCACTGTGTCTGTAGCCACCACACAGATTTGAAGAGATCCCACACAATGTCTGTAGCCACCACACAGGCTTGAAGAGTTCCCACACAATGTCTGTAGCCACCACACAGGCTTGAAGAGTTCCCACTGTGTCTGTAACAGGCCACAGATTTCCTCTAGTAGTCATACTGCCTTGAGGAGTCCCATATTGACTATAGCAACCACACTGTGTTTCTGAGAGCCATAGAACTTTGAGGACTTTTCTGTTGTCTATAATGACCACACATTGCCTCTAGGAGTTTCCTGTGTCTCTCGAGTCAACATATTGCCTCCCGGGGCTATACAACCTCGATGAGTTTTCCCATTGTGTACAGGGACCCATAAAACCTTGAGGGGCTACGACATTATCTGTAGCAGCGACAAAATATTAAGTAATTGCTACATTGTCTATTGGGGGCTACATAAATCCCAAAAACAAAATCTCACTCTCTCTTATAAAAAAAAAAAACAAGCCCCACCTTTCTACATGAAATAATTATTTATCAATCAGGAATCACTAATGACAATTGAACCTATGATCACTGCCCATGTAATATTGTCACTGGATATTTTGCTAAGGACACTGACTCTGCTAAAATATCCTATGTAGGTTGCCTTCTGCTTTTTGAAGAGGAGACACAGAAGAGCCGAAATAATCACTGAGAAGGTTACAGATGATGTGACGAAAGGCCTTTGACAATTAAATAACCACCTGGTTACTAAACTAACAAACAAATGAATTAGTTAACTAACTAATAATAAAATTAAAGTGAAGCTCAGTTGCTACATGTGTTTTTATTGACAGTGTACCACTACCAAAGTATAAACAAACATTGTGTCAAAAAGAGTCTCTTGGAAGGAGGTTTACCATTATAAATGATAAAAAGACCCCCCACCACATACACACTCAACTACTGAAGGTCATCCATCCTTCAGAGAATTCAATTAAGAGAAGGAGAAAAAAATGCTTCTTTGTCACACCCTGACCACTACCCATAGCTCGGACAACAGATCAGGCATTCCCTTTTCTTTCCTGTGCCTTACAAAGCAAAACAACTACTCCCACCCCACTTCTGCCAGATGGATCTGAATGCTCAAGCTAGTTGGTTGGTGCTTAGAAGCTGCATCTCATGATTATTATGGCATAATTGTTTTTAAAACACACTCTGTTAAAACTTAACATCCTGTACCACAAGAAACTGTATTAACAAGACATTCTTGAAAAGTACAAAACAACATTATGATTGCATCACATTAAATATTAAAGTCTTTATTTTAATACTGCAAATTTTCACAACAATCTTTCCACCAGTAAAGATACTATAAACATTTGAATTATCAAACCACATGGAACCACATTAACAAGACATTCTTGAAAAGTACAAAATTATGACTGCATCAAATTAAATATTACAGCCTTTACTCAAATTTTGACAACAATCTGTCCTCTAATAAAAATTAGATTGACAAGTTTCTTTTTAGATATTTTCTGTTCCACAAAAACATCATGAAGATGAAATAAATATATAACTGACATTGTCAAGCAATATCTTGGGTCAACAACCTTGTTAAGCAATATCTTGGGTAAACAAAATATAGAAAGTAATATTTTTTTAAATGTGTTCCATTTCTTGATGCTGTGAAATTAATTTAAAAAAAAAAGTGACATAACATTACTGCAGGACAAGGGTTAACATCTAGGAAGCTTAATGGTTTAATATTACCTCCAAGGAAAGTTTTAACCCCCTGCCAGACCAAACCAAATGACTGGATATTATTACCAGAGGATTACTGCGTTCAAATCCCGCCGAGGTTAACTTTGCTTTTCATCCTTAAGGGGTCAATAAAATAAAATACCAGTAATACACTGAGATAATCGCTGGCCTTGTGCCAAAAGTAGAAACAATTATGACCAGAGGATAAAGCATGTAACTGTAGGAACTAAACAAAGTTAATGCTTTGAGAACAAGAGGGTAAATGTTAACCCAAACCGATTGATTAAAAAGCCAAGTGATTTCATATTATCAGAAATTTAAGGTTAACCCTTGACAAACCAAGTGATTTGATATTACCCACTTGTTCCTGGGAGAGTTGTGGGGGCAGAGTCCTCAAACACTCCTTCCAGTGGGTCCTGCCAGAAGCAACCGTCTCCAATGGATCCCGCTGGATTCTCAAGAAAGACCAGCCAAGCTCATGACTTTGATATTAAAAAAAAGTGATTCTAAGCAGCACTGCTTCTGTCCCTCAACAAAAACAATTAACACCTACCAACTAATTAAGAATGAAACATAATTAAAGACTTCTACATATATTTTATTTTTTGTCTCTTGTTACTGTGAATCTTAAAGACTTCTGCCATAACAGAGGCTATATATATATATATATATATATATATATATATATATATATATATATGTATGTATGTATGTATGTATGTATGTATGTATGTATGTATGTATGTATATATTTATTTATTTATTTATAATATTGAAGTTGGTAAAATTAAATGAATATTTGTATGTGTTTGTATTACAGAGTCGATGTTTATATATATATATATATATATATATATATATATATATATATATACATACACACACACAGGGTGTCCCAAGACATTAGGTATCATTTGAGATGTAAATATCCCAGGAACTACAAAGTCTCTGACAACCAGATTGAGCAGGTTTAATGTTGAGCAACAGAAGATCCCTCAAAGTCTGTCAACATTATAACACTAATTCCCAATATATATATTCCTCATTCCTGGCATATTTACATCTCAAATGTTGCCAAATCTTTTTTAAAACATCTGTGTGTGTGTGTGTGTGTGTGTGTGTGTGTGTGTGTGTGTGTGTGTGTGTGTGTGTGTGTGTGTGTGTGTGTGAGAATATGTCTGTTTTTTTAAAAATATGATTAATAGTGTTTTGTGTGTGAGGACATACAATTATATATATATATATATATATATATATATATATATATATATATATATATATATATATATAAATATAAATATATAAATATATATATATAAATATATATATATAAAAATAAATATATAAATATATATATATAAATATATATATATAAAAATATATATATAATATATATATATAAATATATATATATAAATATATATATATAAAAATAAATATATAAATATATATATATAAATATATATATGTAAAAATATATATATAATATATATAAATATATATATATAAATATATATATAAAAATATATATAAAAATATATATAAAAATATATATATATAAATATATATATAAATATATATATATATAAATATATATATATAAATATATATATAAATATATATATATAAATATATATATAAAAATATATATATAAAAATATATATATAAAAATATATATATAAAAATATATATATATATATATATAAATATATATATAAATATATATATATAAATATATATATATATAAATATATATATAAAAATATATATATAAATATATATATATATAAATATATATATATAAATATATATATATATAAATATATATATATATGTACATGTACAATTGTGAATGTGTGAGGTTGTATGTACATGTGTGTGTGTATATATATTTATTGATATGTACAGCTATATCTGTGTGTGAGGGTGAACTTGTAAGCGAACACTGTGGTACTCCAGTAATATAACTCTGGGTCCCATGTGGTAGCCTATATGTGGTCATACAGAAACAGCAGCCAAATCTCCCTCAAATCACTACCACACCCTACAAGTGTCAAATAAACGACGAACACATTCTCTAATGAAGCCCTGAACATGTGCCCCCCCCCCCCCAAAAAAAAATGAGGTAGTCACGATTGGATTGCTTTTGATCATAAGGGTCTCTCTCTCTGTCTCTGTCTCTGTCTGGTTGTTTAGAGCAGATCTAAGGAAACTTTTAGCATATCGAGGCTTGTGACACATCAGATGAAGAGGGGGAGGGAAGGGGGGTGTCTAATGCCTCATTGATAAACAAAATTGCTCCCCCACCCACTTACATTGCTAACATCCTTGGAGTAAGCATGAACACCACAACTTCTCATTCCACCACCACCCAACTATCAGAAGATAGGGGGTTGTCGCAAACATAATATCTGTGTTATAACTGTTACTGACTGATACCTCGGCAGCATAAAATATTTTAATGTGGTATTTTCCAGATATCATGAGAGGCAGTGGCAGTCTCCTCCTGCTACTACATTCTCCTCCTCCTCCTCCTTCGCTTCCTCTATCACCTCCTTCGCTTCCTCTGTTATATATTCTCTTTGTATATATATATATATGTGTGGATGTGGGGCGAGGGGTCTATTTTCATGTAGTCTATCCAGAGAGTGGGGATTAATATAATAAAGCCCCCCCCCCTTCCACACAAACAAACAAACAAACAAACTATTAAAAATGCTGGGCTTTCATTACATTATTAGGGTGGTGGTGGTGGTGGTGGAATTGGCAGAATCGTTGGAGCATCAAACAAAATGCCTGACAATATTTCTTCTGACACTTTCCCTTCCGACTTCAAACTTGACCTTTCAACCGACTATGGTTGATAAAATAAAGTACCAGTCAAGTTCTGGGGTTGATTTGATAAACTTTTCTTCCTCCCACCTACCTCCATCTACCCTTCAAAAGAAAAGAAAGAAAAAAAACATGCTGGCCTCATGCATCAATTCTTCTTCTTCATAGAACAGTTTCACAGGGTTTGCTAAGGGTCAGCCCTTTCATTACCATATTTCTGAAAGGCACTGTTTATGATTTTCAAGGAATTTCGAAAATAATTAAGAATTTGAAGGTATTTAGTAATATAATTGGCCTCATGCTGGAAATGGCTTGTGAGACTGAGATACCACAGTGGTGGTGGTAGTGGTTGTCATGGTGGTGGTAGTGGTTGTCATGGTGGTGGTAGTGGTTGTCGTGGTGGTGGTAGTGGTTGTCATGGTGGTGGTAGTGGTTGTCGTGGTAGTGGTGGAAGTAAAGAAAAAGCCAAATAACAACTTTCTAAAAATCTAATAGAATAACATTTGATATTTCCTATTCACCCCCCCCCCTCTCCCCTCGTCTTGATCTCCCCATCTCTGGCTATCATAAGCAAATTGGGGCCCATGTGCTGGCCACCGCAGTGGACATTGGTTAGAGAGACTGATCAAGATTGGTGAGCCTGACTACGACATCATTCGTAGTATTATGAATTGCCTCCAGGTTACCAGGAAAACACCTGAGAGGGGGGGGGGGGGGCAATCCTGAACAACATGTAGTACTGTCTGGTCGGAGTCCCCATAGTCGCATGTAGTACTGTCTGGTCAGGTCCCCCCACAGTCACATGTAGTACTGTCTGGTCAGGCCCCCCCCCCCCCCAGTCACATGTAGTACTGTCTGGTCAGGGTCCCTCCCCCCAGTCCATGTAGTACTGTCTGCATCAGTTAGAAACCATTATAAAAACAGCAAAGCCCCCCCCCCCCCTCTTCCCCAAACAAATTGGAGGAGAAATTTGATGTTACAAAAGAAGAGGAGGAGAAGAAGGAGATACTGTGTGAAAAATGGAAGGATGGGGAAGGAGGAAAATGTGTGATGGGGGTTGGGGGGTTTCTTTCGTTGTTGTTGCTGTTATTGTACCCAAAGAAAACAGTTTGAAAGCCAACAACAACAACAATTAATTTATCATTGACATTGATTTTTTTTATTTTATTTTTTTTCCCCATTATTTATTGTCTACAGAAAGTTTTTCAACTTCAAAGAAGATGAAAAATATAAAAAAACAAAAAAGTAAACAATACTACTACTACTACTACTACTAATAATAATAATAATAATATTGATAATAATAACACAAGTGCCTTGATCACTATTTGATTTGTTTGTTGTTTCTTTCTTATTTGTTAAAGAATATGTTGTAGTTTGCTTGAAGCATTGTGTTGGGTTACCAGGAGGTTGTTTGTCCTTAAATATTTCAGCAGAAAATCCCTTCAGCAAATGGTAATGATGATAACAAAACCAATGACAATTACGATATCAATAACACATTATAGTTGGCTTGAAGTATCAAGGAAAGTCTAGAGAATAGTGTTGTTCTATTAGGAAACTGCAGCAATGTAAAAGGGACATTGGATATTAAAAATATAATGAAAATAAAGATGCTGGAATGTTACCTTGGCGTTGTTTAATAGTCCTTAAATATTTCGGCAGAAAAATGCCTTCATCAAAAGAAGAATTAAGGGAACTAATTTGAAGCAGGATATCTGGTGTCGTTCATATGTTGCCGATTCATAAATACCAGCACAATAACAACACAAGGGATAGCTTGTTCTAAATATCATTTTAACAACTTTGTTGTCATTACCACCATCAACACCACCATCACCATCACCACCAACAACAATAACATCACCAACACCACCAACAACAATAACATCACCAACACCACCAACAACAACATCATCACCACCAACATCACCACCACCACCACCAACAAAATCACTAAGGCAGATTGGCAATATTTATAGAGCATCAGACAACATTCTTTGCTGCATTGAGTTACGGCCCTTTACGTTCAGAGTTCAAATCCTGCCAAGGTTAGATTTGCCTTTCATCCTTACAAGGTCGATAAAATAAAGTAGCAGTAATACACTGGGGTCTATTTAATTGACTTTCCCCTCCCTCAAAAATTGTCGGCCTTGACCCTTCATCAGAAACCCTATTTTTAACATATGATGCCCCATTTACAATGTTGTGGCCTGCTTTCTATTTGTTTTGTCAGATGTGGGATACTTTCTCTTGGAGAAATGGGAGAAATTATTTGTGTTAAGACCTGGAGAGAAGTGGGTTTTGTCAGGTTTTAAAGGGCCAATAACCTGCACAGTTGCATTTAGACTTTGGGGATCCCGGAGTACTTCAGGTTTGGGGTGGGGGACTCCCTCATACACAGCAAACCCCCAGTTTTACATATCAGAGTTAGCTTGGTGCAAGTAATTACAATTGAAAAGTTATACATACAGGTATTAGATTCAAAACTTCTGGAGAGGTGTTGTTGTTATTGGTGGTGGTGGTGGTGTTGTTGTTGGTGGTGGTGTTGTTGGTGATGGTGGTGGTTGCAGTGTATGTGTGTGTGTATGCATGTATTTGTCTGTATGATAATAATAATAATGATGATAATAATGAAAATTATTGTGTACAGTGCTCAGGTGCACTACAACTCATTAAAGGTGCATGTATAGTACATGGAATAATTGTTTCAACTTTTGGCACAAGGCCAGCAATTATCCCAGTACATTACTGGTACTTTATTTTATCGACCCCGTAAGGATGAAAGGCAAAGTTAACCTCGACGAGATTTGAACTCAGACAGTAAAGGGACGTAACTATGCTGGAAAGCATGGTGTCCGACTCTCTACCGATACTGCCAATTCACTGCCCTTTAGTACATAGAATAATGTGCAAATATCAGGAAAGTGAACAGTGTATGAGTCATGGTGTGCATGTGTATGGAGGGGGGATATCAGGTGTAGCATTGGCGAATTTCAGGAAGCATGGAGGTTTTAAAAGATGCAGTGTCTCGGCAGCTAACAATTGATGCAGGTAGTTTGTTCCATGCTTCAGCAACTCTGAGCGTGAAAAAAATGTTTCCGAAAGTTTTCTGACTTTGTAGGCATGCCCACATGTGTTATACACATGGAAATCAAAAAGGTGTTCAGGGTTGTTTTTGGCAAGATGGTTAATCATTTTGTGGGTGTTTACGGAGTCAGTTGCCAGACGTCGGAGCTTCAATGTATCCATGCCCAGGGAAGCAAGGTGCTCAGAGTATGGTAGATGCCTGATGAAGGGTATTCGCTTGGTTGCACGTCTCTGAACAATTTCCAGGTGGTCAATGTTCTGAGCAAGATAGGGGTTCCAGACTGGTGATGCAAATTCTAAGTGAGGCCACACTATAGTCATGTACAGCCTTAAATAGATATCTGGAGAGCGGCTGACAAAGGTCTTGCTGAGTGATGCTAAGACACCCTCGGCCTTCTTGACAATTTTAAAGACGTGCTTCATCCAATGCAAATCGCTGCTGACCGTAATGCCCAGGTCACATTCACAAGAAGACTTCTTGAGATTAGTGTTGCGGAGGGAGTATGTGGACGCTGGGTTTTTCCTTCCAAAATGCAGGGTGGTACACTTGTCCACAGCCAGCTTGAGTTGTCAGTCCATGATCCATTGTTGCATTGTGTCCAGGTCAGATTGCAGGCAAGATCTATAATGTTCAGTATCTGTCCTTTTTATCTCAAGGTACAGCCTGATGTCATCTGTATATTCCAGTACTGTGGCATTCTTTAAGTTAGCATCTATGTCATTAATATATGCCACAAACAAAAGGGGACCAAGAACATATCCCTGTGTTACACCAGACGGCATCTCATACGGTGAGGAATGCTGTCTCCAAGAACCGTGACTACCCCTTTTCAACTGAGAATGAAGGACTTCAACCAGTTAAAAAGAACATCTCTCACACCCATTGCAGAGAGTTTTGCCATAAGTCTTTTGTGTGGCACAGAATTAAAAGCTTTAGCAAAGTCAAGGTAAACAACATCCACCCATGAGCCGCCATCAGTGATCCGGGTAATGTCCTCAAGAAACTCTATAAGTTGATCACAGCAGATGGAGTTAGGGATAAATCCAAATTGCGAGGGCCAGAGGAGACTGTGAGAATTCCAGAAGTTCCAAAGTGTTTCTCTGACACAGGATTCCATCAGTTTGGCGATGCAGCTAGTAAGACTGACTGGACGATAGTTCACAGGTGATGTGCGGTCACCCTTTTTGAACAGAGGAATGACACTGGCAGTTTTCCACTGTTCTGGAGTAGCACTGTTGTTCAGACAGAATTGGAAGAAACGTGATAGCTGGTGGAGAAGGAAGTACCCACCACATTTGAGAAGCCGGAGAGGCATGGTTGCGTTTATTTTTAAGGTGACATTGCAGCATTGCAGGTGTAAATTCCATAGTTGCTATTGAACTTGATGTCAGAGATGGTGGAGATGGTACATTTTGGTTTTCAACAGTGAAAATACTTGCATAGCACTCAGCAATGAGTTCTGCGTATTCTTTGGGTCGTCAGTAATCTGGCTTGTTGGGGATTGTGAAGAGGACCAACTGGAGAGCGAGTCCTCTGCTTTGAATGTACATATTTCCAGAACACCTTACTGTCAGGATTGGTTGCTATGTGCTGTTCAAATTCAAGCACTGCCTTTTTTGTCACCTACTTGAGATGGTTGGAAGATTTACTTCGATTTTTTTTCTATTGATATCTGACTTATGCTATTTGTAGTCATGTCAGACCGCTGCAGTTTCCCAGATTGCACTTTTGGGATGTTTTTTCAGCTTACATGGCACTGATGCTGCACATGCTGTCCATATTGAGTTCAGGATGTTCTGAAGTGAAGTGTTCACATCTCCAGAGTCGCAAAATTCAAGCCAGTTTGGGAGTTGCAGCTCAGTGCAGCAATAGTTCCAGTCTGCTTTATTCCAGTCAAAGTGAGCAGCTTGGAGATGGTTGTATGTGTGTATGTGTGTATGTGTATGTGTGTATGTATATGTGTATGTATATGTGTGTGTATGGAGGGTGGTGAGAGGAGAAAGGCAGTTGTCATTAACTTTGACACCCACATAGATGATAATGATGATGATGTCACAGACCACAACAATTTTAATCTAACTAAAGGCTGGATGGTTGGATGGTTGGTTGGCTGGTTGGTTGGATGGTTGGATGGTTGGTTGGTTGGATGGTTGCTTGGCTGGTTCGCTGGATGGTTGTAGGCTGGCTGGTTGGTTGGTTGGTAGGCTGGTTGGCTGGATGGTTGGTTGATTGGCTGGATGGTTATTTGGCTGGCTGGTTGGTTGGCTGGATGGTTGGATGGTTAGCTGGTTGGTTGGTTGGATGGTTGCTTGGCTGGTTCGCTGGATGGTTGTAGGCTGGCTGGTTGGTTGGTTGGTAGGCTGGTTGGCTGGATGGTTGGTTGATTGGCTGGATGGTTATTTGGCTGGCTGGTTGGTTGGCTGGATGGTTGGATGGTTAGCTGGTTGGTTGGTTGGATGGTTGCTTGGCTGGTTCGCTGGATGGTTGTAGGCTGGCTGGTTGGTTGGTTGGTAGGCTGGATGGTTGGTTGATTGGCTGGATGGTTATTTGGCTGGCTGGTTGGTTGACTGGATGGCTGGTTGGTTGGTTGGCTGGTTGGTTGGAGTGGTCCAATTTATGTGTCACATTTTTACTTCCTAAAGAGTCATTTTCTCCCTCCTACTAACTAACCAACCTACCATCCAACCAACCAACCATCCAATCATCCAACCAACCAACCAACCATCCAGCCAACCATCCAGCCAACCAACCTACCGTTTAACCATCCAGCCAGCCAGCCAACTATCCATGGATGGTTGGCTGGTTAGTTAGTAGGAGGGAGAAAAATGACTCTTTTAGGAAGTAAAGTTGTGACACATAAATTGACCCCCCCCCCCTCCACCATCTCCATCATCATCACCATCTTCAATAACATCATCATCACCATCATCACCAATAATAACAACATCATTACCATAATCATCATCAACATCATAATCATCACCACCATCATCATCAACATCACCATTCACAAGGTGGTATTGTATGGTCATAGTCGGTCTCATGGATCAGGCCTGGCCTGGCCTGGGGCTAAACAAGAAAGGACACATTAGATAATGTAGTCCTAGACAAACTGTGTTTGAATGACAGATGGGATGGTCATGGCTGGAACACCCTGGATCATAGGTGTGGTGGATCAATTCTGGCCTGGGGCTAAACAACGACGGTAATAAAAATAAAGCTATATTAATCAGTTGACGTAAATACCGGAAGTTGTATCTTCCCATTTCCGGTTTCCTCAGTTATTGATGTAATGTGACTAATTCCGATTGTAACATGGAAGTAGCTACTGGTGGTGGTGGTGGTGTGGGGGGTAGAAGTGGTGGCGGTGTGGTATTGTGGTGGTGGTAGAGGTGGTGGTAGTGGTGGTGGTAGAGGTGGTGGTGGTAGTAGTGGTAGCGGTGGTGGTGGTAGAGGTGGTGGTGGTAGTGGTAGTGGTGGTAGAGGTGATGGTGGTAGTAGTAGTGGTAGTAGTAGAGGTAGTAGTGGTAGAGGTGGTGGTGGTGGTAGTAGTGGTAGAGGTAGAAGTGGTAGTAGTGGTAGAGGTGGTGGTGGTGGTAGTAGTAGAGGTAGTAGTGGTAGTAGTAGTGGTAGTAGTAGAGGTAGAGGTGGTGGTGGTAGTAGTGGTAGTAGTAGAGGTAGTAGTGGTAGAGGTGGTGGTAGTAGTGGTGGTAGTAGTAGTGGTAGTAGTAGAGGTAGTAGTGGTAGAGGTAGTAGTAGTGGTAGTAGTAGAGATAGTAGTGGTAGAGATGGTGGTGTAATTAAAGTGTTCAAGCAAATAAAGTTGTCTACGATGTACTCTCCCCATTTCCGAAGAGTACAACAGAACACTCAGAATGCAGGCCTTGTACACACTAGTGTTGGTCTTGATATGATACCATGATCCACCCACACTCTCTTTTAAACTTTTCTGAAGGCTACAGAGGCCTTCTGAATGCGGAGGTATATTTCTGCACCCAGTGAACCATCCCTTGATTATGCACTTACCCAGGTAAACAAAAGTGTCAACAAATAATTAATAAATTCTATCGTGCAATGCCTGTGCGTGAAGATATTTTTTAAAGTGGGGAAAGACTGTGCACTGAGCCAATCCCACTCTCTCAGCGATAGCTATAACCCGAAAAGAAGAAAAGATCAACATCATCGGTAACTACTGAGCCGCAGGTTTTATATCGAAGTTATCCCAGTTTCCTGAGTTGCCTTCTCCTAGGGGAATGCCCTGAGAAAGGCTAGGGGTCCTTCACTCCCAGTGGTTTAACCATTATATGTCTCAATATATGCTTCCCCTGGTGATGGGGTGAACGTTGTCTTAGTCTTTTTTAGATTAATTGTCATGCCAAAGGCATTACAAGGAGCATGATGTGGTGCATGTCATCTGGGGAGTGAACCAGGAAGTTAACATCGTCTGCATACAGGAGTTCTCTAATATTTGGAACTACTTGGACTTGAAATTGAACCTTCTTAGGTCAAAGATTCTTTCTGTAGTTCTAACTTGCAATAAAACACCCTTTGTACAGTCCTGGAATGCATGAGTCATACACACACACACACACGTGGTGGCTGCCAACTCGTTTTCGAGTACGGCCACTACTTTATATCCATGTAGGAGAACCCCTACCGATGCGCTGAACGAGTGTGACTTTTTAGTCCAGCCAGCGACTAGAAAACTCTGGTACAAAACTACACTTGTGACAATTATTGACACATAGTGCTGGGCCCACGGTACCATGTGACGACAAGTGCAGAGAGATCTCCAGATATAAAGCAATGCCTGTGCCGTGAAGCTTTTATAGTGAGCAAAGGCACTGCACAAAGCCAGTCCCACTCTCTTAACCAAGATGATATTTACCAAAAAAAAAGAACAAGTCAACATCATTGGATACCATCAGGGTTACAGGTGTTATATCAGAGTTTTCCTTCTCCTACATACATACATACATACATAGAATATCACAAGGGTAGATTTCAAGGAGACAGTCTCTCTGTGCTACTATTTATCCTGTCATTAAACCCCTTACAGAAATACAAACTTAACCCATAATTTCGTTGTGGCTCACCTGAAACTCTATACCAAGAACATAAATGGGATGAAGAAAAATCTTGACCTGGTTATAACATTCTCAAAGGATATAGGAATGGAGTTTGGCCAAGATAAATGTTCATATATGACTGTAGAGTGGGGGAAAACTACAACCACCATCTAGCAACATTTTTATCAATAGCCTAACTGTTTCACCGATATCTGATGAGGACTGCTACAGATACATGAGAATATATCCTATAATGGTATTTGTAATAAGGAACACGTAACCAGGGAATACTACAACCGATTAAGAAATATCTGGTCATCGGAACTCTCTGCGTGAAAGAGTACTGGTGGAATGTTCCAGTCAAAACCCCAATAAAATGTAAGCATAACAGACCAGATATTATGATATGGGACAGGGAAAAGAAGGCATGCACAGTAGTGGAAGTTAGCTGCCCAGCAGATGCCAATATAATATCAAAGATTAGCGAAAAGGAGAATATTTATGCTGAATTAATGAGAAATCTGCAGATACTCCACCCTGATTACAGCTTCAGATTTATACCTGTGATTATTGGGGCACTGGGGTATGTTAGTAACTGCCTCAATACAAATTTTGAGAAGCTGGGCTTTACAGGAACAGAAAGAACACAACTAGTTAGGAAATTACAAGTACAATCCATTAATGGAACAGTAAAAATATGTAAAAATGTTCAAAAATGTTGCATCTAATAACTGCATATACACATGTACAGATACAAAGCATATACACACGCACACATACAACTCAAAACATACACACATACAATAACATCCATATCTACACATGGATGCATGCAGACATACAGACATATCTTCCAAGTCGATGTTGTGTAAATTCCAATGAGAGAGTCTTGTGTCTATGTTAGAAACCGACTCTCTCTCTATTGGGAAAACTTTGTGAAATTATAAAACCAGAAGAACATACATACATACATACATATATACATATATATATATATACATGGTGGTGGCTGCCAACTCGTTTTCGAGTACGGCCACTACCTTATATCCATGTAGGAGAACTCCTACCGTTGCGCTGAACGAGTGTGACTTTTTAGTCCAGCCAGCGACTTGAAAACTCTGGTACAAACACTACACTTGTGACAATTACTGACACATAGTGCTGGGCCCATGGTACCATGTGACGACAAGTGCAGAGAGATCTCCAGATATAAAGCAATGCCTGTGCCGTGAAGCTTTTATAGTGAGCAAAGGTACTGCACAAAGCCAGTCCCACTCTCTTAACCAAGATGATATTTACCAAAAAGAAGAAAAAGTCAACATCATTGGATACCATCAGGGTTGCAGGTGTTATATCAGAGTTTTCCTATATATATACATACACATATACATACATACATTTCCTATATATATATACATACACATATACATACATACATACATACAAACATACATTTACACACACACATACATAGATAGATGCACACACATACATACATAGATAGATACATGCATACAGACACACATACATACATGCATACAGACACACATACATACATGCATACAGACACACATACATACATATATACACACATACATACACATACACACACACACACACATATATACACACATACATACACATACACACACACACACACATATATATATATATATACAATCTTTTGTGACGAGGGTGTCGAGTTGATGTGACATACAGACAGTACAACCAGACTTGTGTTACTATAT
>OZ024765.1:5279124-5281624 GCA_964016885.1 Eledone cirrhosa | reverse complement strand
TGATGAGTTCATACGAATGAAACAGTTCTAATCCTGTAGAAGTCATTTCTATATAGGAAACAAAAAACTTGGAGGAGACAAGCACATGGAGGATTCCTGCTCATCAGCTATATTCACGAGTTTTTATAGTTTTCGGCTGCTTCCAGAGCCGAACGCGCTAACCATTAAACGAGGCGCCTACACAGAAATAAAATGTACTTAATAACCTGTAACTGTAGACTGGGTTAGCCCCGGATGTAAAACTAATTAAATATAATACACAAGACGGATGTAACTTCGGTAGTCGGGCTGGTTGATAACGGCTGTCGTAGAGACTTTATATAGAGAAATGTTTGTCTGGGATTCCACCACCTCCCTCCCCCTCACACACACTCTCTCTCTCTCTCTCTCTCTATGGCTCCCTCCTCTCTCTCTCTATTACCACTCCCCCCCTCACACTCTCTCTCTCTCTATGGCTCCCTCCTCTCTCTCTATTACCACTCCCTCTCTCTCTCTCTATGGCTCCCTCCTCTCTCTCTATTACCACTCCCTCTCTCTCTCTCTCCCTCCCCCTCACACACTCTCTCTCTCTCTCTCTATGGCTCCCCCTCTCTCTCTCTCGTGCGTCCTTCCTTCCCTTCTCTATATTGCCTTTCTCCCTCTTTCCCTACCTCCCTGCTCTCTCACTCTCTCCCTATCCCTCTCTATCTATCTCTCCCCCCTCTCTCTCTCTCTCTCTATATATATATATATATATCGCTCTCTCTCTCTCTCCCCGCTCTCTATTGCCCCTTCTTTCTCTTTACGGCGGCCTCCTTCCCCCCTTTCTATATTACCTCCCTTCCTCACACTACTGCCCCCTCCACTCTCTATTGCTTCCTTCTATCTCTCTCACTCTCTCTACAACATCCCTCCCTTTCTATATCCCCCCCTCCCTGACTATTACATTCTCTCCCTTCCCTCTCTACCACCTTCTCTTTTCTCCCTCTCGCTCTCTAATTTCTCTTTCATTACCCTCTCTTACTCTCTCTCAATCTCTTTCTCTATACCTTATACCCCTCTCTCTATCTTCTAGCCTCGCCCTCTCTTTTACCCCCACTCTTTCTATCTTCTATTCCCCCTCTATCAATCTCTTTTACCCCCTTTCTCTCTATCTTCTACTCCCCCTCTATCTCTCTCTTTTACCCCCTCTCTCTCTATATATATATCTTCTACCCCCCTCTCTCTCTATATATATATATCTTCTACCCCCCTCTCTCTCTCTATCTTTTACCCCCCCCCTCTCTATTACATCCACCACCTCTCTTTTTCTGTACCCCATTCTCTCACACTCTCTTCATCTCTCGTTACATTTCGCGCGCACACACGTGTGTGTGTATGTGTGTGTACATATATTGTAATTAACCCAAATGAATTAATTTCTCATTTTAACTCAGAACGTAAAGAGCCGTAGCTCTATGCCACACAATATGTCCGATGCACTACCGATTACTGCCAATCCACCGCCCTTGATAAAGGTTTCTGATTTAGTGAGAAGGGCAACAATCTGTTGGGAGAAGGGAAAGTCGAAGAAATCAACCCAGTACATTACTGGTACTTTATTCTAACCAGCCTGTGAGGGTGAAAGGCAGAGCTAACCTGGGCGGGATTTGAACTCAGAACGTAAAGGGCCCAGACAAATATATTCCTACTTTAGGGCCAGTAAATATGGGGGAACGGTAAGGCTGAATAAATCGACCCCAATATTTTGTTTATAGACCACCGTAAAGATGGAAGGAAAATCCCAGTTCAAATCCCAGCAACTTTCTTGTTCATCCTTACCATTATATTACTATATAATAGTAATATAGTATGTACTACTATAGAAGTTCTGTGGAGCTACTATATAATAGTAATATAGTATGTACTATTATACTAGTTCTATGAAACTACTATATAATAGTAATATAGTATGTACTACTATAGGAGTTCTATGTAGCTACTATATAATAGTAATATAGTATGTACTATTATACTAGTTCTATGAAACTACTATATAATAGTAATATAGTATGTACTACTATAGAAGTTCTGTGGAGCTACTATATAATAGTAATATAGTATGTACTACTATAGAAGTTCTGTGTAGCTACTATATAATAGTAATATAGTATGTACTACTATAGAAGTTCTGTGTAGCTACTATATAATAGTAATATAGTATGTACTACTATAGAAGTTCTATGTAGTTACTATATAATAATAATATAGTATGTACTACTATAGAAGTTCTGTGTAGCTACTATATAATAATAATAATATAGTATGTACTACTATAGAAGTTCTGTGGAGCTACTATATAATAGTAATATAGTATGTACTACTATAGAAGTTCTGTGGAACTACTATATAATAGTAATATAGTATGTACTACTATAGAAGTTCTGTGGAGCTACTATATAATAGTAATATAGTATGTACTACTATACTAGTTCTATGAAACTACTATATAATAGTAATATAGTATGTACTACTATAGAAG
>OZ024765.1:5271624-5274124 GCA_964016885.1 Eledone cirrhosa | reverse complement strand
TAGCCTAGCCTAGCCTAATGAAAACAATTTTTTTCATTTTTCTAGGCAGAAAAATTGAAAAAAATGAAAAATAATTTTTCTTTTTCCCAGGTAAGCCTAGCCTAAACCTAGTCTACCCTAAACCTAGCCTAGCCTAGCCTAGCCTAGCCTAGCCTAGCCTAGCCTAGCCTAGCCTAATGAAAAAAAATTTTTTTCGAGGCTGGAAAAATGAAAAAAAATTTTTCGAGGCTGGAAAATCCAACTTTCTTATGGCCTAGGGCCCCGCATTAGGTGAAAAACTTCATTTTTTTCAGCTTCTTAGGGCTCTTTGGAGGCGTTATGTCTAGCCGATTTTCCCGAAATTTCAAGGCATATTATGCATATAAAAAAATTCATTTTCTTGATCCACTAGGGCCCGCATTAGGTGAAAACCTGCATTTTTCCTGTTTCATCGAGGAAAATCTTAAAGATTATCCAGCCATCAGAATATTCGGTTTATTTTCTTTACATATTGTCCAGGCATGCAGTTTTTCCACGATTAGGTCTGTTGGCGGCCCACGTTCCAAAATACCTTATCCCGTGCAGCGCCGGGTACCACTTCTAGTGTATAATAAATGAGGAGATTTCTCAAATATTTCACTATGTTTAAATTGCCTTGTCTGACGAACGAATGCGGACGTTTCTTGTATCCATCTTATTCGGGAAACCTCTGGTAATGAGGTAATTATATTGTATTGTTTATTATACATTAAATATTTAGCTCTGTAACTTACAAAGAGCACTCTTCATTCCTCTGACTTTTTCAACGGAAACTTCAACACTTATATATATATATACAAGGAAAGTTATATTTAAATTGTTGGGTTACAACTAGTAAATATTTATAACTGATATAAAGCACTCGACAAGTATTTGGAGTATATTTACGATATTAAATAAATGGAAACTATATTTATAAAACCATATTTATTTCATTATATATATTTCAGAGATATCATATTAACAATATGCTATGCCTTCCTCAGACAAAATACAATATAAACAGTTTTATAGATAAATAGATTTGACATACCGTACAACATCGACTTGTATTTGAAAAGTTGAACAAATACAAGTCGATGTTGTACGGTATGTCAAATCTATTTATCTATAAAACTGTTTATATTGTATTTTGTCTGAGGAAGGCATAGCATATTGTTAATATGATATCCCTGAAATATATATAATGAAATAAATATGGTTTTATAAATATAGTTTCCATTTATTTAATATCGTATATATATATATATATATATATATATATAAAACGAAGGAAATGTGGTAAGGAACCAGATGGACCATTACGCACCTGAGTACTCAATACTTAGGGTAGTAGAGTGGGAAATAGGAAAAAGTATGACCCCGACGGCAGAGCTCAAGCCGTTTCGACGGCTATTTCTGGACTCCAGAGATAGTCCAGAAATAGCCGTCGAAACGGCTTGAGCTCTGCCGTCGGGGGTCATACTTTTTCCTATACATATATATATATCATAAAACTCTGCGATTGCTTGCTTGTCTGTAGTGCAATACAGCCGAAAGGGCGTACAACTGATACATAAATATAAGCACATGTACACACACACACATATATACACACACATATATATACACACATATATATACACACATATATATACACACACACATATATACACACACACATATATACACACACATATATATACACACACATATATATACACACATATATACACACTCATATATATACACACTCATATATATACACACATATATATACACACATATATATACATATGTACGTAAGGGTTATATCGAACACTAATAATTGTTTCTACTTTAGGCACAAGGCCAGCAATTACCCAGTGCATTACTGGTACTTTATTTTATCGACCCCGTAAGGATGAAAGACAAAGTTAACCTCGGCGGGATTTGAACTCAGAAGGTAAAGGGTCATAACTCTATGCATGGTGTCTGACGCTTTACAGATGTTGCTGATTCGTTATATATATATATGTGTATATAATATATATATAATATATATTTGTGTGTGTGTATATATATGCGTGTGTGTGTGTGTGTGTGCGAGTGTGTGTCTGTCTGTCTGTCTGTGTGTGTGTGTGTGTGTGTCTGTGTGAGAGTGTGTGTATGTGTCTGTGTCTGTGTGTGAGAGTGTGTGTGTGTGTCAATGTTTTGTTTGTAAATGTTATCTCTATAATATTTCGGCCAGGGTTGCCTGCGGCGTCGATGAAGAGTCGTGACGCCTGCGTGAGGTGACACACTGAGACACGGAGACACGGAGGAAGTAGAGAGACACGTGTGCCGCCTTTTACTGAGGTGGCACATCAAAATAGTGTGGTGACACGGGAGAGAGAAGGGGAGGGGTTGAGAGACTGGGAGAGAGAGGGGGGAGAGAGAGAGAGAGAGGGAGACTGTTGGGTGTGGCGAAGAAGAAGAAAAAGGTTAAAATTGGAAGTGTGGTGTAAAAACAAGAGACCAGATG
>OZ024765.1:5264124-5269124 GCA_964016885.1 Eledone cirrhosa | reverse complement strand
TTCAGGAAACGTTCCTTAAACCAGCCCTCCACCATACCTACACAGGATTTGACCTGTTGTTGTTGATTTGATCGATTAGAAGTGACCACAGCTTCATAAACTACAGCGGGTGTGTTGCATTGTTGTTGAAGGGGACAAGCTTCAGGCTTTCGACAAGAGCATCCTGGTGGGATGCTGCTCTTAGGGCTGTTGGTGATGTGGGCCTTCATATTCTTAGCTCAGGAGTATCCTAGTTTCACCTTGTGTCTGTTAAAGATGGCGCGGTATTTGTGACCTATGGGGAAGTGTCTATCTAAGAGAGCTTTGCGTTTCATCCTTACGAGGTCGATAAAATAAAGTACCAGTAATGCACTGGGGTCGATTTAATCGACTTTCCCCTCCCCCAAAATTGTTGACCTTGTGTCTATATAAGAAACCAATACAGTATTAAGAAATAAACCAACGTGAATATAACAGATTGAATGTGCGTGTATGATGATGACGATGATGATGATGACGATCATATCTGTGATGAACCCCCCCCCCCCCCAACACAACCACCACCAACAACAACAACAACAACACCACCACCACCAACCAAGAAAACAAATAGAAACACAATGGAGGAATCAGAAAGTCTGTATTTAGGGTTTCCTGTTAAACTTACAGTGATCACGTGATTGTGATTGATCTGAAGAGGGGCGGGGGGGGGGGGGGGGTCACAACTAGAAACAGAATATCTTCAATTTTATTTATTTTTCTATTTTTCCTCTTTTTTGTTTTCTTATTTTTATATATATATATTTTTTTTTTGAAACTCAAAATATTTTTTCTTCGTTGATGTTTATTTTCCTGTTTATTTGGTTGTTTTATTAATTTTATTTACTAATTAATTAAAGATTTTTCTCCTGAACGAATAAAAACAGCAAAATAAACAAAAGGTTTGATTGTTTTTATCGGGTTTTTCTCTAATTAGGGGGCGGTAGGGGGTGATGAAGGGGAGAGAGGGTGGAGGGTGATGGAGGGGAGAGAGGGTGGAGGGGGCGAAGAAAACGGGATCAGCTTGTTTAGTTTTAGACTCCATGGCGTCAACTGTGGGGGGGAGGGGATCATAATCAAGGTAAAAAGATAATTTCCAGAGACGGAACTACGGTGTTGTCAACTAAGAGTTGTGGTGGTGGTTGTTGTTGTTATTATTTTGGTAGTGGTGATGGTTGTTGTTGTTGTGGTGGTTGTTGTTGTGTAGTGGTGGTGGTGGTGGTTGTTATTTTGATGAATTTTTGAATGTACCAACCTGCCCCTGGTAAGCAGTACAGTGAGCCAAATATCTAGGGTGTATGGTAAACGACTTGGAGTGGTTGATCAGTTGTCTTCCTGGGAAGCACTTTCAATCGATACCGCAACCTTGATAATGAAATTCCACTCAGGATTAGGAAAGCAAGTGATCCAAGTGATGCTTTCGGAAAGCTAGAAAGGCGACTCTGGGGTCGGCGAGACATATGCAAGAAGACAAAGGTAAAGGTGTACAAGGTATGTGTGCTCTCTTCTCTTCTTTATACCTGCGAGACCTGGGTCACATATCGACACCACCTTAAACAATTGGAGCATTTCCATCAGATGTGTCTCAGACAGATCCATGGCGTTCACTGGAGGGACCACATCAGTGATGTCGAGATTTTGGCAAGCTCTCTGTGTGACAGTATAGAAACTCTTGTGCTTAAGCAACGACTCCGTTGGAGTGGTCACCATGCCAGGATGAAGGATTCTAGAATACCAAAACAACTCTTTTATGGAGAGTTAGTTAAAGGAAAACGACCTCCACATAAACCAAAGAAGAGGTATAAGGATTCGTTGAAAGCCTCTTTGAAAGACGCTAACATCTCTGCTGATATTTGGGAGAATATTGCTGCTGATCGTAATAAATGGAGAAAGACTGTATATGAGGGGAAAGTTGCCTTTGAGGCATCTCGAATCGCATACGAGAAAGTAAAGAGGGATGTGAGGAAGGGTATTACTGTTGCATTTCCAAGCAGCCAAGGTACTCCTATGGCGCTGACATGCATTTCTGTGCGAGACTGCCTAAGTAAAGCTGAACTCGAAAGTCATCTTCGCAGTCATAAAGTGAGACCAGCGGTTGACTACCAGGCTGCTGTTAGAGATGAAACTCACTATACCTGCCAAGCATGTGGTAGAGAATGTAAATCAGCAGGAGGGCTCAAATTACATGCAAAAGTACATGAACTCCAACCACAGCCGGCTATTCCCAGTGAATGTTTTGGTTGCCAACTCTGTGCAAGACATTTTAGATCATTGGCTGGGCTAAAAAGCCACATTCGATCGCAGCACTGTTAATTGTTATCGTGTGTGTGTCTGTGTGTGTGTATATATATATATATAGATATGTATATGTGTGAGTGTATATATATATATATATATATATATATATAGGAACGAGTATGACCCCGACGGCCGAGCTCAAGCCGTTTCGACGGCTAATTCTGGACTAAATGAAAATTTTTATCCTGGATAAAAATTTTAATTTAGTCCAGAATTAGCCGTCGAAACGGCTTGAGCTCGGCCGTCGGGGTCCTACTCGTTCTTATTACCCACTCTACTACCCTAAGTATTGAGTACTTTGGTGCGTTATGGTCCATCTGGTTCCTTACCACATTTCCTTCGTTATATATATATATATATATATATAGTTATTATTATTGTCGTTATTATGGGTTTTTTTCGTGCAATGGCCATACTCGATAACGAGGGGGCAGCCATCATATATATATATATATATATATATATATATATATATATATGAGACTGTGAAAGCCAGTTACTGCAGGGATCCAACACTGATGTGTGGGAGACGTCCCTGAATGTAGAACTGTAATAATAGAAGAGACAGTCAAACTGGCCGCTAGTTGGTAAACTAACGCCTCTAGTCGCCTCCATCACACCATCCCACCCCACTCAGCCACAGTTACTTCCCCGCCCTGCCCTAATCTGTCGTCCCTTCACCATCGCCTTCTACGTGCGTTTCTACTCCATTATGAGAAGCGGGCTGGGGGGTTTATGTATATCTAATATTTCAATATGGCTTCCCACAACAACATGGAAGGCAACACGACATGGCAGATCAGGCAAAACAATATTCCACCGTATCCTGACGGTAAAGCCGCTCTCTGTTTAAATCCCTAGCACCACAACCACCGGCATCCCCCCCCCCCCCCACAACCACCACCGCCACCACGACCGCCACCACGACCACCGCCACCAGCACCACCTCCACCACCGCAACTACCGCCACCACGACCATCTCCACCGCCACAACTACCGCCACCACGACCACCGCCTCCACGACCACGTCCACGGCCACCAGCACCACCTCCACCACCGCAACTACCGCCACCACGACCACCTGCACCGCCACAACTACCGCCACCACGACCACCGCCTCCACAACCACCGCCACCAGCACCACCACTAACACCACCACCACCAGCACTAACACCACCTCCACCACCACAACCACGACCACCACCACCAGCACTAACGCCACCTCCACCACCACAACCACGACCACCACCACCAGCACTAACACCACCTCCACCACCACAACCACGACCACCGCCACCAGCACCACCAACTGTGTCATAATGGTTTTTAATTTAGGCACAAGGCCAGCAATTTGTAAGAGAGAGGTCCAAGTCAATTCTATCGACCCCACTACATGACTGGTACTTTATTTTATTGACCCCAGAAGGAGGATAAAGTTAACCTCATTACTACTAAACATGACTGGTGCTCAAATGACTGCCAATCCACCGCCTCTTTTAATAATGGTTTCTATTTTAGGCACAAGGCCAGCAATAATACCAGTGTATTACTGGTACTTTATTTTAATAATGGTTTCCATTTCAGGCACAAGGCCAGCAATAATCCCAGTGTATTACTGGTACTTTATTTTAATAATGGTTTCCATTTCAGGCACAGGGCCAGCAACTTGTGAGGAGAAGTGTAAGTTGATTATATGAACACCAGTATATAACTGGTACTTTTATTGTCAATTTTATTGACCGCAGAAGGATAAATGGCAAAGTTAACCCAAGTGGGATTTGAACTCAGAACGTAGAAATGTGTACCTCAATACTGCAAGGCATTTGTCAAAGAGAATGTTGATTACATCAACTCCAGTAATGACTAATACTTTATTTATCGACCTCGAAAGGAAGAAAGCTGCACTTTTGCTGTTCTAGTCGAAAGACTCTTCTTTGTTCAAGCTGTGCTGCAGCCTGGACTCAGTATTAGGCAATAAAGCCATTGTGCACGAAATTGCATTCCTCGTGTTGCACAAACTGGCATTTCAAGAGCCGTGTCAAGATAATGCGCAAAACTGCACTGCCAGTAAAGTGGCTGACGAGGCAAGGATGTCTATGATGATGGATTAAGGAAGCTGAAACACCAGTGTCTGGCCTTCTCACCCAATTACTGAGATAGTTGTGACATGGTCACAGCTTAACACACAGCAAGACTGTTTATTACACATGAACATACCGTATAAGCCTTCACACACACACACACACACACAGCAAGACTGTTTATTACACATAAACATACCGTATAAGCCTTCACACACACACACACACACACACACACACACAGCAAGACTGTTTATTACACATGAACATACCGTATAAGCCTTCACACACACACACACACACACACAGCAAGACTGTTTATTACACATGAACATACCGTATAAGCCTTCACACACACACACACACACACAGCAAGACTGTTTATTACACACACACACACACAGCAAGACTGTTTATTACACATAAACATACCGTATAAGCCTTCACACACACACACACACACACACACACACACACACACACAGCAAGACTGTTTATTACACATAAACATACCGTATAAGCCTTCACACACACACACACACACACAGCAAGACTGTTTATTACACATAAACATACCGTATAAGCCTTCACACACACACACAC
>OZ024765.1:5229124-5241624 GCA_964016885.1 Eledone cirrhosa | reverse complement strand
TTTTCCTTTCGATTTATATGAAATTTAAGCCATAGGTAGATGACCAGATATGATGCCTCTTCACAAAAGTTTTGAACTGATATTTTGAAAAAAATCATTTACAAGAAACAAAATAAGAATAAAATTTAATAATTGTTTCTACTTTAGGCACAAGGCCAGCAATTACCCAGTACATTACTGGTACTTTATTTTATCGACCCCGTAAGGATGAAAGGCAAAGTTAACCTTAGGCGCGATTTGAACTCGTAATGGCAAGGGGCGTAACTCTATGTGTCAAAGCATAGTGTCCGACCCTCTACCGATACTGCCAATCCAATAATGTAATTTTGATTTGATATATTACAAAAAATAATGTTTTCCAATGTTTCCTGCATTACATTTTACATTGAGTAATATTGAAATGCAGAGTTTTTCTCTATAAATTATATCACTGATTTAAAATCAATCATTATTTTCTTACAAAAAAAAAATGTGTGAAACGCAGCAAGGAGTAATTCGGCAAGTATATATATATATACACATACACACCATATATATCATATATACACTATATATACATTATGTATACATCTTAAATACACCATATAATACTATATATACATCATATATACACTATATATACACCATATATATATCATATATACACCATATATATATCATATATACACCATATATACATTATATTATATCTACACTATATTTCCATCAGCTATACACTATATATACACCATATATTCACCATATAAACTATACATGATGTTGTCCAAGAGAAGGTCAAGGTCAACGCCGATACAGCTTGAAACTAGTGACGTCACAACCCCACAAGTCTAAGGCAGGCAAGTGTCTTGCTGGAAGATGTGACATAGCACCAGACCAGGGAATCGAACTCACCATTGTCAGCCTAACAATCTCACCACTAAAACACTTTACGAGGAACGGAAGGGGACTACATTCCCACCGCCACCATAAACACACTATCACTTTATACACCACCACCACCACCACCATTATCGCCGCCGCCACCACCACCAATTCAGCATCATCACAACCACCACCTCTTCACCAGCACTACCACTACTACTCCACCACCACCACCACTACCACCAACACCAACACCAACACAACCACCACCATTATCGCCAGCAGCACCACCACCACCAATACAGCATCATCACAACCACCACCTCTTCACCAGCACTACCACTACTACTCCACCACCACCACCACCACCACCAACACAACCACCAATACAGCATCATCACAACCACCACCTCTTCACCACCACTACCACTACTACTCCACCACCACCACCACCACCACCAACACAACCACCACCATTATCGCCAGCAGCACCACCACCAATACAGCATCATCACAACCACCACCTCTTCACCAACACTACCACCCCAGCACCTCTTCACCACCACCACCACAACCACCAGCACTACCACCGGAGCACCTCTTCAACACCACCACCACCACCACTACACCATCATCACCACTACCACCTCTTCACCACCACAACCACCAGCACTACCACCGGAGCACCTCTTCAACACCACCACCACCACCACTACACCATCATCACCACTACCACCTCTTCACCACCACAACCACCAGCACTACCACCGGAGCACCTCTTCAACACCACCACCACCACCACTACACCATCATCACCACTACCACCTCTTCACCACCACAACCACCAGCACTACCACCGGAGCACCTCTTCAACACCACCACCACCACCACTACACCATCATCACCACTACCACCTCTTCACCACCACAACCACCAGCACTACCACCGGAGCACCTCTTCAACACCACCACCACCACCACTACACCATCATAACCACTACCACCTCTTCACCACCACAACCACCAGCACTACCACCGGAGCACCTCTTCAACACCACCACCACCACCACTACACCATCATCACCACTACCACCTCTTCACCACCACAACCACCAGCACTACCACCCCAGCACCTCTTCAACACCACCACCACCACTACACCATCATCACCACTACCACCTCTTCACCACCACCACCACTTCACCACCACCACCACAACCACCAGCACTACCACCGGAGCACCTCTTCAACACCACCACCAGTGTAACATCACCACAACCACCACCACTACACCATCATCACAACCACCACCGCCATTTGCGCGTCGGTCTTGCGCAGTCGAATAGTTTCTGTGTGGAAACAAATGAAGTGATTCTGAGGAACGGGTGTGGGGGGTGTCATGACATGTGACATATGACATGTGACCTGAGATATTTGGTTGAGTACCAAGAAAGGTAGGAAGAGAAATAATGTCCGGAGGGTGGGTGGGGGGGGGGGTTGTATAATGTAGAACGACAGGTGGAAGAACAAACAGATCGGTAAACAATTATATATATATGTGTGTATGTACATATATATATATATATATATATACATTTACTCATACACACACACACACATATACATACACGTTTATATTTACTCACACACACACATACATACATACACGTATATATTTACTCACACACACACATACACGTATATATTTACTCACACACACACACGTATATATTTACTCATACACACACACACACATATATATATATTTACTCACACACACACACATATATATATATATATATATATATATATATATATAAGGTATTAATTTAACAATGAAAATAATAATAAGTTATTTTACCTATTCATATTGTTTTACGATCGTTTCGGAGGGTTGATTATATTGACATATTGACTGATCTATAGCAGTTAGAGAACTGTATACTATCAGACTTCACATATATTACATTGAGTTCTATCTACGGTACGGACCCTTATCGCATTGAAAAGAAAAAGTATATATATATACGTATACATGTGTGTGTCTGTGTGTGTGTGTGTGTGTGTGTGTGTGTGTGTGTGTATGTGTATGTGTATGTGTGTGTGTGTGTGTGTGTGTATGTGTATGTGTGTGTGTGTGTGCGTGTGCGTGTGCGCGCGCGCGTGTTGTTGGATCACCAAGTTTGATGAGCAGAATGTTGCTGGAGTCGGGCACACAGCTTTCATAGTTGACAGAGATAATCAACTTCGAAAAGCGCGTAACAGTTCGATACACAACCACATAAATAATCATTTAAACGAGGCTATAAGTTTAAAATGTAACTATGAAGAAATAATAGACAAATGATACAGACTATTTTCCGCGAGGGATAGCCAGATCAAATTTACATAGTCATTCCTTTTAGCCCGTAGAAATTGACTAAACAAATAATCAACTACACGGTGTGTAGTTTAAAATATAAGTTTAAAGAAAAAATGCATATAAACTTTACCAAAATTCCTCTAGTCTCGACTACCGGTAGTTTCGTTCCTTTTCTGCGGATATACCCGATCCAAATCTATCCACGAGGCTTGGAACTCATCAAGAGACACCTCGAGTCTGGACTAAACTTTCTACTGTGATCCCCGCCAGAAATGAATTCAAAAATGGCTAAGAACTATCACGTGGCTAGAGATCAAGGCAGAAAGTTGTGATTGGTTGCCAGTCGGCGAGTAGGCTGGTTGCTAGAAAGCGCAGCCGGATACTGCCTAAAGTTTTACTTAACCTTACAGGAGTATATATTAAATTCAAAGGGATATATGTATATATTTAGACATAGTCACAGATACATATATGAGTTTGGCTACCTTTCACGGTGTGGCTCAATGAAGAATTAATTAAGCAAATAATCATTAATCAGAGCTATATATAAAATTGCAAGTTTGAAGAACTATTAGATAAAATATATATAGTCCTTCCTCTCCCTAGTCCGTAGAAATCAACCACAAGTCCTTCCTCTCCCTAGTCCGTAGAAATCAACCACATAAATAATCATTTAAACGAGGCTATAAGTTTAAATTGTAACTATGAAGAAATAATTGTTTCTACTTTTGGCACAAGGCCACGATTTACCCAGTGCATTACTGGTACTTTATTTTATCGACCCTGTAAGGATGAAAGGCAAAGTTAACCTAGGCGGTAACTATGAAGAAATAATAGACAAATGATACAGACTATCTTCCGTGAGCGACAGAAGATAAAGTTTACCTAGTCTTTCCTTTTAGCCTGTAGAAATTGACTAGACAAATAATCAACTACACGGAGTTAGGTATAAGATAGAAGTTAGACGAAAAAATGCATATAAACCAAAATTCCTATTATTTGTCTATTAAGTCTTCATTGAGTAGCCAAACTCATATATGTAACTGTGACTATGTCTAATTATATACATATATCCCTTTGAATTTAATATATATATATATATGCAAAAGTTTTATTTAAAATTGTTGGGTTACAACGAATAAATATTTTATAACTGATATAAAGCACTCAACAAGTTTTGGAGTAGATATACGATATTAAACAAATGGAAACTATATTTATAAAACCATATTTATTTCATTATACATTTTTAACTGCGCTTAACACTAAATATTTACAAACATTTCACTACCAAACCAACTTTTTTAAATGGAAGTTGAACAATATTTATGGTACGTCAAATTTATTTATAAAACTGCTTATATATTGTATTTTATCTGAAGAAGGCATGCCATATTTCTAATATGGTATCCCTGAAATATGTATAATGAAATAAATATGGTTTTATAAATATAGTTTCCATTTGTTTAATATCGTATATATATATATATAGGAAAATGTATGACCCCGACGGCAGAGCTCAAGCCGTGTCGACAGCTATTTCTGGACTCAAATAGCTGTCCAGAAATAGCCGTCGAAACGGCTTGAGCTCTGCCGTCGGGGTCATACGTTTTCCTATTACCCACTCTACTACCCTAAGTATTGAGTACTCTGGTGCGTTATGGTCCATCTGGTTCCTTACCACAACTCCTTCGTTATATATATATATAAAAGTAAGTATGTTTTGAAACAGCGAGCGAGTTTGAAATTAGAAACAGAAACTTTCGCTGTATTTTTTTTACTAAAGAAATTTTAGCCTGATAGGGGGGCTTAGAACCCTTTAAAAATGGAAAAGGGTTAGTATTGACATAGACTAAGAAATGGAAAAAGATCAGTCTATGTCAATACTAACTCTTTTCCATTTTTAAAGGGTTCTAAGCCCCACTATCGGGCTAAACTTTCTTTAGTAAAGAACAAAATACAGCGAAAGCTTCTATTTCAAATTATGCGCGTGTGTGTGTGTGACAGAGAGATGGATTGATAGTTAGTTAGTTAATTAAAGAACTAAATACAGACAGGCATACAGACAGACGGGTAGGGAGACAGACAGACAGACAGACAGACAGACAGGCTGCTGCCCTTATAATTGTGAAGGAAATTAACAACATATAGCAGCATGAAGGTATTTCAGTTTATAAAAACCAAATTGATAAATTACTCCGTAGATTAGCGCCATCTGGAGGGAGATTGGGGGTAATGATGAGGGTGACACGGTGACAGAGTGACGGCTTATGATGAGGGTGGTGCTAGTGAATGCCGTGGGAGTCGGGGATGTACCCTCATCAGCTGGTCATTTTATTGTTGGTATTGAGAGGTGTTTAGCTAGTGTTGGTAGTGTGAATATATATATATGTATATATATGTATATATATGTATATATATATACATATATATATATATGTATATATATGTATATATATGTATATATATATACATATATATATATATGTATATATATGTATATATATATATATATATATGTATATATATGTATACACACACACACACACACATATATATATATACACGTACATATAAATATATATGTGTGTGTGTGTGTACGTATATATATATATATATACCTATCTATCTATATCTTTATACACACATACATATAGAGAGAAAGTGTGAGACACCACCACCACCACTACACCACCACCACCACCACCACCACTACATGTTAAGGAAAAGACAAGAACACAAGATCGATGGGTTTAGAAAAGAGAAAGGAACCAGTGAAACCTATCAAAATTGTGTCAGAGTTGATCCTCAGTTGACTGACTTCAGCCTAGCAATGAATGACTCCGCTGAGCCGAGGTTCAAATCTATCGTTGCCTTCATTACCATATACGGCTGCTCTCATATTTTCATTTACTTTGCACACACAGACACACACACATACATACATACATACATACATACATACATACATACATACATACATACATACACACACACATACATACATACATACATGGTGGCTGCCAACTCGTTTTCGAGTACGGCCACTACTTTATATCCATGTAGGAGAGCCCCTACCGATGCGCTGAACGAGTGTGACTTTTTAGTCCAGCCAGCGACTTGAAAACTCTAGTACAAACACTACACTTGTGACAATTATTGACACATAGTGCTGGGCCCATGGTACCATGTGACGACAAGTGAAGAGAGATCTCCAGATATAAAGCAATGCCTGTGCCGTGAAGCTTTTATAGTGAGCAAAGGCACTGCACAAAGCCAGTCCCACTCTCTTAACCAAGATGATATTTACCAAAAAGAAGAACAAGACATCATTGGATACCATCAGGGTTGCAGGTGTTATATAAAAGAGTTTTCCTTCTCCTAGAATTCTGCCTTGACAAAGGCTAAGGGGTCATCTCACCCGGTGATTTTGGATGGCCATTGACTCTTAAGAGCTCCTTTGCCCTTTGACAGGTTTTGTTTTTAGTCCTGCAGGATGTCCAAAGTCACCCTCCTCACCAAGAAACCTTGGTGGGGTTGCCAGTTTAGTCGCCAACGACCCGACCATGAGACAGGTTGTACTGGGATACATGTTACCAGTAGCACCAACTGGTGACCTGACATGTATATGCATACACACACACACATACACACATACATACACACATACACACACACATACACACACACACACATATACACATACATACATACATACATACATACACATACATACATATGTGTGTGTGTGTGTGTGTGTGTGTGTTATAAAGAGTCACGACCCGACGGTTGAGCTCTTGCCGTTTCAACAGCTAGTTGTTCCAGACATATATATATACTGTATCGTTTGCTTTGTTATTTTGTGTGAGAGCGAGCGGGGGGGGGGGGGGGTGATAAGGAGGGGGGGTGAGAGAGAGAGAGAAGTCTGTGTGTGTGAGAGGGAGAGAGAGAGAAGTCTGTGTGTGAGAGAGAGAGAGAAGTTTGTGTGTGTGTGTGAGAGAGAGAGAGAAGTTTGTGTGAGAGAGAGAGAGGGGGAGAAGTTTGTGAGAGAGAGAGAGAAGTTTGTGTGAGAGAGAGAGAGAAGTTTGTGTGAGAGAGAGAGAGAGAAGTTTGTGAGAGAGAGAGAGAGAAGTTTGTGTGTGTGAGGGAGAGAGGGGGAAGAAGAGGGATGTATTTGAACTAAGGTGAGGTGAACTGAGCGGAGAATGGAAGGGGAGAGTTGCCGCGTTTGATCTAATAGTTTTTCTTGCCAAGATCGTCCGATATCGACAGCTTTACTTAGAAGCGGCGGAGAAAAGGAACAAAACAAACCAGCAAAGGAAGCGAATAAAGGGGGAAAAATAAAGATGGCGACGACGACAACATCGTAGTTTGAAGATTTTCTTGGCCAAAGGCAATAATATACAAAGGTGACAGACCCTCGTTTTCCTTTCCTCTCTCCCTCCCTCTCTCTCTCACGATCTCCTTCCTTACCTTTATCTATCCATCTCGCCTTCATTTTCTTTATTTATCTCTCTCTCTCTCTCCACCATTCTATATCTCTCTCTCTCT
This sequence comes from Eledone cirrhosa, assembly GCA_964016885.1. Taxonomy (NCBI): domain Eukaryota; kingdom Metazoa; phylum Mollusca; class Cephalopoda; order Octopoda; family Eledonidae; genus Eledone; species Eledone cirrhosa. Next base: position 5,233,851 of record OZ024765.1, on the reverse strand, counting down.
CCATTCTATCTATCTATCACTCTCTCCCTCTCTCTATCTATCTCCATTCTCTCTCTCTCTCTACCTATCTATCACCATTCTCTCTCTCTCTCTATCTATCTATCTATCACCATTCTATCTCTCTCTATCACCATTCTCTCTCTCTCTCTCTCTCTCTCCATATGTCTTGATCCTCCGTAATTGTCTTAAGTTATTTTCGCAGTCTGTCCGTTTGTCATTTTTATCTCGTTGACATCGTCACTCCCCCCCCCCCCTACCCCCTCTCTCTCTCTATCTCTCAGGGAGATCGATAGTGATCGCTTTTGCAGATGATTTTTAGCAGCGATAAGGGCCATTTGTCGTAAATGATTGTGGCACCTGATGTAAAGAATTGGGTGGTGGTGGTGGTGGTGGAGAGGGTGGTGGTAGTGGTGGTGGTGGTGGAGGTGGTGTTGTTGTTGTTGTTGGTGGTGGAGATGGTGATGGTGTTGTTGGTGGTGGTGGTGGTGGAGATGGTGGTGTTGTTGGAGGAGATGGTGGTGGTGGAGATGGGGGTTGTTGGGGGAGGTGGTGGAGATGGGGGGGGGAGATGTTGTTGAGGCGTTATTGTTGTGCTGTTTTTTAGTAGTGGGGTGGAGATGGTGATGTTGTTTTAGGTGTCGGTGGTGCTGTTATTGTTGTTGGTGGAGGTGGTGGTGGTGGAGATGGTAGTGGTGGGGGAGGAGACTGTTGTTGTTATTGAAGGAGGTGGTGATGGTTGTGTTGTTGTTTTGGGTGATGGTGGTGGTAGTGGTGGAGATGGTATTGTTATCGTTGTTGAGGGTGGTGGTGTTGTGGGTGATGGTGATGGTGAGGGAGGTGTTGTTTTGTTGTTGTTTTAGGTAGTGGTGGTGGTAGTAGTGGTGGTGGTGGTGGTGGCGAGGGAGGTGTTGTTGTTTTAGGTAGTGGTGGTGGTAGTAGTGGTGGTGGTGGTGGTGGTGAGGAGGTGTTGTTGTTGTTTTAGGTAGTGGTGGTGTTGTTGTTGTTTGTGCATTATTAGTTTTATGTACTATTTCTAGTTTGGTGTTAAAAGAGACGACAGCTCGGCTCGACACACAGACAGACAGACAGACAGACAGACAGAGACAGGTGAGATGTGGAAAAAAAGAGGTAAGACGTGTATTGAGGGAGGAGTGATTGAAAGGGAAAGAGGAGGAGGGGTTGAGAGAGAGAGAGAGAGAGAGTGAAAGATGGAGGGGGAGGAGGAAGAGGTTTGAGAGAGAGGGAGAGAGTAGGAAAAGGGGTAGAGAGAGAGGAGGAAAAGGGTAGAGAGGAGGAAAAGGGTAGAGAGAGAGAGAGAGAGGAGGAAAAAGGGTAGAGAGAGAGAGAGAGAGAGGAGGAAAAAGGGTAGAGAGAGAGGAGGAAAAAGGGTAGAGAGGAGGAAAAGGGTAGAGAGAGAGAGGAGGAAAAAGGGTAGAGAGAGAGAGAGAGGAGGAAAAAGGGTAGAGAGAGAGAGGAGGAAAAAGGGTAGAGAGAGAGAGAGAGGAGGAAAAAGGGTAGAGAGAGAGGAGGAAAAAGGGTAGAGAGAGAGGAGGAAAAGGGTAGAGAGAGAGGAGGAAAAGGGTAGAGAGAGAGGAGGAAAAGGGTAGAGAGAGAGAGAGGGGGAAAAGGGTAGAGAGAGAGAAGGAAAAAGGGTAGAGAGAGAGAGAAGGAAAAAGGGTAGAGAGAGAGAGAGAGAGAGAGAGAGAGAGAGAGGAGGAGGAGGAGGAGGAGGAGAATTAGAGAAACATAGATAGACAGGAAATATATGTATTGAGGGAAGAGAAGGGAGAGAGGAATAAAGAAAGAGAGGGGGCAAAGAAGAGGAAGAATAGAAAGATGAAAAGAGAGAGAGAGAGGAGGGGGAAGAGAAGGAGTGAAGATGTTAAAGAGATGAAAAATGGAGGAGATTGGCAGTATCGGTAGAGGGGTCAGATGCCATGCTTTGCATGCATAGAGTTAAGGCCCTTTACGTTCTGAGTTCAAATCCCGCCGAGGTTAACTTTGCTTACGGGATCAATAAAATAAAGTACCAGTAATACACTGGTTAATTGCTGGCCTTGTGCCTAAAGTAGAAAGTCCATTATTGCTCCAGTCAGTCTATTAACCCTCAGGAAATACCCTAAACTGAAGGCCAACCTGTACTCATGACTCATGCCAAACCAACCATATTTTTCCTCCAGGCAAATCAAACACAGACCACCCATTCTCCCAAACTCGGCTTATACAATCAGACGGTAATAGCCACCTATTAGACAGACGTTATCAAGCTGCAGCTGTCATATTACCTAGTTTCTGTATAATAAACCTTATCTGCAGCGACTATGACCCTTTACATAATAAGCTGTGCTCCACCCTCTGCCATAGTCCCTCAACCTTAGACCTTCAAACTATCCACTTAGATGACGTGGTGCCACGTATCAGGAAGTCTAGGTCTCACAACATAACATAAAAACCCAAGAAAATACCGAAACAATTAAAGAAATAAGCAAAATGAATCCAGGATAAAAAATATAAATATAATATTAGAAAATATAACAAAAGGCAATTCAAAAGTTATAAACCTCATTGACATTATTTATTTAAAAGTCAGCTCGAAAGAGACTGAGGTTAGCTGGACATGCTCACCGACATTCAGACTTGACACTGCACTCAGTGCTCCTGTGGGAGCCCCTACACAGACACACTAAAAGAGGGAGACCGAGGTTGATATACATTGATGCCCTAAGGACAGACACTGGTTTCTGGTAGATGCGGGACATGGCGGCATAGAGTTACGTCCCTTTATGGTCTGAGTTCAAATCCTGTTGAGGTTAACTTTGCCTTTCATCCTTACGGGGTTGATAAAATAAAGTACCAGTAATACACTGGGATAAATTGCTGGCCTTGTGCCAAAAGTAGAAACAATTATATCATATATTATATTATACCATATTATATTATATCATATTAAACCATATTATATTATATTATATTATACCATATTATATTATATCATATCATATTAAACCATATTATATTATATTATACCATATTATATTATATCATATCATATTAAACCATATATTATATTATATTATATTATACCATATTATATTATACCATATTATATTATATCATATTAAACCATATTATATTATACCATATTAAACCATATTATATTATATTATACCATATTATAAAATAAAGTACCAGTAATGCACTGGGTAATTGCTGGCCTTGTGCCTAAAGTAGAAACAATTATATTATATTATACCATATTATATTATATCATATTAAACCATATTATATTATATTATATCATATTAAACCATATTATATTATATTATATTATATTATATTATATTATATTATATTATATTATACCATATTATATTACATCATATATTATTTTTATATTATATTATATATATCATTATTTTCCTGTTGTATTTCAACATCAAATTGATATCTTTTTAGAATAATGACCTAACAAGGATTTGATTACAAATAAATATATTGTTTCTTTAAAGAGCCTAACAAAATATTTTAAATATATAAAGATAATTAAATAAAATATATATAAATAACAATTAAATTAAATATAAATGTAATCTGAGTTTTTCGAATATTAATAATAACATTCGATTCGTTTGCAATTATGCATGCCAACATAAGAGCAAGAATGAAGTGTTCATTCTACTGACATGGCTATAAAATTGAGGCTTGTTTGCATAATTGCAAACGAACGAATGTTATTATTAATATTCAAAAAACTCAGATTACATTCATTGTATTCAGCCATGTAGAGCGAAATTTTCTTTTTTAAATAAAATATATATAAATAACAATTAAGTAAAATATATATAAATAATAATTAAATAAAATATATATAAATAATTAAATAAAATATATATAAATAATAATTAAATTAAATATATAAAAATAATTAAATAAATATATAAATAATAATTAAATTAAATATATAAAAATAATTAAATAAAATATATATAAAAATAATTAAATAAAACATATAAAAATAATAAAATAAAATATATATAAATAATTGTTTCTACTTTAGGCACAAGGCCAGCAATTACCCAGTGCATTACTGGTACTTTATTTTATCGACCCCGTAAGGATGAAAGGCAAAGTCAACCTCGGCGGGATTTGAACTCAGATCGTAAAGGGACGTAACTATGCTGGAAAGCATGGCGTCCGACCCTCTACCGATACTGCCAATCCACCGCCCTATAAATAATAATTAAATAAAATATATAAAAGTAATTAAATAAAATATATATAAATAATAAAAATAATAAAATAAAATATATATAAAAAATAATTAAATAAAAATATTTATAAATAACAATTAAATAAAATATATAAAAAATAATTAAATTAAATAATTAAACAAAATAATTAAAAGAAATTTAATCAAAAATAATAAAATTGTCAACATCTGTTATTATTTGGATGAGAGAGTAATCAACAACGAAACAATTTAAATAATGTTGTTGTTGGTGGTGGTGGCGGTGTAGTTGTTGTAGCTGTTGTAGTTGCTGTTGTTGTTGTAGTTGGTGTTGTAGTTGTAGTTAACACTTGAGTTTCTATACCCTGTCTAAACACACAGCTATGTCATAGGTTGAGTGGATTACATCTCTGGAGAGATTTTTAAAGGTGGCTTCCTCCCCTTCTTCTTCTTCTTGTTACTGTTGTTGTTGTTGTTGTTATGATGATTATTATCAACA
>OZ024765.1:5214124-5226624 GCA_964016885.1 Eledone cirrhosa | reverse complement strand
AGTATGAAAAGAAAGGAAAAGTATGAAAAGAAAGGAAAAATATGGAAAGAAAGGAAAAGTATGGAAAGAAAGGAAAACTATGGAAAGCAATACATGCAATAATATAAATATTTATAGACATTATTTTTTTCACGTAGGAGAAAGCCGGATTCCAATAATTTTTGTTATTGTTGCCTAATAAGTATTTCTGTGGCTGATTAACTTACATCACATGACCCTGCCATAAAACAATTGGCGAAGTCATCAGATGCTATGAACATAAATGATACAAATGAATCAGCCACAGAAATATGTATTATACAACAATAACAATGTTAATGGAATCCGGGCTTCTCATATATTTCATTGAAGTATCTAATCTATACATATATATTAATGAAGTTTCTCAGTACAGATCTTCAGTTCAGAACATCAATCATACAAAATTTGAACAATATATAGCAGGATATATCAATAAAAACCTAGTCACTGAGGAGGTCACAGAATGTGTGATGAAAGAGCTTTGACAATATATAAACAAGCATCCGGTTCTTGAATCAACTAACCGGAAATTTATAATAAATTGACATGAAATCCAACAGGTACGTGTGTTTTTATTGGCAACATGACCCTCCCAAAGTATAACAATTTATTCCTAACGATCGACTTTCGTCAAATCGGACCGAGGAAACAGTGTTTCCATTGGTCTTTCCAATTGCTAATACTATCTATCAGTCGCAACTCCAGGTAGAAGGAGCAACGTGAAATAAAGTGTCTTGCTCAAGGACATAACGCATCGCCTGGTCCAGGAATCGAACTCACAACCTCACGATTGCGAATCCAGTTCTCTAACCACTCAGCCACACGCCTTCACTTATATATATATATGTATGTATATGGAATGCAATCAGTAATGATTTTTATTTTTTTTAAGTACAAGGCCAGTCTCTTGTGGGAGGAGAAAAAGCTGAGTATATCAACCCCAGTATTTTACTGGTATGTTTTTTATGCCCCCACCCCACCCCCAATAAAAAGAATGAGTCAGCCCCACAGGATTTGAACATAGAACATAGCAACAAGACAAATACTGCTCAACACTAACGATTCTGCAAATCCACCACCTTCCATTGTATCATAATTAAATGCATTAATTAATATTATGGTAATTATATTTACGATCTGAATTCAAATCCCGTCGAGGTTGTCTTTGTCTTTCATCCTTACGGGGTCGATAAAATAAAGTACCAGTAATGCACTGGGGTAATTGCTGGCCTTGTGCCAAATGTAGAAACAATTAATTAATATTATGGTATTGATTGATAATATGGTATTAATTAATATCAACAGTCGATTGACTTTTGTGAAATCGGACCAAGGAAACAATGTTTCCGTTGGTCTTTCCAATTGCTAATACTGTCTATTGGTCGCAACTCCAGGTAGAAGGGGCAATATGAAAAAAAGTGCCTTGCTCAAGGTCATAACGCATGACTCGGTCCAGGAGTTGAACTCACAACCTCACCATTGTGGATCCAATTCTCTTACCACTCAGCCATACACCTTTACTTTAATAATATAGTATTAATGGCAACTCTTACCTATCTTCATGAATCTTGAGTAATGACCAAAAGAATACGATCGCGAATACAAGTAGTTGAAATGGTTCCATGCTTGTAGGAAAGAACAACAATATCTCAATGTATTGGGTGATGGTCCTTCATCAGGAAAAAGTAAGGTCAGGAAAAAGGGGAGCTGGAAGGTTGAAAGAGAAAAAAATGTTTATCAAGATGGGTGATTTGGGCAAGTTAGAGTAAAGCCAAAGATAGCACTGAGTAAAATTACAAAGTCTTGTGAGTTACCTGCTTGAAAGAAATAGAAAAAAACAGTGTTTCAATGTATCGGATGTTTATCCTTCATCAGAAAAGAGCAAAGTTATGAGGGAGTCACTCCAGGTGGAGCCGCTACTTCTGATCAAGAGATCATGGCTTTGATACCACAGTCATGTGGTTAGAATGTCTCAGGAAAGAATCACTGGACAGATATTATGGGCAAAACCAACCGGCAGCAGTAATACCATACCAGTAATACACTGGGGTTGATTTAATCAACTTTCCCCTCCCCCATAATTGTTGGCCCTGCGCCTAAATCACGACTGCACCCACCCCCCATCCCCACCAACACCATTACCACCAACCCCCACCACCACCACACCACCACCTGCCACCCTCACTCTCCCATTAACCACCATCCACCACTACCCCCCCACCACCACCACACCTCCCCCCCACCACCAACCCCTGATACCCCCCACTACACCTCCCACTACCCCCCACCAAGTCAATAGACTATTAAGAGAAGGAGGCGTTCCGTACAGAGGAAATGTCACTGCTTCTATAACACTGTTTGTTGTTGTTGTTGTTGTTATTGTAGGTTGTGTGTGTGTGTGTGTGTGTCTTTGCAGGTTGTGTGTGTGTGTGTGTGTCTTTGGTGGTTGTGTGTGTGTGTCTTTGCAGTCTTTGTGTGTGTGTGCATGTGTGTATGTGTGCATGTGTGTGTGTGTATGTGCATGTGTGTATGTGTGCATGTGTGTGTGATTGTCTGTTGTTGCTGTTATTGTTGTTGTAATGTACTTTATTTCTTAGTATTCATTCCAGCTGTGACTTTCTTCTTAAAGAGAGAGAGACATGTGTTGTGTGTGGGGAGGGGGGAAGAACTAGGAGAGGGAGGCGGGGGGGGGGGGGAGAAAGAGGAAAAGGAGAAGGCAAAGAAGAAGAAGAAGAAGAAGAAGAAGATGGCAAAGAAGTCAAAGAAGAAGAAGTCAAAGAAGAAGAAGCAGGCAAAGAAGAAGTCAAAGAAGAAGAAGTCAAAGAAGAAGAAGTCAAAGAAGAAGTCAAAGGCGAAGAAGAAGAAGAAGAAAGCAAAGAAGGGGAAGAAGAAGAAGAAGAAGAAGAAGAAAGCAAAGAAGGCGAAGAAGAAGAAAGCAAAGAAGGCGAAGTAGAAGAAGAAGAAGAAGAAGAAAGCAAAGAAGGCGAAGAAGAAGAAGAAAGCAAAGAAGGCGAAGAAAGCGAAGAAGAAGAAGAAAGCAAAGAAAGCGAAGAAGAAGAAGAAAGCAAAGAAGGCGAAGAAGAAAGCAAAGAAGGCGAAGAAGAAAGCAAAGAAGGCGAAGAAGTCGAAGAAGAAGTCAAAGAAGAAGAAGTCGAAGAAGAAGAAGGCGAAGAAGAAGAAGGCGAAGAAGAAGAAGGCGAAGAAGAAGAAGAAGAAGAAGAAGAAGAAGAAGAAGAAGAAGAAGAAGAAGAATAGTAATTTTATATTACTTTTTACCAATAGGACGGAGGAAGCCATTGTTGAGACAATCTTCCTAAAACACCGAAGAGCTGCTAAACCTGCATTATCTCCCATCTATTGGTGGATTTGATATTGTTTTCAATATTTAAATATTTGAACATTAAATTGATGATGAAGATAATGATGATGATATATATATATATATATATATAAATATATTAGAAAGAGTCAGGCTGTTGTTTCGACAGATAGACCTAGCTGTCAAAAGAGCAAGAGCTCAATTGTCAATATAGTCATACTCTACTATCCCAAGTATTGAGTACTCTGTTGAATAATGGTCTAACTGGTTTAATACAGGTTGAATCCTGATATATATATATATATTTATTAAAATAACAGATTAAAGTTTAAGCAAACAATCGGTGCTTTCCCTTAAGGGGATCTTCAGAAGATCCCGTTAAGGGTGAAAGCAGCGATTGTTTGCTTAAACTTTAATCTGTTATTTTAATATATATTTGCTCTACGGTTCTTATATATTTGATATATATTTATCCTTATCGAGCCCTCTTTGGATTTTAGTCTTCATATTTATTATTATTACTATATATCCATCTTCGGTTAGCTTCCCCCTGTGTTGTTTACTTGTCTCACTCGCTTTACGCGTTTCTATTGTCCTAATAACTTATTTTAGTTATTATCGCTCCAACGTGAGGTATATGATTTTTAATGCGATGAAATACCCATGATCGTTTGGTAAATCACTGATGAGGGACTCATTTTATAACATGTTATCCATGTGCAACCAGCAGTATTCTTCTCACCCATATTTTTCATATATATATATATATATATATATATATATATAGTAGTAGTTCCACAGCAGTTAGTTCACCATACCGAGAACAATTGTTTCACTTTATTCAGATCATCAGACCGAGCTGATGATCCGAATAAGGTGGAACAATTGTTCTCGGTATGGTGAACTAACTGTTGTGGAACTACTTCTACCGGCCTCGTCTCATGGACTGAGTGCTCTACTACTACAGATATAACCTTCCAGTGTTCTATTATTATATATATATATATATATATATATATATAAGGGCGGTGAATTAGCAGTATCGGTAGAGGGTCTGACGCCATGCTTTGCAGCACAGAGTTACGGCCCTTTATGGTCTGAGTTCAAATCCCGCTGAGGTTAACTTTGCCCTTCATCCTTACGGGGTCGATAAAATAAAGTACCAGTAATGCACTGGGATAATTGCTGGCCTTGTGCCAAAAAGTAGAAACAATTATAAATATATATATATATATGGAGGCACATGGCTTAGTGGTTAGAGCATTGACCTTGCAATCGAAAGGTTGTGAGTTCAATTCTCAGACCGGGTGATGTGTTGTTTCCTTGAGCAAGACACTTTATTTCACATTGCTCCAGTTCACTCAGCTGTAGAAATGAGATGATAGGACTGGGGTCCCTATCATTCCACTGTAAAGTGGTTGTGGAGGTGCCACGGCAAAAAAGCACCCAGCCCACACTGTAAAGTGGATGTGTAGGTGCCACGGAAAAAAAAAAAGCACCCAGCCCACACTGTGAAGTGGATGTGTAGGTGCCACGGAAAAAAAAAAAAGCACCCAGCCCACACTGTAAAGTGGATGTGTAGGTGCCACGGCAAAAAAAAGCACCCAGCCCACAATGTAAAGTGGACGTGCAGGTGCCACGGCAAAAAAAAGCACCCAGCACTCACTGTAAAGTGGACGTGGAGGTGCCACAGCAAAAAAAAGCACCCAGCACTCACTGTAAAGTGGACGTGGAGGTGCCACAGCAAAAAAAAGCACCCAGCACTCACTGTAAAGTGGACGTGGAGGTGCCACAGCAAAAAAAAGCACCCAGCACTCACTGTAAAGTGGACGTGGAGGTGCCACAGCAAAAAAAAGCACCCAGCACTCACTGTAAAGTGGACGTGGAGGTGCCACAGCAAAAAAAAGCACCCAGCACTCACTGTAAAGTGGACGTGGAGGTGCCACAGCAAAAAAAAGCACCCAGCACTCACTGTAAAGTGGACGTGGAGGTGCCACAGCAAAAAAAAGCACCCAGCACTCACTGTAAAGTGGACGTGGAGGTGCCACAGCAAAAAAAAGCACCCAGCACTCACTGTAAAGTGGACGTGCAGGTGCCACGGCAAAAAAAAGCACCCAGCACTCACTGTAAAGTGGACGTGGAGGTGCCACAGCAAAAAAAAGCACCCAGCACTCACTGTAAATGAGGTTGGTGTTAGGAAGGGCATCCAGCTGTAGAAATCAAGCCAGAATCAGTTCCTGTCCCACCCTTGCAAGCAGGGAGAAGCGGACTAAAATGATGATGATGATGATCATCATCATCATCATCATCATCATTTTCCATACTTTCATGGGTTAGACAGGTCGTGACCACATTATGAGACAAGTCAGGTCAGTAGACTGTGTCTTGCTCATACAGATCTGTATTTTGGCTTGGTCTCTACAGCATGATGCCCTTCCTAATGTGGGGCCCTTGCTAGTAAGGAAAGTGAATGTTAAGTGATGATGATGATGATGATGATGATAATGATATGAGTGATAACATACAGCACTCTCAAATGTTTCACTCTGTTACTTTCCAACCATATATAGGTCATTGACCTTCCGTCTTACAATGAGGAAGAGGCAACATGGCGTAATTCTAATGTCACATTATAACCAGAAACATGTGTCAGGATTGCATATTAACATGCATGCATCTATGTATGTGTGTACATGTGTATGTGTGTGCATGTGTATGTGTGTACATGTGTATGTGTGTACACATGTATGTGTGTACATATGTATGTGTGTACATGTGTATGTGTGTACATATGTATGTTTGTAAGCATGTATGTATACATGTATGTGCGTATGCATGTATGCATATATGTATGTATGTCTGTATATGTGTATATATGCTTGTATGTATATATATATATATATATATAATGTAACAATGTCCCTATTTTCATTATTCTTGAGGGTGTTATTGCTGTTAATATTGTTGTTGTTGTTGTTGATGATGATATTGTTGTTGTTGTTGTTGTTATATATTGTTTCTGCAGCTGCCGATATTGTTATTGTTTTGTTATTACGGGTGACGGAAGTCATTACTGGTGGTGGTGGTGGGGAGGTGGTGTAGTGGTGGTGGTGGTGGTGGTGGTGGTGTGGTGGTGGTGGTGGTGGTGGTGTGGTGTGGTGGTGGTGGTGTGGTGATGGTGTGGTGTAGTGGTGGTGGTGGTGATGGTGGTAGTGGTGGTGGAGAAGGTGGTGTGGTGGTGGTGGTGTGGTCATGGTGGTGGTGGTTGTTGTTGTGGTGGAGATGGTGTGGTGGTGGTGTGGTGATGGTGTGGTGTAGTGGTGGTGGTGGTGATGGAGATGGTGGTGGTAGTGGTGGTGGAGAAGGTGGTGTGGTGGTGTAGTGGTGGTGTGGTCATGGTGGTGGTTGTTGTTGTTGTGGTGGTGGTGGAGATGGTGGTGGTAGTGGTGGTGGTGATGGAGGAGGTGGTGTTTGTGTTGGTGGTGGCTGCAGTGGTGGTGGTTGTAGTGGTCGTAGTAGTGGCAGTGTTATTAATATTCATGGTAGTTTAGGTAGAAGTGGTTTTATATATATATTTGTGCAGCTGCTTGGGTTGTAGTTGTTGTTGTAGTGGTGGTGGTGGGAGTGGTGGTGGTGGTGGTGGTGTGACAGTGGCGGTGATGTTGATTGTGATGGTGTGGTGTTGGTGGTGGTGGTGTGATGGTGGTGATGTGATGGTGGTGGTGGTGGTGTGACGGTGGTAGTTATGTTGACGGTGTTGTGGTGATAGTTTTATTGGTGCTATTAATGGTGGTGTTGGTGGTGGTAGTGTTGGTGGTTGAGATGGTGTTGTGGTGTTGGTAGTGATGGTGGTAGTGTGGTGGTGATGGTAGTGAAGTTGGTGGTGTTGGTGGTTGTGGTGGTGGTGGTGGTGTGGTGATGTGGTGATGTTGTGGTGGAGATGGTAGTGGTGTGGTGGTTGTGGTTGTGTGATGGTGGTGTGGTGGTTGTGGTGATGGTGGTTGTGGTGTTGGTGGTGGTGATGGAGATGGTAGTGGTGAGGTGGTTGTGGTTGTGTGATGGTGGTGAGGTGGTTGTGGTGGAGATGGTAGTAGTGATGTTGTGGTGGAGATGGTAGTGGTGTGGTGGTTGTGGTTGTGTGATGGTGGTGAGGTGGTTGTGGTGGTGGTGTGGTGGTGGTGTGGTGATGTTGTGGTGGAGATGGTAGTGGTGTGGTGGTTGTGGTTGTGTGATGGTGGTGAGGTGGTTGTGGTGGTGGTGTGGTGGTGGTGTGGTGATGTTGTGGTGGAGATGGTACTGGTTGTGGTGTTGGTGGTGTGGTGATGTTGTGGTGGAGATGGTAGTGGTGTGGTGGTTGTGGTTGTGTGATGGTGGTGGTGGTGATGTTGATAGTGGCGGTGTGGTTGTGATAGTATTGTTGGTGCTATTGATAGTGGTTGTTGATGTTGCAGCAGTGATGGTGGTGGTGTTGGTTTCAGTGGTGGAGGTGATGGTGGTGGTGGTGAGGGGTTTCAATTTTGCAGCTGCTAATGTGAATGTCATTGTTGTTGTTGTTGTTGTTGTTACTGTAATAGAAGTGGAGTAGATGTGTTATTATTATTATTGACAATAGTGTATATATATATATATATATATATATATATTCATATATACATATATATGTTACACCTGCATACACAACTATGTATATATATATATATATAAATTTTTATATATATATACATATATACAAATATAACAATATATATATATATATATATGTATTGTTATATTTGGGGAGGGTCATATTGTTATATTGCCAGAAATAATAATAAAATACACTCAGTTTGGTTTGGGTTGGTTTTCACGTTTGTATCTTTTATATCTCCACAGCTAATTTATCTGGCAATCAATGTTTATCATTGATTGACCAACGATTAAAAATACAGATATAAATATATATATATATATATATATAGTCTATCAAAGTTCTTTCGTCACACATCTGTGACATCATCAGTGGTACTATTATGTTTCCTCCCGTTGTATTGTAGTGTCTATGCCACTTTTATTTAATTAATTAATTTATTTATTTATTCTTGACTCTGTCTCTATTTGTGCACAAATAATGGTATAAACAAAGTATATTTAGCTACCATATCATGACGTATATTATCTGCGTACTATTCGTTATAATGTAGGGGGTAATACAGGAAGGTTTTATGCAATTTGTGTTTATAAGCCAATATTGCCTCAGATTTTTTGTTTAAGATTTGATCATTGGCGTAAAGTATTTCCAGAGCTTTGGCGGTGCAAAGATCTCATGGTCTTTTGTTTCCATTATACGATCTAGCTTTAGCTAGGATCTCCCAGTGTAACCTATATTGGGGGTGGTTGTCTTTTAGACTCCAGATATAAGCTGAAAGTGACATCATATTCCTTCTTAAAGGGTTAAGAAAAGAATGGGTGTGCATGTAAAGACGGTGCTTGAATCTATTGGTTTTGCCATTGTGCACTTTTACTCGACCTCATTGTAACCCCCCCCCCCTGTCCATGTCTTTCTATTGTTCCCTACATGCCAGCCCTTGTGGCCAATAAATGAAATCATTATTATTATTATTATTATTGCCTTTCATCCTTACGGGGTTGATAAAATAAAAGTACCAGTAATGCACTGGGTGATTGCTGGCCTTGTGCCTAAAGTAGAAACAATTATTATTATTATTATAGCTTCTATTGCTTTGCCTATTGTTTTTTCTTATTGTTTATGATGTTGCAGTTGTCAATGTTTTATGACATTATTTTCTTTCATCAGAACTATTGTCACGTGTCCAGAAAGGCATTAACACCGCGGCACACCATCTCTCACTAGCTGTGTGTGAGTGTGTGTGTATATATATATATCTAATATATATATATATACACACTCACACACAGCTAGTGTATATATATGTAATATATATATATATGTAATATATAAATATATATATATAATATACATATAATATATAAATATATATAAATAAATATATATATAAATATATAATATATATATATAAGGTGTGCTTATTTATATGTTTGTGCGTGTGTGTATGTAAATGTTTGAGTTGCTCACATTTGTATATGTGTGAGTGATTGAGTTACCTAAAGATCAATAGAGAGGGAGGGAGGGAGGGAGAGGGAGATGGCAAGAGAGAGGGGGAGAGAGAGGGGGAGGGAGAGGGAGATGGGGAGAGAGAGGGGGAGGGAGAGGGAGATGGCAAGAGAGATGGGGAGGGAGGGAGATGGTAAGAGAGGGGGTAGAGAGAGAGAGAGAGAGAGAGAGAGAGAGAGAAGAGGTTTTGAGTGCTAAACAAGAAAATATTTGGTTGTGACAAAGAAAGTCAGCACCCATTCAATAATCCCTCCCCACCCGACTACTGTAACAGCCACCCTAACCCTCATCACAGCCCCTCAATAACTACGTCATTCCCACTATACCCTGCTCATATAACCCCTCATAACCAGACCCTAGCCACAACCCCCTTCCCATATACCCTCCTCTCAACAGTACAACCCTAACAGCCACCCTAAATCCCCTACTACAACCACCCCAATAACAATGCTGTCACCTTCCTAGTTCCTCAATAAATACCCCCTCCCCACACAATATTCCCTAGCCCTTACTATTTCATAACTATCCTAACCCTGACCCCTATCCTTTTAATCCAAATAAATAACCCCTTAACCCAAATCAGATGCAATACAACCAATATGTTTCCCTCTCCCCTACATAACTCTCGCTCCACAAAACACCATTGAGGCCAATAAAGTCATTATTAAAGTAAAGCCACCAGAATATATATTTCATTTTTATTCTGCCACCAATTTCCTTCAATGAGAAAGCATCTACCTGCTAAAAATAGCAACCAAATATTTCCCTCAAATCATAATACTCCTTCCTAGACCCAGACTTCAATCTACCAAGGCCCTAAGCTTTATGAAATTTGAAGCCCTTCTCTAAAAAAATATAATTATCACTTTTTTTTATATTAATGTTAATGATAAAGAATACAAGACTAAATCCCTTCAAGGCAGTGCCCCAGCATGGCCACTGTCTAATGTCTGAAACCAGTAAAAGAATACAGGACTGAATCCCTTCAAGGTAATGCTCCAGCCAGGACCAGACTTTCAGAGATAAAGAATAGATAATATATATATGTGTACCTGTCATGGCTTAATTGCTATAAGTTATTGTTTTGTCTTCTCTTTTACTCCACTGGACAACACTTTGGCTTGTGTCACATGCTGTGACCCAGACCAGCAGGTAGGGGTCAACCTCCTAGAAGTCTGACTTGACGGCTGAAAACCTTGGAGTTCTGTATTTTTTGTTTGTGTGTTTATTTTCAAAAACAAAATTTCTTAAGGTTTCCCCTTCAAAAAAATGTTGTCTTGTCTTCTCTTTGTTAATTTTCCTAAGTTTATTATACATATATATATATATATATATATATATACATATATATGTATGTATAAATCATCATCATCATTTAATGTCCACTTTCCATGTTAGCATGGGTTAGACGGTTTGTCCCATTTGAGGCAAGTTGGGTCAGGTGATCACGCCTTGCTCATATAGAACTGTTTCTGGCTTGGTTTCTACAGCTGGATGCCCTTCTTAATGTCAACCATATTTACAGTGCATGCTGGGTGCTTTTTGTTGTGACACCTCCATGACCACTTTACAGTGTGGACTGGATGCTTTTTGTGATATCAACATAACTGGAGATGGAGGGTGGTGCAGGGCGTGGGGGTATATATATATATAAAATTAATAGCGGGATGGGGGTGTATATTTGATTAAGAGGTGCCTACTGACTAGGTTTCGCTTTGTACTTAGGCAAGGTGGGTTTTCTATATTACTGCGTAGCGCCAAAGATCTCGGTCCAGTGACATTGTCTTAGAGAGGTGCAAGTGTGTAAGGTCGGAATTTATCAAATCGTTCCAGGTTTTTCTGCTGGGTCTACCTACTCCGTAACTTCCATCAATTTTGATCGCCCTGCACTTTTTTATACAGCTGTCGTCTTTCATGCACATCACCTGACCATACCAACGTAGTCTTCTCTCAAGTAAACAGCATCTGATCCTTCTTATTCCTAATTTCTCATTTAGTTCATTTATATATATATATATAATTCTATCAGTGAGCTTCCTCTTTTGAGGGAGATCATGTGATATTGCTGGAATATTTACTGCTACATCATCATCATCGGGTCAAGCTTGCTCGCCTTCTACGACATGTTTCCTCCATCCATCTCTGTCTCTCATAGCGTTTGCCAGTTCTTCCGCAGTGCATCCAGTATTATCCTCAAGTTGCTTGACGTATGTCTTCTTGGGACAACTACAGTACAGCAATATCCTCAATTTTCATCACAGAACTGACAGCAAATTCATTGTAAGAATACCTGCTGAAGAAAGGACTCCCATTCATTACATAACACTTGCCAGCAGCACTTACAACTTACAGTTTTTGAAGTCTCAGAAACCGAATCTTTGATTTTCTGTGACCTTCAGTTCAAATCCCGCTGATGTCAACTTTGCATTTCATCCTTCTGGGTGTCGATAAAAGTAAAGTAGCAGTCAAGTACAGGGATTGGTTTAATCAATTCTGCCCCTTCTCAAATTTACTGGCCTGGGGCCGAAATCAGAAATCAATGTTATTCTTTAACCAGAAACCAATATATGCTTACTTCTTATGTGAAACTAATGAGACAGATTGGGTTTACATCTCTTGGTATGGTATGGCAACTATATATATATATATATATATACACATACATAAATGTGTGTCTATACACACACATATAAATATATATATATATATATATATATATACACATATGCACACACACAAATATATATATATATATTAAAATACAAATATTAATAAAATAGATGTTCTTTTGATCAATTAAATTTTATTATACATATTTCAGAGGTACAACAGTACGTCCTCATCAGACAAAATATAATGATACATGTAAAACTCATTGAATCTTGTTTAACTCTTTATATATATATATATATATATATATATATATATATATATATATATATATATATATATATATATATAATAGGCTCATTGGATTGGCAGTATCGGTAGAGGGTCGGACACCATGCTTTGCAGCATAGAGTTATG
>OZ024765.1:5201624-5209124 GCA_964016885.1 Eledone cirrhosa | reverse complement strand
AGAGAAATGAAGCAAGCATCCTTTGAGGGATATGCAATGTCAATGTGTGAAGAACAAGCAAGCATGGACGAGTTGAGGGATAAACTGTAGTGTGCGAGAGAGAAGACTACAGTGGTATTGTCATGTAATGCACCTGAATGATAACCCCTGGGTGAAGAAGTGCTAAGATCGTTGTAGAAGTGCTAAGATCCGAGGTAGCGGCCAGTACACCAGAAGACCCTGGCCCTAGGTGGAGGCCAGTACACCAGAAGACCCTGGCCCTAGGTAGCGGCCAGTACACCAGAAGACCCTAGCCCTAGGTGGAGGCCAGTACATCAGAAGACCCTGGCCCTAGGTGGAGGCCAGTACACCAGAAGACCCTGGCCCTAGGTAGAGGCCAGCACAACAGTGCCATTGAAACCAGGACCTTATGGTTACATAGTGAACCCCTTAAGCCACACAACAGCATTCCATTGGTTTCTTGAGTTGATTTTTTTATGTATTTATAGTTTTTCTTCTATCTATTGATTGATAAAAGAAATCGTTTGTTGATTAACTGAGAGGTAGGAAGGGGTCGGCTGAGAGGTAGGAAGGGGTCGGCTACACATTGGTAGGAATGGGTTGGCTGAGAGGTAGGAAGGGGTCTGCTACACAAACTGTGTCTTCAAAGACATCTTTGTCCCTTCATGCCGACAGATTTTGTGTGATTTGACAAGGATCCCATGTTTTATGTGTTCTTTGATTTCTGGTTAAGGGTCCTTTATATGCTCTATTATGTTTGTATATATTTCTATAATATTTGTCTCCCCTTGTTTTGTTTTTAGGGGATTTTTTAGGGGACATGTGTGTTTTGTGTTTGGGTTTTTTATGTTCCTTTGTTGTATCTTGTTATATTTCTTTTTATTGATTTTGATGAGGTGTTATGTATCATTGTTGTTGTAACTGTTGTTGTTGTGGTGGTGGTGGTTGTTGTTGTTGTGGTGGTGTGATGGTGGTTGTTGTAATAGTGGTGGTGGTGGTTGTTGTTGTGGTGGTGGTTGTTGTTGTGGTGGTGCTGTGATGGCGGTGGTTGTGATGGTGGTGGTTGTAATAGTGGTGGTGGTGGTGTGATGGTGGTTGTAATAGTGGTGGTGGTGGTTGTTGTTGTGGTGGTGGTGGTGTGATGGTGGTGGTTGTTGTTGTAATAGTGGTGGTGGTGGTTGTTGTTGTGGTGGTGGTGGTGGTGGTATGATGGTGGTGGTTGTTGTAATAGTGGTGGTGGTGGTTGTTGTTGTGGTGGTGGTGGTGGTGGTGGTATGATGGTGGTGGTTGTTGTAATAGTGGTGGTGGTGGTGGTGGTTGTTGTGGTGGTGGTGGTGCTGTGGTAGTGGTGGTGTGATGGTGGTGGTTGTAATAGTGGTGGTGGTGGTTGTTGTTGTGGTGGTGGCTGTTGTGGTGGTGGTGGTGCTGTGGTAGTGGTGGTGTGATGGTGGTTGTTGTAATAGTGGTGGTGGTGGTTGTTGTGGTGGTGGTGGTGGTGCTGTGGTAGTGGTGGTGTGATGGTGGTTGTTGTAATAGTGGTGGTGGTGGTTGTTGTGGTGGTGGTGGTGGTGCTGTGGTAGTGGTGGTGTGATGGTGGTTGTTGTAATAGTGGTGGTGGTGGTTGTTGTTGTGGTGCTGGTTGTTGTGGTGGTGGTGGTGGTATGATGGTGGTGCTGTGATGGTGGTGGTTGTTGTAATAGTTGTTGCTGTGATGGTGGTGCTGTGGTGGTGGTGGTTGTTGTGGTGGTGCTGGTGGTTGTTGTTGTGGTGGTGGTTGTAACAGTTGTTGTGATGGTGGTGTTGGTGATGGTATTGGTGGTAGTTGTGATGGTATTAGTGGTAGTTGTGGTGGTATTGGTGGTAGTTGTGATGGTAGTTGTGGTAGTATTGGTGGTAGTTGTGGTAGTATTGGTGGTAGTTGTGGTGGTATTGGTGGTAGTTGTGATGGTATTAGTGGTAGTTGTGGTGGTATTGGTGGTAGTTGTGGTAGTATTGGTGGTAGTTGTGATGGTATTGGTGGTAGTTGTGGTGGTAGTTGTGGTGGTATTGGTGGTAGTTGTGGTGGTATTGGTGGTAGTTGTGGTGGTAGTTGTTGATGTTTTTATTGATGTTCTACAATACCTTTAGTTTAATATCCCCCCCCCCCTCCTACATTGCAGGGACTCTACTACACACACTCCCTCTCTCTCTCTCTACTACACACACTCCCTCTCTCTCTCTCTACTACACACACTCCCTCTCTCTCTCTCTACTACACACACTCCCTCTCTCTCTCTACTACACACACTCCCTCCCTCTCTACTACACACACTCCCTCCCTCTCTCTCTCTATCTCCTCCCTCTCCCTCTATCTACCTACTCACCCCCTCTATATGTATCTACCCCTCCTCTCTCTACCCCCCCCCTATATCTATATATCTCCCCCTCCTTCTTTGTCCCTCTCTCTCTATATATATACCCCCTCTCCACCTCCCTCTATCTATCTTCCCTCCTCCCCCCTCTTTCTCTCTATATATACCCTCCTCCACATCCCTCTATCTATCTATCTACACCTCCCTCTTTGCCCCTCTCTCACTCTCTATATACCCCCCCCATCCACATCCCTCTATCTATCTATCTATCTATCTATCTACACCTCCCTCTTTGTCCCTCTCTCACTCTCTCTATATACCCCCCTCCACATCCCTCTATCTATCTATCTATCTATCTACACCTCCCTCTTTGTCCTTCTCTCACTCTCTCTATATATCCCCCCCACTTCCCTCTACCTACTCCCCCTCCGCTCTCTCCCTCTACCCCTATCTCCCCCCTATTCTACTCTCCCCTATAATTATACAGGGATATCTCCTGCTCTGTTGTTAGGATCCCTTTAACATTCACATCTGCTTTTATCTTCCTGTTTACATCTTGTTGTTACTGTTGTTGTTGTTATTGTTGTTACTGTTGTTGTTACTGTTGTTGTTACTGTTGTTATTGTTGTTACTGTTATTGTTGTTACTGTTACAAATTTCTACGTTCTGAGTTCAAATCCCACTTGGGTTAACTTTGCCAGTTATCCTTCTGGGGTCAATAAAAGTACCAGTTATATACTGGTAGTGATATAATCAACTTACACCTCTCTTCACAAGTTGCTTGCCCTGTGCCTAAAATAGAAACCATTATTAAAATAAAGTACCAGTAATACACTGAGATATTTGCTGGCCTTGTGCCTAAAATAGAAACCATTATTAAAATAAAGTACCAGTAATACACTGAGATATTTGCTGGCCTTGTGCCTAAAATAGAAACCATTATTAAAATAAAGTACCAGTAATACACTGAGATATTTGCTGGCCTTGTGCCTAAAATAGAAACCATTATTAAAAGAGGCGGTGGATTGGCAGTCATTTGAGCACCAGTCATGTTTTGTAGTAATGAGGTCAACTTTATCCTCCTTCTGGGGTCAATAAAATAAAGTAGCAGTCCAGTAGTGGGGTCGATAGAATTGACTTGGACCTCTCTCTTACAAATTGCTGGCCTTGTGCCTAAATTAAAAACCATTATTTCATCGTTAAGTTTTATTATTTTTGGGAAAGAAGTGATTATTTCATTGATCCAAAAGAAGATCTATTGATTAAAAGGTCTGTTGATTAGCAGAAATATTGATTACAATTTTACAATTCTTTAACTATCTTCACATACAGGGTCGGCATTATCATTTAGGCCAACTAGGCTGTGGTATCAATCCCTCAATGGGATGCAGAGTATTATGAAAGTAAACACACAAACTTAATATCGATGGCCCTATATAGTGAAAATCAAAAAATTAAAAAATCAGTTCAAATCCCTCCGAGGTTAGTTTTGCCTTTCATCCTTACGGGGTCGATAAAATAAGGTACCAGTTACGTACTGGAGTCGATTTTTTGAATTGACTTCTCCTCTCCCCAGGAGCCTAAATCAGAAATCATTATGCGAGAGAGAGAGAAAACGTGGAAACAGAGAGCACATCTAGATGGCTATGGCTGAAGAGAAATGACCAGTGGGAGCAGGGTTGGATTTAAACATTGGAGTTCAGTAATACACCTCTCTCAGATCTGGGCCCTAGATGACTGCCTAGTTGGCCTCAATGGTAGTACCAGCTCTGTGGTCAAGGTTCAGTAATACACCTCTCTCAGATCTGGGCCCTAGATGACTGCCTAGTTGACCTCAATGGTAGTACCAACTCTGTGGTCAAGGTTCAGTAATACACCTCTCTCAGATCTGGGCCCTAGATGACTGCCTAGTTGACCTCAATGGTAGTACCAACTCTGTGGTCAAGGTTCAGTAATACACCTCTCTCAGATCTGGGCCCTAGATGACTGCCTAGTTGACCTCAATGGTAGTACCAACTCTGTGGTCAAGGTTCAGTAATACACCTCTCTCAGATCTGGGCCCTAGATGACTGGCTAGTTGACCTCAATGGTAGTACCAACTCTGTGGTCAAGGTTCAGTAATACACCTCTCTCAGATCTGGGCCCTAGATGACTGCCTAGTTGACCTCAATGGTAGTACCAACTCTGTGGTCAAGGTTCAGTAATACACCTCTCTCAGATCTGGGCCCTAGATGACTGCCTAGTTGACCTCAATGGTAGTACCAACTCTGTGGTCAAGGTTCAGTAATACACCTCTCTCAGATCTGGGCCCTAGATGACTGCCTAGTTGGCCTCAATGGTAGTACCAGCTCTGTGGTCAAGGTACAGTAATACACCTCTCTCACATCTGGGCCCTAGATGACTGCCTAGTTGGCCTCAATGGTAGTACCAGCTCTGTGGTCAAGGTACAGTAATACACCTCTCTCACATCTGGGCCCTAGATGACTGCCTAGTTGACCTCAATGGTAGTACCAGCTCTGTGGTCAAGGTTCAGTAATACACCTCTCTCACATCTGGGCCCTAGATGACTGCCTAGTTGGCCTCAATGGTAGTACCAGCTCTGTGGTCAAGGTACAGTAATACACCTCTCTCAGATCTGGGCCCTAGATGACTGCCTAGTTGGCCTCAATGGTAGTACCAGCTCTGTGGTCAAGGTTCAGTAATGCATCTCTCTGAGATCTGGGCCCTAGATGACTGCCTAGTTGGCCTCAATGGTAGTACCAGCTCTGTGGTCAAGGTACAGTAATACACCTCTCTCAGATCTGGGCCCTAGATGACTGCCTAGTTGGCCTCAATGGGAGTACCAGCTCTGTGGTCAGGGTTCAGTAATACATCTCTCTGAGATCTGGGCCCTAGATGACTGGTTAGTTGACCTTAATGGTAACACCGGCCCTTTATGCAATGGCAACGATCTTCAGTGATTTATTTGTGATTTATTCAGTGATTGATCACAGAAAATTATATATTTTATTTAATTGTGCATTTCATTTGTTCTTCACACATCCATCATCATTGCCATCATCATCATCATCATTACTTTCATCTCTGTCCTTACTTTCCTCATCATCCTTACTTTTATCATCATCACCTTATCATCAGCATTGTTATCATCATCATCATCATCATCATTTTCACCATCATCATCTAACATCCATAGGTTGGAACAGATGTAAAACTTTGGGCACATGGCTTAGTG
Organism: Eledone cirrhosa; assembly: GCA_964016885.1. Lineage (NCBI taxonomy): Eukaryota > Metazoa > Mollusca > Cephalopoda > Octopoda > Eledonidae > Eledone > Eledone cirrhosa. The sequence continues at coordinate 5,203,538 of OZ024765.1, read as the reverse complement.
GTTAGAGCATTGGGCTTGCAATTGAAAGGTTGTGAGTTCAATTCTCAGACCGGGTGATGTGTTGTTTCCTTGAGCAAGACACTTTATTTCACATTGCTCCAGTTTACTCAGCTGTAGAAATGAGATGATAGGGACTGGGGTCCCTATCATTCCACTGCAAAGTGGTCGTGGAGGTGCCACGGCAAAAAAGCACCCAGCACTCACTGTAAATGAGGTTGGTGTTAGGAAGGGCATCCAGCTGTAGAAATCAAGCCAGAATCAGTTCCCGTCCCACCCTTTCAAGCAGGGAAAAAGCGGACGTAAAATGAAAAAAAATGAAAAATATATAAACTTAAGAAAATTAACAAAGAGAGGACAAGAAAAAGGAAACAAGGCAAAATGAAAAGCAATATTTTTAGGGGAAACCTTAAAAATTATTTAAAAAAAAAAAAAAAAATAAAGACGAAGGACAGAACTTCGGGGTCATCGGCCGTTTCGACCCTTACCAACAGTTCTGCTGGTTTATCTGAGGTCACAGCATCTGATACAAGCCAAACACTGTCCAGTGGAGTAAGGGACGAGGGACAAAATATTAATTTATAGCAATTAAACTACAACAAATACACACAATTCTCTGTGACGTCATATATATATGGGGGGGGGGGCGTAAATCAATATCTGATCTCTCTCTCTCTCTCTCTCCTGCTTATCTTCATTGCTGCCAGCCATGTCATCAACTATTAACACCTTTATATACCCTTTCTAACACCCTTGTCCCCCACCCCTCTCTCTCTCTCTCTCTCTCTCTCTCTCTCTCTCTCTCTCTCTCTCTCTCTCTATATATATATATATATATATATGTGTGTGTGTATGTATATATGTGTGTGTGTATGTATATATGTGTATGTGTATATATATATATATTTATTTTGTATGCTTTACACCCTTTTTCATCTATATATATTTTATATATATATATATATACACACACATGTATGTATGTGTGTATATATATATATATATATAAACACGTGCATGTGTGTGTGTGTATATACACGTTTACATGTGCGTATATATATATATATATATATATATATATATATATATATATACATATATATATATAGATAGAAAGAGAGATATCCAATTAAACAGATGTGGTGGTGGTGGTGGTGGTGATGCCGACAGTTATGATGGTGGAGATAAGGGCGATGATGATGATGAGGGGGTCGGGAGGAGGAGTGATATTGAGGTGTGAGGTATATATGTATGTATGTATATTTATATACATATATGTATATAAATATACATACATATATATGTATGTATATTTATATACATATATATATATATACATACATACATATACATGTATATTTATATACATGTATATATATATATACACATACATATATATGTATGTATATTTATATACATACATATATATATGTATCCATATTTATATACATTCATATATATATGTATATATATGTATATATATATATATATATATACATATATATATCTATGTATATTTATATATATATATATACGAATAAGAAAAAGGAGGGTGGTGGGTGGCATAGGACAGATGAGGGGGGGGGGGGGGGGTGAAACGCTGTCAGTATGATGAGGGGGGGGGTAGATGATAAGAAAGGAAAGAAAGGAAGGAGACACCATGTCATTTAAGATGAGTTGTTATGGAAAACTTGAACAATGAAAGATTGTGTAATGATAGAGGGTGGTGGGGAGAGGGGGAGGGGCTGATGTCATGTGACAACTATGGCGATAGTGACAGATAGATAGATAAAGGCCAGATATATATATATATATATATATATATTTAATATAGAAATGGCTTCTACAGGACTAGAACTGTTTCATTCGGGAGAAATCATCAGGAATCCCCTATATATATATATATATATATATATA
>OZ024765.1:5184124-5189124 GCA_964016885.1 Eledone cirrhosa | reverse complement strand
TGCCACCACAACCACTACCACCTCCACTGCCACCACCTCACCAACACCACTACCACCTCCACTGCCACCACCACACCACACCACAACCACCTCCACTGCCACCACAACCACTACCACCTCCACTGCCACCACCTCACCAACACCACAACCACCTCCACTGCCACCACCTCACCAACACCACAACCACCTCCACTGCCACCACCTCACCAACACCACAACCACCTCCACTGCCACCACCTCACCAACACCACAACCACCTCCACTGCCACCACCTCACCAACACCACAACCACCTCCACTGCCACCACCTCACCATACCACAACCACTACCACCCCACTGCCACCACCACAACCACCTCCACTGCCACCACCTCACCAACACCACTACCACCTCCACTGCCATCACCTCACCAACACCACAACCACCTCCACTGCCACCACCTCACCATACCACAACCACTACCACCCCACTGCCACCACCACAACCACCTCCACTGCCACCACCTCACCAACACCACTACCACCTCCACTGCCATCACCTCACCAACACCACAACCACCTCCACTGCCACCACCTCACCATACCACAACCACTACCACCCCACCACCTCACCAACACCACTACCACCTCCACTGCCATCACCTCACCAACACCACAACCACCTCCACTGCCATCACCTCACCAACACCACAACCACCTCCACTGCCACCACCTCACCAACACCACAACCACCTCCACTGCCACCACCTCACCAACACCACAACCACCTCCACTGCCACCACCTCACCATACCACAACCACTACCACCCCACTGCCACCACCACAACCACCTCCACTGCCACCACCTCACCAACACCACAACCACCTCCACTGCCACCACAACCACTACCACCCCACTGCCACCACCACACCACACCACAACCACCTCCACTGCCACCACCTCACCAACACCACAACCACTACCACCTCCACTGCCACCACCTCACCAACACCACTACCACCTCCACTGCCACCACCACACCACACCACAACCACTACCACCCCACTGCCACCACCACACCACACCACAACCACCTCCACTGCCACCACCTCACCAACACCACAACCACCTCCACTACCACTGCCACCACCACAACCACCTCCACTACCACAACCACCACCACTGCCACCTCCACCACCACAACAAGCGCTGCCACCACCTCACCAACACCTATACCACCTCCGCTAGTTCCTATTATAAAACACGTTTTTCATGCATTTTCCATATATATGTATATATATACATATATATATATACATATATATATATATATATATACATATATATATATATATATATATACATATATATATATATATATATATACATATATATATATATATATATATACATATATATATATATATATATATATATATATATATATATATATATATACATATATATACATATACATATAATATATATATATATTAAATATTGTATGTATATATATATATATATATTTTAAACATTGTAGATATATATATATACACTTTCCCTCACTCGTTCTCTCTCTCTCTATCCCCCCCCTCCCCCCATGTATCTGACTCTCTCTCTCTCTCTCTGTCTTTCCCTCCCCCACCGCCATGTCTAGCTATGTAGACAGGGGGGGGGGGGGGGGGGTAACCACACAGTTTCTGGCCTCACTCCCGCTGAGTGTCACCACAGGCCTCACTCCCGCTGAGTGTCACCACAGGTCTCACTCCCGCTGAGTGTCACCACAGGCCTCACTCCCGCTGAGTGTCACCACAGGTCTCACTCCCGCTGAGTGTCACCACAGGTCTCACTCCCGCTGAGTGTCACCACAGGCCTCACTCCCGCTGAGTGTCACCACAGGCCTCACTCCCGCTGAGTGTCACCACAGGCTTCACTCCCGCTGAGTGTCACCACAGGCCTCACTCCCGCTGAGTGTCACCACAGGTCTCACTCCCGCTGAGTGTCACCACAGGCCTCACTCCCGCTGAGTGTCACCACAGGCTTCACTCCCGCTGAGTGTCACCACAGGCCTCACTCCCGCTGAGTGTCACCACAGGCTTCACTCCCGCTGAGTGTCACCACAGGCCTCACTCCCGCTGAGTGTCACCACAGGCCTCACTCCCGCTGAGTGTCACCACAGGCCTCACTCCCGCTGAGTGTCACCACAGGTCTCACTCCCGCTGTGTGTCACCACAGGCCTCACTCCCGCTGAGTGTCACCACAGGCCTCACTCCCGCTGAGTGTCACCACAGGCCTCACTCCCGCTGAGTGTCACCACAGGCCTCACTCCCGCTGAGTGTCACCACAGGTCTCACTCCCGCTGAGTGTCACCACAGGCCTCACTCCCGCTGAGTGTCACCACAGGTCTCACTCCCGCTGAGTGTCACCACAGGCCTCACTCCCGCTGAGTGTCACCACAGGCCTCACTCCCGCTGAGTGTCACCACAGGCTTCACTCCCGCTGAGTGTCACCACAGGCCTCACTCCCGCTGAGTGTCACCACAGGCTTCACTCCCGCTGAGTGTCACCACAGGCCTCACTCCCGCTGAGTGTCACCACAGGCCTCACTCCCGCTGAGTGTCACCACAGGTCTCACTCCCGCTGAGTGTCACCACAGGCCTCACTCCCGCTGAGTGTCACCACAGGCCTCACTCCCGCTGAGTGTCACCACAGGTCTCACTCCCGCTGAGTGTCACCACAGGCCTCACTCCCGCTGAGTGTCACCACAGGCCTCACTCCCGCTGAGTGTCACCACAGGCTTCACTCCCGCTGAGTGTCACCACAGGCCTCACTCCCGCTGAGTGTCACCACAGGCCTCACTCTTGTACTACAGCTTCCTACACTAACTTACCACACACACACACACAAACAAACATACACACACACACAGACATACATACATAAACAAACATACACACATACATACATAAACATAGACACACATAAACAAACATACACACAAGCAGAGAAACACACTCACACACATATACACATAAACAGACACACACACAAGCAGAGAGAGACACACTCACATAAACATACACAGACACATACATATATACGTGAGTGTTTGTGTGTGTGTATGACTGTGTGTCTGTAATTGTGTGTTTTTGAGTGTTTGTGTGTTTGTGTGTGTATATGTGTGTGTACCCTGTTCTGTGTTTACGTCAATTGTTTGTCTCCAGTAAATTAACAGTCCAACAGAGTAAGATTGATAAAATCAGTAAATATTGAACGGTGGAAATCAATATATGATCTATTGAATCTTGTCACTGCTCCAGAGTGACCGCAGTCTCATAAATAACCCCCGTCCCCTCCTCAACAAGTCTAGAAATAAAGTGATTGAAGTGGAGAGAAAACCAATAATCTATTTTACAATCAAAGGGAGGTAAATCTTGTAGTATAATAATGCCTGTGTCTGAAATTCTATTTTCTTGCACATATATGAAAATATTTAGTGCTATAACCTTCTTAATAATTGTTTCTACTTTTGGCACAAGGCCAGCAATTACCCCAGTGCATTACTGGTACTTTATTTTATAGACCCCGTAGGGATGAAAGGCAAAGTTAACCTCGGCGGGATTTGAACTCAGAATGGCAAGGGCCGTAACTCTATGCCTCAAAGCATAACATTCTTAATAATTGTTTCTACTATTGGCACAAGGCCAGCAATTAACAGTACATTACTGGTACTTCTTAATAATGCATATTTTTTTAATGAAGTGACCGAGCGTACAGGACTTCCCCCAGACAGACTCCTGTCCATCACAGGGTTAACGTCTGTCTTGAGCCTGAAGTGACTGAGAGTACAGGACTTCCCCCAGACAGGGTTAAAGTCTGTCTCGAGGGTGAAGGCTCATCATTATCCCATTTTCCATGGCATGAAGTGAACGAGAATACAAGACTCCCCTGAACAGACAGAGTGAACCCCCCACCCCAGCTACTCATTTTCAGCTGAATATACCGGAGAAATGTGAAATCTTAAAATAACTATACTTATATATTGATCGTAAGTATGCATACGAACACACACACATATATATATATACACACATATCGAATATTATTATTAATGTTCGATATAACACACGTACACATTTATGTATGTGTATGTGTATATCTATATGTATGTATGTGTATGTATGCATACTTACATTTATATATCAGCTGTGCTAGGACGAGAAATACAATTCTAATTTTATTTTTATATATTGTTCTGTATTAAAAATACTTGTCGTTTCTCAATTGATATATAGAAACGGAAATAAAGTGAAGTATATGATAATCATAGAGATCTTAACTTTCACCATACGAAATATATTCCGAGATATTTATCCTCGTCCTCAGTAATCTCGTTTCTGATGTACCCCTTCCATACACATGCACACATGTGTGTATCATGACTCGTGCACTGTTCATTTTACTGATGTTTGTGCATTGCCCTATGTACTGTACATGCACTTTTTTGATGGGTTGTGGTGCACCTGGGCACTGTGCACAATATTTCATTATTGTTATTGTTATTATATCATGACTCATACACTGTTTATTTTCCTGACATTTGTACATTATTCTATGTACTATACATGCACCTTTGATGAGTTGTAGTGCACCTGAGCACTGTACACAATAATTTCATTATTATTATTATTTATTTGTTTTAATAATAAATAAAATTTTACATACAAGTATGACTAATTTACTCAGTAGAATTGCGCTCTTGCGTGGCGCTGCACGTAACCCGTCGGGCTTCGCTGTCGTACTTATGTATGGCATGACAATTATACGTGTCGTCTGAAGATCGCATCCTTGCGAGGTTAGCCGAGACTATTTACTGGCTGGCTTTATGTTGGCCTGTGTCCCGTCACGGAGAGAATTTTTAATTTAAAAAGTTAACTAGCGTTACCTCCCTTTATTTGGAATTACTTAACCCCCCCCCCCCCCTCTAAAGGAACTATTTTCTTTTCTTGTCATTCTTCATTA
>OZ024765.1:5166624-5176624 GCA_964016885.1 Eledone cirrhosa | reverse complement strand
ATCACTGGTGATATCAATCGGTGTGGAGATGTATACATACAGATGAACGAGTATTAACACCTGTATCTATAGGATAGATGCTAATACATGCTCAGGACACCCATCTGAGTATCTCATTTTTATCACTGGTGATATCAATCGGTGTGGAGATGTATACATACAGATGAACGAGTATTAACACCTGTATCTATAGGATAGATGCTAATACATGCTCAGGACACCCATCTGAGTATCTCATTTTTATCACTGGTGATATCAATCGGTGTGGAGATGTATACATACAGATGAACGAGTATTAACACCTGTATCTATAGGATAGATGCTAATACATGCTCAGGACACCCATCTGAGTATCTCATTTTTATCACTGGTGATATCAATCGGTGTGGAGATGTATACATACAGATGAACGAGTATTAACACCTGTATCTATAGGATAGATGCTAATACATGCTCAGGACACCCATCTGAGTATCTCATTTTTATCACTGGTGATATCAATCGATGTGGAGATGTATACATACAGCCAGATATATGTAAGATCGTCTATATATTCCCATGACTATCAAGGTGTCAACGACACATTATCAGCCCCACCGCAAATAACCGTGGGTTTTGCACCTAGAAAGCCCCTCCCCCCCTCCAAGGCACAAGTCAGGGCAAGGTATTTTTGAGGAAGACCAGTCTCCCTCTTTCCATGCCAACAATGTTATCCAAGGAAAGACAAAAACCGATACAGCTTGGCACCAGTGACATCACAACTTGTATATACATCATATATACATTATATAGATATAATATATACAGTGTATATGTTGTCCCAAGGGATAGACAAAAGCTGATACAGCTTGGCACCAGTGATGTCGCAACTCATACGTACTATATATACGCTACGTATACACTATATATATATATGATGTTGTCCAAGGGAAAGGCAATGTCCGATACAGCTTGGCACCAGTGATGTCGCAACTCATTTCTACAGCTGAGTAAACTGGAGCAACATGAAATAAAGTGTCTTGCTCAAGGACACAACACATCTCCTGGTCTGAGAATCAAACCCATAGCCTCACAATTGTGAACACAACTCTCTAGCCCTGACATGGCCAAACTGTGGCCTGCGTGCCAGATGCAGCCCGTTTGGCTTTCAGAATGGCACACCTAATTTCAAAATTGCCTTGAATTTTTTAGAAGTGTGGCCTGCCTTCTGAAGAGCCACATCATATGCGGCCCACTGCTCGAAAAAAAGTTGCCCATACCTGCTCTAGCCCCTAAGCCATGTGCCTTCACATATATATATATATAAATGATCAAGATGAAGTGAGATGATGATAAAAATGAGAAAACTCATCGCTAGAACAGACGTTAAAACAGCTAAATGATGTCAAAGATGTCTGAGAGGACAGAGACCAGAAGCCTATGGTTATAAACAATAGTTGTGTACTAGTGGAACATAAAAGAATTATAGTAAAAAAGCCATGTTACCATGAACTGTGTTGTCTGTAGCAGAAGAAAGGATTTCATTGCTGGAATGAGGAGAAAGAAAGGACATATAGAGTAGCATACATATATAGAGGGTATATTATGTGTGTGTGTGCATGCATATATATATATATACATATATATATATCATCATCATCATTTTACGTCTGTTTTTCCCTGCTTGCAAGGGTGGGACGGGTCCTCTTCAGCACAGCATCTCTCCATTCGTCACGGTCCTTTGTCATCTCCTCTGTGAGCTTCAGCGATCTGAGGTCAGCTCTCACCACTCCACCCATGATTTTTGTGGTCTTCCTCTACTGCGTCTTCCTTCCAACGGGATTTCTTGCACATCACATGTCCATACCATCTCAGTCTGCTCTCCCGCACACCACAACTTATCCCTCTTATACCCAGTTTCTCTCTCAACTCATCTATGCCTGGTCGTTCACACACATTGACACTGCACATCCAACAGAGCATGCTTGCTTCATTTCTCTCCAGCCGTCACATATCCTCTGCAGCTGCTGCCCATGTCTCACTACCATGTAGCATCGTGCATCTCACACAGGCATCATATAACTGGCCTTTCATTCGTAGGGAGAAACCCTTCTTTGTCAACAGAGGAAGCAGCTCCCTAAATTTCTTCCAACCCATCCTTATTCTAGATACTATGGCCTCAGAGCACCCACCTCCCTTACTAATCTGATCACCTAGGTATTGGAAGCTATCAACTACTTCTATAGGTCCTACCTGCATTTGAAAAATGTGTCTATCACTGCGACTTCTACTGTCAAATTTCCCTGAACATCTACTGCATATATAGTTTTCCCTACCATATATATATATATATATGTATATACACAGTTCAAGAGTAACCAATCTTAAAGAGAGAGATGGAGATAGGAGAGGAGAAGAGAGATTGGTGAATTAGTTAGAAGCCAAAAGCGTAAAGACGTTTGCTCAAAGACCAGCGTGAAGACCAGAAACAGGAGGTGTTCAGGATTGCGAGGCAGTGTGTCAGAGAGAATTGTGATGTCATTGGAGAGAAGTGTGTCAGGAATGATAATGGTGAGCTTGCCCTCACAAGTGCCGAGAAGAAAGCTGCGTGGAAGAGCCATAATGAAAGATTACTAAACGAGGAGAGTGCATGGGAAAAATGCACCCGGTACACTCTGTGTGACTAGTTAGCGACAGGAAGGTCACCTCGCTGTAGAATGCATGCCTAGAAGGGTTGATAGGGCCCTTCAGGTGTGTCAAAGACACAACAACCTCTCTACTGTTGGTGATCTACACGAAAAACACACCCAGTAGATACTGTAAATTGGTTGGTGTTAGGAAGGGCATCCAGCCATAGACAACTTGCCAGAAGATCCTCCAGTTTGTATCAAAAGACCTTGACAACTTCTGCACTCGATATGACTGTATATAAGTGGAATACAGACCTCATTGGCCTGTCTAGGATGTCAGTGGCCTCGCTCCAGTACAGACTTGGTCTATATAGACCTGTCCAACCCTAGCTAGCTCTGCTCCAGTACTGACTTGGTAGACCTCTCTAACCCTAGCTAGCCCCGCTCCAGTACTGACTTGGTCTATATAGACCTGTCCAACCCTAGCTAGCTCTGCTCCAGTACTGACTTGGTAGACCTCTCTAACCCTAGCTAGCCCCGCTCCAGTACTGACTTGGTCTATATAGACCTGTCCAACCCTAGCTAGCCCTGCTCCAGTACAGACTTGGTAGACCTCTCCAACCCTAGCTAGCCCTGCTCCAGTACTGACTTGGTAGACCTCTCTAACCCTAGCTAGCCCCGCTCCAGTACTGACTTGGTCTATATAGACCTGTCCAACCCTAGCTAGCCCTGCTCCAGTACTGACTTGGTAGACCTCTCCAACCCTAGCTAGCCCCGCTCCAGTACAGACTTGGTAGACCTCTCTAACCCTAGCTAGCCCTGCTCCAGTACAGACTTGGTAGACCTGTCCAACCCTAGCTAGCCCTGCTCCAGTACAGACTTGGTAGACCTGTCCAACCCTAGCTAGCCCTGCTCCAGTACAGACTTGGTAGACCTGTCCAACCCTAGCTAGCAGGGTAAGTGGATGTTAAACGATAATGATGATATGTGTAAATATATATGTGATGGTCATGACAATGATGATGATAATGGTGAAGTTGAGGACAACAAGAATGATGATAATTCAAGCAGTGTAACGAACCTGTGTAAAGCTGGGACACCATGTGACTGGTCAACATTGAGTTCTCCTGGCCCTCCTCTTCTTTCTGTATCCAGCTGAGGATCACTTCCACCTTTGACCACCAATGGCCAGTTGCTGGGCAACCCCTCGACTCCAGCCAGTGTGGAATATTCCTGGAGGTCAGTGTCGCCGTATCCGTATCTTTCCCTGTCATCAATGGCAACCGAGGTTGTCGTCGGTGGCAACAGAATGGTGGGGTTACCTTTTGGGTGTTGGTCATCCCTCGGAATGTACAGTGAGTCATCATCATCATCATCATCATCATCATCGTCGTCGTCATCATCATCATAGTCACCATCTTCATCATCATCAGAAAGAAAGTCAGTGTCATCGTCCAAAGCAAGGACATCCAACATGGGGGTCAAAAACTCCGGCCCCTTCACCGGAGGGCTACAAGACACAGCAGTCTCTGGCAAGATGGACACCGTTGTGACGTCATGACCTGTCAAGGGAGTTTCCACTTGTGATTGATACACACATGATTGTGTCTGGGGTATGACATCCTCGCTCTGGTTCCCAATATCACTCAACCGTGACTGAGCTCCGTCTTCCTCCTGGGGTATGACATCCTCGCTCTGGTTCCCAACATCACTCAACCGTGACTGAGCGCCGTCTTCCTCCTGGGGTATGACATCCTCGCTCTGGTTCCCAATATCACTCAACCGTGACTGAGCTCCGTCTTCCTCCTGGGGTATGACATCCTCGCTCTGGTTCCCAATATCACTCAACCGTGACTGAGCGCCGTCCTCCTCCTCCTGGGGTATGACATCCTCGCTCTGGTTCCCAACATCACTCAACCGTGACTGAGCGCCGTCCTCCTCCTCCTGGGGTATGACATCCTCGCTCTGGTTCCCAACATCACTCAACCGTGACTGAGCTCCGTCCTCCTCCTGGGGTATGACATCCTCGCTCTGGTTCCCAACATCACTCAACCGTGACTGAGCTCCGTCTTCCTCCTGGGGTATGACATCCTCGCTCTGGTTCCCAACATCACTCAACCGTGACTGAGCGCCGTCCTCCTCCACTGATTCACCAACTGGAAGAGGTCCAAGAATTTCTGTGTCAGTCACTTTTGCTTTGCTGGTCACTGAATCTGTATAAGTATGTTTAGATGTGTTACTAACCACAGCTGAGTCAGAATTACTTCTAGCAGTGTTGGTCTTAAGACCAGAGGAGTTGTTAAGACTTCTAGTAGTGTTGATCATAAGACTAGGTCTGTCCGTCTTAAGACTAGGAGAGTTTTTAAGACTTCTAGCTGTGTCTGTCTTAAGACTAGGGGAGTTGTTAAGACTTCTAGCAGTGTTGGTCTTAAGTCTAGCAGTGTTGGTCTTAAGACTAGGAGAGTTGTTAAGACTTCTAGCAGTGTTGGTCTTAAGTCTAGCAGTGTTGGTCTTAAGACTAGCAGTGTTGGTCTTAAGACTAGGAGAGTTGTTAAGACTTCTAGCAGTGTTGGTCTTAAAACTAGGAGAGTTGTTAAGACTTGTAGCTGAGTCAGTCATAAGACTAGGAGAGTTAAGACTTGTAGCTGAGTCAGTCATAAGACTAGGTCTGTCGGTCTTAAGACTAGGAGAGTTGTTAAGACTTCTAGCTGAGTCAGTCTTAAGACTAGGAGAGTTGTTAAGACTTCTAGCTGTGTCAGTCTTAAGACTTCTACTAGTGTCAGTCTTAAGACTAGGAGAGTTGTTAAGACTTGTAGCTGAGTCAGTCATAAGACTAGGTCTGTCAGTCATAGGACTAGGAGAGTTGTTAAGACTTCTAGCTGAGTCAGTCATAAGTCTAGGAGAGTTGTTAAGACTTGTAGCTGAGTCAGTCTTAAGACTAGGAGAGTTGTTAAGACTTGTAGCTGAGTCAGTCTTAAGACTTCTACTAGTGTCAGTCTTAAGACTAGGAGAGTTGAGACTTCTAGCTGAGTCAGTCTTAAGACTAGGTCTGTCTGTTATAGGACTAGAAGAGGTGTTAGGACTTGCAGCTGAGTCAGTACTAGGACTAGGACTATGAGAGTTGTTAAGACCTCTAGATGAATTAAAATTGAGTTTAGGTATGTTTATATCAACACCAGGTGTGTTAATACGACTTTGAGGAGACTTGGTAGGTGTGTTGATATGTTTGGCTATGTTTACAGCAATGTCAGATGTGTTATTGCTAAACTCAGGTGTGTTTCTACCAATGTCAGGTGTATTAGTCCTAGATATTGGTGATTTGCTAGGAACACCAGATGTGTTTGTATTAAATGTAGGTGATATGCTAGGAGCACCAGGTGTGTCAATGTCAGGCGTGTTGGTAGTAAATCCAGGTGTGTTTATTCCACTGTCAGGTGTGTTGGTGTTAAATCTCGGTGGCTTGGTCTGCCCAGCAGGTATCTGATTATGCCATGGTGTGTAGGTGTGAAACCTAAGCATGTTTACATGACTGTTGTTGGAATTATGTTCAGATGTGTTTACTTCATAGTCAGGTGTGTTGTTATGAAGTCTAAGTATGTTGATTTCACTGACAAATATATTTTTATCATTGCCAGGTACATCTATTTCACTGACAGGTATATTTTTATCATTGCCAGGTACATCTATTTCACTGACAGGTATATTTTTATCATTGTCAGGTACATCTATTTCACTGACAGGTATATTTTTATCATTGTCAGGTACATCTATTTCACTGACAGGTGTGTTTTTATCATTGTCAGGTACATCTATTTCACTGACAGGTATATTTTTATCATTGTCAGGTACATCTATTTTACTGACAGGTGTGTTTTTATCATTTCCAGGTACATCTATTTCACTGACAGGTGTGTTTTTATCATTGCCAGGTACATCTATTTCACTGACAGGTGTGTTTTTATCATTGTCAGGTACATCTATTTTACTGACAGGTGTGTTTTTATCATTGCCAGGTACATCTATTTCACTGACAGGTGTGTTTTTATCATTGTCAGGTACATCTATTTCACTGACAGGTGTGTTGGTATGAAGTCTAGATGTTTTAGCAATATCATTTTCAGGTGTGATGGTGTGAAATCTAGATAAGTTGGCATGCATAGTAGGTGTGTTGGTTTCATTGACAGGTGTGTTCCCACTTGATCTTGGTGATTTGGTACGAATGTCACTTGTGTTAGCAATAATCTCAGGTGAGTTGGCACTTAGTTCAGGTGTGTTATCATTTAGCTCAGGTGAGTTGGCACTTAGCTTAGGTGTGTTATCATTTAGCTCAGGTGAGTTGGCTTTTTGCTCAGGCATGTTAGCATTTAGCTCAGGTGAGTTGGCATTTAGCTCAGGTGTGTTGGCATTTATCTCAGGTGAGTTGGCATTTAGCTCAGGTGAGTTGGTATTTATCTCAGGTGAATTGGCATTTAGCTCAGGTGTGTTAGCATTTAGCTTAAGTGAGTTGGCATTTAGCTCAGGTGTGTTGGCATTTAGCTCAAGTGTGTTAGCATTTAGCTCAGGTGAGTTGGTATTTATCTCAGGTGAATTGGCACTTAGCTCAGGAGTGTTAGCATTTAGCTTAGGTGAGTTTGTATTTATCTCAGGTGAGTTGGCATTTAGCTCAGGTGTGTTGGTATTTAGCTCAGGTGTGTTGGTATTTAGCTCAGGTGTGTTGGTATTTAGCCCAGGTGTGTTGGTATTTAGCTCAAGTGAGTTGGCACTTAGCTCAGGTGAGTTAGGATTTATCTCAGGTGTGTTGGTATTAGGTCTTCTTGCATTATAATAATGGTCAGAGTCAGGTGAGTTGGTGAAACAGGCAGATGCGGTGGTATCACAGGTGTTCACTGGAGTGGTGCACGCGCAGATGCTGCAAATATCATGCATATGGTTACCACAAGGTGAGATCCCATTGCTGTTCTGTTCTGAGGGATGAACCGCACCTGCAGAGAGCTCGGAACCGAGGTCAAACGCACTGCTCGATATTGACACATCATCACCTTTGTCCCCGTCATTCTTTAATGTTTGGGTGAGGTCGTCGCAGGATTCCGGAGTGTTGGAGGTCAGGGGCATCGAGAACGGGGAGAAGATCTGCGTGCCACTGCAGCTACTGCCACTTCTGCTGATGTCAGCGAAGCTATTCAAGTAGGCAGCTTTACAGTCGTGCTTGGGTGATAAGAGCAGCGGCAGGCGGGGTTCAGAACAGGCCACATGATCTTCCAGGATTTCCTGGTTTTCTAGCACAGTGTTGCAGTAACACTTATTTGGCAGCCAGGACTTGGGACTCATTTCATACACTGAAAAATAAATACAATTATATAAATATATATATATATATATATGGCTGCTATTTGGAGTATAGCAATATAAGGTTGCACTTACCAATGAAACGGTCATAAATACCTGGATAAAATCCTTTTCTTAATGCTTACCTGTGTTTTCTCTTTTATACTATATATATATATATATATATATAGTAATAATAATAAAATTGAAGACTAAAATCCAAAGAGGGCTCGATAAGGAAAATATATATCAAATATATAAGAACCGTTAGTTTCAGAAGATCCCGTTAAGGGTGAAAGCAGCGATTCTTTGCTTAAACTTTAATCTGTTATTTTAATAAATATATATATATATATATATATATATACATATAAAACCAATATATGGAACATTATATTATGTAACATTTTCTCATTATTTTAATATATTCCTTTGAAGTTCCGATGAGCCGCTCTGTCTTTTAAATATGTTAATTATTTTCAACTGAACCAGATCAATTATGATATATAGTCATCTGATCCAGAAATATTATATGGAGTAGCGAAACAATTGTAAACGGACATTATTATTATTATTATTCTCTACATTCCTTACATCAAACTAAAATATGTTGACAATCTTTTAATAATATCTTCCTTGTGAAATTTGTGGTCTTGCTTTGCTTAACTAATGAATATATATACATACATATATATATATATATATATATATATATATATATATATATAGATATATATATATATAGATATATATATATATGTCGGGTCACTCTTGGGTGCTACTGGTAACATGTAACCCAGTACAACCTGTTGCATGGTCGGATCGTTGGCGACTAAACCGGCAACTCCACCAAGTTTACTTGGTGAGGGGGGGGGGGTTGGACACCCTGCAGGAACAAAAACAAAACCTGACAAAAGGCGGAAGAGCTCATAAGAGTCAATGGCCATCCAAAAGTGTGTAAATATGTATATACACATGTACCGCGCAGTTAAACCACTGGGAGTGAAGGGCCCCTAGCCTTTGTCAGTAACTACTGAGCCACAGGTATTATGTCGGAGTTATCCCAGTTTCCAGAGTTGCCTTCTAGAAGAATGACCTGACAAAGGCTAGGGGTCCTTCACTCCCAGTGGTTTAACCACACAATCAGGTATCCAGCCCGATTATCTCTATGTCCCTGCACATATATATATACATATGTACATATGTATATACATATATACATATGTATATATATATATATATGGTGGCTGCCAACTCGTTTTCGAGTACGGCCACTACTTTATATCCATGTAGGAGAACCCCTACCGATGCGCTGAACGAGTGTGACTTTTTAGTCCAGCCAGCGACTTGAAAACTCTGGTACAAACACTACACTTGTGACAATTATTGACACATAGTGCTGGGCCCATGGTACCATGTGACGACAAGTGCAGAGAGATTTCCAGATATAAAGCAATGCCTGTGCCGTGAAGCTTTTATAGTGAGCAAAGGCACTGCACAAAGCCAGTCCCACTCTCTTAATCAAGATGATATGTACCAAAAAGAAGAACAAGTCAACATCATTTGATACCATCAGGGTTGCAGGTGTTATATCAGAGTTTTCCTTCTAGAATTCTGCCTTGACAAAGGCTAAGGGGCCATCTCTCTACATATATACATACACACATATATACATATGTATGTATATATTTACACATTTTTGGATGGCCGTTGACTCTTATGAGTTCTTCCGCCCTTTGTCAGGTTTTTTTTTTTTTCCTGCATCATCATCATCGTTTAACGTCCAACTTCCACGCGAGCATGGGTTAGATGGGAGTTGTCCCACTTGAGGCAAGATTGGTCGGGTGACCGTGTCTCGCTCGTATAGGACTATCTGGCAGGTTTTCTACAGTTGGATGCCCTTCCTAACACCAACCACATTTACAGTGTGGAACTGGGAGCTTTTTACCCTGTTACCTACACGGCCACATTACAGCGTGGACTGTGTGGTTTTTACCGTGTTACCTACACAGCCACATTACAGCGTGGACTGTGTGGTTTTTACCGTGTTACCTACACGGCCACAT
>OZ024765.1:5139124-5161624 GCA_964016885.1 Eledone cirrhosa | reverse complement strand
GACCGTGACAAGTGGAGAGATGCTGTGCTGAATAGGACCCCATCCCACCCTTGCAACCAGGGAAAAGCGGACATAAAATGATGATGATGATGATATATATATATATATATATATACATACATGAGGATCAGCTGAAAAGTTCATAGGCTTATATAAAGGAGTCACGTTAGAGCTGTGAAATCTTGCATACATTAATTTCACCTCTTCTTATATCAATAACTGCATTGTTTCTTTCCAGGGACTATGTTGCAAAATAAACCTCATTTGGTCATTCCATGAGAGTATCTTGGTTAGACTATGAACTTTTTAGCCAACACTCACATGTTCTATTATCTGAGTACGTGTCAAAGGTCGTGGTAAACTCCCTAGTACTGGTACCATGATCAAATATACATGTTAGAGCACAGGAACATATCATCATCATCATAGTTTAACCCTTTATACTTTACATTACTCTATATATACTATTATATTTTCATGGTAGAGGCTTTACCTCACATAATATCTCACATAACATTTACATTACTCTATATATACTATTGTATTTTCACAGTAAAGGCTTTACCTCACATAATATCTCACATAACATTTACATTACTCTATATATACTATTGTATTTTCACAGTAAAGGCTTTACCTCACATAATATCTCACATAACATTTACATTACTCTATATATACTATTGTATTTTCACAGTAAAGGCTTTACCTCACATAATATCTCAGATAACATTTACATTACTCTATATATACTATTGTATTTTCACAGTAAAGGCTTTACCTCACATAATATCAAATCTATGAGATTTCGATATTATTTATTAACATCAGTATGAGCGGCCAGTTACAGCTGGTTTGAACAGAAAGAGGTGAGAGAATGGCCTGTTTAAATGCTACAGGGTTAACGTCCATTTAACACGCTTGCATGGGTTAGATAGGTTGTCATGTTATGAGGCAATCTAATCAGGCGACCAAGTCTTGCTCATACAGATTTGTATTTTGGCTTGGTTTACCCATCTTACAGATCTGTATGAGCAAGATGCGATCACCTGACCTGACTTGCCCTCATAATGTGACAACCCATTTAACTCACGCAAGAAACAGACATTCAACAGAGATAATGATGATGATGATGATGATGATGATGAATTAAGGATGATATCCCAAAAGGATCGATAATTAACCACAGTTAAATAAGGTACTCAATACGTTAGTAGAGAATAAGCATATTTATTTCATATACAAATGACCCCCACAGGACTAGAACTGTTTCATTTGTATAAATCATATATATACATATATTTCTGTGGAAGAAGCAGTAATCTAGTCCATTCATTACTCTCGGCACAGTTTCACGAGAAGACTTTATCTATGTCGTGATGAATCAAAGGTCAATTGAGGGTAGAAACCTTGATCCTCTTTGTCTCTACCAACGTTGAACACGCAAGATGAAGCATTCGCTGTTATGGAACTGCAAGACATAAGTAGTGCCAAAAAAATTGTAAATTAAATTTAGAACAAGCGGTTAGTCGGTTTGAAAAATGTATGACTTTAATCCTAACACAACAACAAATACAGTGATTTGGCCCCGACTGAGGTGATAAATGTTGCTATAGTGTGTAGGCGTGTGTCAGCATTAGTGGATTGGCAGTATTGTTAGAGGGTCGGACGCCAAGCATAGAGTAACGGCCCTTGCCATTCTGAGTTCAAATCCCGCCGAGGTTAACTTTGCCTTTCATCCTTACGGGGGGCGATTAAATAAAGTACCAGTAATGTACTGGGATAACTGCTGGCCTTGTGCCGAAAGTAGAAACGATTATTAACCCTTAAGTCTGATGAATGCCACCCAACTCCTGTCCTAATATGTCATCTGCCTCTTGTTCCCGGCCAACAGGATGGAGAACATATTGCTTCAGAGGACGGCGAGGGATCCACGCTGGAACTACTACTCCACCTCTCAGGGCTCACCCCTACAGGCAGCCAAATCTGCTCTGATAACAGTGAGTTGGGATGTGGTCTGGAGGGCCGCCAAGAACACCAGAAATCTCCACTGCTACAGGCTCTACCACAAACCTATCTGAAAGCAGCCGATACTTGGACAGTTTGCCCTCGTTGGCCTGGTGGGCAGTGAAGCCTGGGCTGGTAGCCAAATGCACCAGGTTGCCGCTAGAGAAGGTACCACACCATGTAGCATTCCAGATGAGGGGCCCTACCCTCATAGAATGGAAAGATTGTCAGGCCATCTGGCTATCATCCCCTTGCTCCAGCCCTGCTAGCTTGAGCTGAAAAAGGAAGCCTGCACCGTCCAGGCCATGCTTTATTGTCTCGTTGAGAGCAGCATGGCATGGGAGCACTATAATGGCATGGCAGTGGATGGAGGCCAAAAGAATCCATAGTGGAACTGCAGTGGTATTTGTGAGGCTCACAGAGTGCCAGTCACAATTTATGGTACTGCGTTGAGCCAAACAATGCTGTGGGGTTGGGAGGTCAAGCAAAAACATGCCAGATGGTGCTGGTTGAGCCAATGCACCAGCCTGTTTGAGGTCATGTTGTACTGAATGGCGTCCCATTTGTTTTGGGGAAACTGGACATCTAGAGGAGAGAGGCAGATGGAGATCCGTAGGGTGGAGGCTGAGCTCCTTATATGTCACGTCAATCAAAGTAGGTTCAGTTGTGTTGTGTAGAAGCCTATTAATGAGATCACGGAGACTGGAGACAGAGGCTGCCATGCCAGATGAGTAAGGTGGCCTGTTGCCACCAGGTGTCATCAAACCAGACATTGCATATCTCCTCAGCAGCCCATCAGATGCAGATGTCGAGATCTGTGAGGAGAGATGCTTGACTATAGTAGGGGGCACCGTGGACGGTGTATAGGAGCTTCAACATGGCGAAGCAGTTTATTAACAGAAAGAGTGCCAGGTAGGTGTCGATCAGGTTCAGTCTGCTTGTCAGAGTTTCTAGCCAGCAAAGTCTGGACCTGAGTGTAGAGTGACTGGCAAAGGGAGGATTGGTGAACGAAGGATAAGGATGTATTCCTTAGGGGTCACCTGCACCAGGTGGAGTAATCATCGCACATCGGAGATGGAGGTTATGAAGCCCTCTTTGTTGTAATTGATGTTCACAGCCTCCGACTTGGACGAGCTGATTTCAAGGCCAATTCTCGCCAGAGCAGGAACAACGGATCAAAGATCATCACAAACACTTTTTGCAGGCCCACCTATTGTTGCATCACCCAGGTACCAGATGTTGAGAGAAGCGGTGATGCTCCGCGCAATACTGTCCACCTTCAGAGCAAAGTAGGAGGAGCCTGTTGATGAACTTGTTCAACATAACTGGGAAAATGGACACAAACAAAAACAAAAAAAGGCTGTACTTATTTCTTATTTAGAAAGAACCAATATTTAAAGATATTTTTGCTTATACATATCACATGTAGCCAGTGCTGGACACACCTATAAGCTAAATAAGCTATAGCTTATGGTCACACACCTTTGGGAGCCTCATTTTTTAGAATAAACTAGCAGAATGGCCCGGCGTTGAGCGGGATTTGCTCTAGGGTTCTTATATATTTGATATATATTTATCCTTCTTTAACACTAAACCATAAAAAATTATATATATTTATAAACCTATATATATATGCCTATATATATATAAGTATATATAGGCATATATATATATATAGGTTTATAAATATATATAATTTTTTATGGTTTAGTGTTAAAGAAGGATAAATATATATCAAATATTTTTATAGTTACATATATACCTATATCATCATAATCATCATTTTTATGTCTGTTTTTCCATGCATGCATGGGTTTGATGGGCCCCTCTCAGCACACCATCTCTCCACTTGTCGGGTTCCTTTGTGAGTCGCAGTGAGTTAGACTTCCTTCCACTGGGATTTCTTGGTACTTCTTCACCCATCGATCCTCATCCATGGACACCACATGTCTGAATCAATGCAGTCTTCTCTCCCTCACACCACCTCAGATTCCTCTTACACCCAGCTTCTCCCTCAGCTTGTCCAATCTCTGCCTTCTCTCACATTTATCTTGCACATCCAACAAAGCATGGCTGCGTCATTTCTCTCCAGTCACTGCCCATGTTTCACTACCATGCAGCATCACACTTTCCACACAGATGTCATACAGACTGACAGATATATAGCAGATGGACAGACTGACAGATATATAGCAGATGGACAGATAAACAGAGATAGATAGATAGATTTCTTTATTAGCCACAAGGGCGCAACAAGAAAGGGGACAATACAAAGACATGCCGGGGATTTTACATACAGTCGTGTAAAAAATATAAAAACAAACAATTTCAACAATCGAAATCCCCAATAGGGGGGAGGCGCCACAAATGGGTTGTTTAATACCCCGTCGATAGAACAACCCTCAACTCAAGGAGCGTGTTGTGCAAGTGCTCCTTTCTTCCTTTTGCTCTCTTCCTCAACCTACAGGCTTATAAACAGAGAAGGCCCAATCACTCGGGCCATTTTCGCTTCATTCACCCACCTTTCAGTAAATTTACTGGGGTGCAGTGCCTCTCTCTCCACCCTGATTCTCCTTCTAAAGTGATACTTAAAGAATGGAATCAATTGTTGTCCGGAGAGAAAGGCATCTGTCCTCAGTCCTCTCAACCTCGTCCACCATATAACTTCTTTCACCATAGCCACCGTACAGAGGAAAACCGCCTCTCTTTCGTTTTTGAAAGAGTCTGGCGGTTTGATCCTTACTATGGACTCGGCAGTCAACTGTATTTGTCCCATATGCGACAGAGATAGATAGATAGACAGACTGACAGATATATAGCAGATGGACAGATAAACAGAGAGATTGGTAGCCAGACAAATTAATAGATAAACAGCCAAACAGATAGACAATCAGACAGATAGATATACAGACAAACAGATAGACTGACGGTCAGATAAATAGACTGACAGACAGATAGATATACAGACAAACAGATAGACTGACGGTCAGATAAATAGACTGACAGACAGATAGATATACAGACAAACAGATAGACTGACGGTCAGATAAATAGACTGACAGACAGATAGATATACAGACAAACAGATAGACTGACGGTCAGATAAATAAACTGACAGACAGATAGATATACAGACAAACAGATAGACTGACGGTCAGATAAATAAACTGACAGACAGATAGATATACAGACAAACAGATAGACTGACGGTCAGATAAATAAACTGACAGATAGATAGATATACAGACAAACAGATAGACTGACGGTCAGATAAATAGACTGACAGACAGATAGATATACAGACAAACAGATAGACTGACGGTCAGATAAATAGACTGACAGACAGATAGATATACAGACAAACAGATAGACTGACGGTCAGATAAATAAACTGACAGACAGATAGATATACAGACAAACAGATAGACTGACGGTCAGATAAATAAACTGACAGACAGATAGATATACAGACAAACAGATAGACTGACGGTCAGATAAATAAACTGACAGACAGATAGATATACAGACAAACAGATAGACTGACGGTCAGATAAATAAACTGACAGACAGATAGATATACAGACAAACAGATAGACTGACGGTCAGATAAATAGACTGACAGACAGATAGATATACAGACAAACAGATAGACTGACGGTCAGATAAATAGACTGACAGACAGATAGATATACAGACAAACAGATAGACTGACGGTCAGATAAATAGACTGACAGACAGATAGATATACAGACAAACAGATAGATAGATTGGCAGATATACAAACAGACAAACAGAGTTAAATTAAGTCATTTGGAGCCATAGGCACTTAAAATGATCCCTCTTTTCCCTTCATACTCTAAACATGCGCTTATTTTTGTTTAATAGTTAACCTGGCCCTGCATGCAACATGGAATCTATAGAATAGAAGACAGCAGAAGTTTACCCATCAAACCCACCCACCCTGTATAGAAGACAGCAGAAGTTTACCCATCAAACCCACCCTGTATAGAAGACAGCAGAATTTTACCCATCAAACCCACCCACCCTGTATAGAAGAAAGCAGAAGTTTACCCATCAAACCCACCCACCCTGTATAGAAGAAAGCAGAAGTTTACCCATCAAACCCACCCACCCTGTATAGAAGAAAGCAGAAGTTTACCCATCAAACCCACCCTGTATAGAAGAAAGCAGAATTTTACCCATCAAACCCACCCACCCTGTATAGAAGAAAGCAGAAGTTTACCCATCAAACCCACCCACCCTGTATAGAAGACAGCAAAAGTTTACCCATCAAACCCACCCTGTATAGAATTGGTGGATAAGAGAAAATGCAAATAAAGACAACTTACTTGCTATACAAGGCACAGCTGGAATATGCCCGAGACGAGTCAAACAGTGGAACAATTTGTACATGTCGTCTGGGAAGTTCCTATGGAAATAGACACATATACACATATATAAATATATTACCCAACTACACCTCTCAAAGTCAATGACACACGACCGTGACTTCTGGCGTCACGCAGTAATACAGGGTACCCGACCTCCCATGGGTACATGCTGAAGCATATAAACAATATGCCCCCCCCCCACCGCAAGGTGGTCGTGGAGGTGCCACGGCAAAAAAGCACCCAGCCCACACTGTAAAGTGGACGTGTAGGCGCCACGAAAAAGCACCCAGCACTCACTGTAAATGAGGTTGGTGTTAGGAAGGGCATCCAGCTGTAGAAATCAAGCCAGATCAGTTCCTGTATGAGCAAGGCATGGTCAGCCGACCAGACACTGCCCACAACAGGACAACCCGTCTAACCCATGCTAGCGTGGAAGAACGGACGTAAAACGGTGATGATGATGATGATGATATATATATATATATATAAAATTATATTATGTGACATCTGCAGATAGGTGTTGAAATTTTCAATTTATTTCACAGTGTTCCAGTTTATTCAGCTGTAAAAATGAGATGATTGGACTGGGTTCCCTATCATTCCACTGCCAAGTGGTTGTGGAGGTGCCACGGCAGAAAAGCAGTCCCTATCATCTCATGTCTACAGCTGAATAAACTGGAGCAATGTGAAATAAAGTGTCTTGCTCAAGGAAATAACACATCACCCGGTCTGAGAATTGAACTCACAACCTTTCGATTGCAAGGCCAATGCTCTAACCACTAAGCCATGCGCCTTCACTGGAAAAATGGACGTTAAACGGTAATGATGATGACAATGATGTAATGATAATTCTTTTTGCCTGAAGTCTTAAAGATTCAATTCTTAGAGTTAGTCAATCATATCAACCCCAGTATTTAATTTTCCTTTTCAAGTCTGCTACAAATTTTATTGATCTTTTCTTGTAGAACTGCTAAGTGATGGGATATAGACACAGACAGTAGACCTTACCTGCTCAATCGTGCTGCTGTCTGGGTCAGCAGAAGGTAGTTCCTGGGTTACCATTTTATACAGAGATGTAAAAGACACTGTTTCCAGTTTGTCCACACTGCTGTTTTCTGTTGCTGCTACCAGAGGGGGAGAGAATGAGAAATAAAAAAAAAACTAAGTAAAAATATAAAAACAAAAATTAAATAAAATCTAAAAACAGGAAAATATTTAACCCTTTTGATACCAACCTGCCCCCAAACAATTTTAACCCTTTAGCATTCTCATTACACTATATACTATTATATTTTCATAGCAAAAGCTTTATCTTACATAATTATCTCATAATATTGAATTTTTGAGATTTTGATATTATTTGTTTTGAGAACAATACCTTAACATCAGTATGAACAGCAGGTTACAGCCGGTTTGAACAGAAAGAGGTGAGAGAATTCTGGCCAGATACAGCTGGTTATAGAGTTCTTATCTAAATTATGTATGTGTATATATATATATATATATATATATACACATATATACACAGTTGTTTTGATTGCCCTGATGAGTCCTTAATAGGACGAAACATTGTCGGCTAATAAAAACTTTTGATGTATTAAAGGATTCTTTGTTTTACTCTCTTAATATATATATATATATTATATATATATATATACGTGAACGACAAAGCATAAATGAATTGAGAGAGAGACTGAGCATAAGAGGAATCAAATGCTGTGTGCAGGAGAGGCGGTTGCGCTGGTATGGACATGTGATGCGTATGAAGGATGACAGCTGCATAAAAAGGTGCAGAGCACTAGAAGTCGATGGAAACCGCGGAGTGGGGAGACCCAAGATGACCTGGGATGAAGTGATAAAAGCCGACCTTACCCAATTACACCTCTCAAAGACAATGACACACGACCGTGACTTCTGGCGTCACGCAGTAATACAGAGTACCCGACCTCCCATGGGTACAAGCTGAAGCATATAGACAATATGCCCCCACACCCCCCACCGCAAGGTGGTCGTGGAGGTGCCACGGCAAAAAAGCACCCAGCCCACACTGTAAAGTGGACGTGTAGGCGCCACGAAAAAGCACCCAGCACTCACTGTAAATGAGGTTGGTGTTAGGAAGGGCATCCAGCTGTAGAAATCAAGCCAGATCAGTTCCTGTATGAGCAAGGCATGGTCAGCCGACCAGACACTGCTCACAACAGGACAACCCGTCTAACCCATGCTAGCGTGGAAGAACGGACGTAAAACGGTGATGATGATGATGATGATGATGATGATGATGATATATGTATATATATATATATATACAAGTATATATATATCATCAAGGAGAAAATGCATTTATTCCCAAGATTCTCCTCATCCCCTCCTCTAGCAAGCTGCCATTCAAATTCTCAAAGATCCCTGGCCTGGCAGTGCTACCGAGGAGCTCTACCAGTACGAGACAAGATCTACAGGCACAGGCACCCTTCCAAGAAGACGTGTCCAAGATGCGAGCAGGACATTGAAACAGTCCTGCATGCAATTGTACACTGCCCGGGTGTAACTGACCTGTGGAACTACGCAGAACAACTGCTGTCACGTATGGGACAAATCCAGTTGACTGCCGAGTCCATAGTAAGGATCAAACCGCCAACTTTTTTCAACAAGGAAAGAGAGGCGGTTTTCCTCTGTACAGTGGCTATGGTGAAAGAGGTTATATGGTGGACGAGATTGAGAGGACTGAGGACAGATGCCTTTCTCTCCGGACAACAACTCATTCCCTTCTTTAAGTATCACTTTAGAAGGAGAATCAGAGTGGAGAGAGAGGCACTGCACCCCAGTAAATTTACTGAAAGGTGGGTGAATGTGGCAAAAATGGCCCGAGTGATTGGGCCTTCTCTGTATATAAACCTGTAGGTTAAAGAAGAGAGGAACAGGAAGAAAGGTGCACTTGCACAACACGCTCCTGGAGTTGAGGGTTGTTCTATCTACGGGGTTTTAAACAACCCATTTGTGGTGCCTCCTCCCTATTGGGGATTTCGATTGTTAAATTTGTTTGTTTCAATATTTTTACACGACTGTAAAATCCCCGGCATATGTCTTTGTATTGTCCCCTTTTCTTGTGTGCCCTTGTGGCAAATAAAGAAATATATCTATCTATCTATCTGTTTATCTGCCTGTCTATCTGTCTGTCTGTCAGTCAGGCTGCCAATCTATCTGTCTATCTGTCTTGCTGTCTATTTATTTGCCTGTCTATCTGTCTGTCTGTCCATCTGTCCACAAATACTGCAATGAAAGGGTTAAAGAAGAGAGAAAGAAAGAGAGTGAATGAATTCTAGAGGGGAAAAATTCAACAAGATATGGCCAAATAGAATGCAATATTTTACCTGATTCAAGAGATTTACTGTCGAGCCCTGTCTTTTCTGGTTGTTTCTTCTCTGGGTTGGCATTCTCGGCGCCTGTAGCCATTCCTTGTTGTCCTTGTCTCTCTACTTCTTTTTCTCCCATGTTTGACTGTTGTTCAGTAGAATTATCTTCTCTTGCTGGCTGTAGAGGTTGCTGGTTGTTGCTGCTACTAGATCCTTGTTCGGAGGTGACGATGCGTTGGTTGTCTCCGGTATGGCTGTTAAGATGACCACTTGGCTGGTCATGAAGCTGCTTTTCCTTCTCTTGTTCTTTGTTGGTAGCAATGTATTGCTGGTCAGTAGTTTGAGGGACATTCTGGTCTTCACAAGATGTGACATCCTTAGACTGAGGAGTTTTCTGTCTGTGCCTCTTCAACATGATACGTTCGGCATAGGAAAGTGAAGTATTTGATGTTGTACACAGCGACACTATTTGTTGGTATTGACAGCTACTATCCCTCATGTTGATTTGTACACCTTTCAACAGGTAAAATGGTAGATTATTTATTTAAGAGCATAATACCCATAAAAAATGACAGGGTTTAGAGCAAAAAATATTTCATTTAATAATTCCTTGATTACAACATTCTACAGTCTCCCTAAAGTCTGGACACACAGGAAATATCACTATAACCCTGTGTATATATATAAACTCTTATAAGTGCCTGAAGATTAGGTCACAATTTGATCCCTCTTACATTCTGAAGATATGGTCAATATTGGGCTTAGAAACCTTAGGTTGCGCTTTTGTTCTGTGTATGAACATGAATAAATTAATTATAAATAGATAAAAATTGATACAGAAAAGCAATATACTGTACTATATGATTTACATATGTTTCATTGGAGTGTTAGGAAACCCATTTTGAAATCGCTAATCCCGATAATCTATCAAGAAAAAACAAATTCACATGAAAGTTTAAAGAAACGCAGTGTCATGGATGACTAAATGTATCAGACGAAATTAAAGAAACTGTCATGGCTAAGTTCTATGTATCCAGCGTTTAGGGACACCCTGTCTAGACTTTAGGGACATCCTATCTAGACTTTAGTGACACCCGGTCCAGATTTTAGGGACACCTTGTATGTAAACATACTTGAACCCTTGATGACTGGCTAACTGACTGATTGGCTGAATGACTGACTGACCAACTGACTCACCCACCAACTAACTGACCTACTGACTCACCAATTGGCTGACCGACTGACCAACCTATGTTCCTTGTCAGGTCATCAGGTCAAGTTAGTTGGTCAAAACAAAAACACCCCCCCCCCCCCCCTCCGAAAAAAAAAAAGGAACAAAACAAAGTAAAATAAAGCCCCAGTCACCTTCATGTTTCATATGTGGTTTCTTGTCCGAGGTGGGAGTGGAAAGAGACGGGGTACTGCTTGACCTCCCCTTCCAGTGACCTGCTGACCTCTTTCCGGGGTCACCTGCTGACCTCTTTCCGGGGTCACCTGCTGACCTCTTTCCGGGGTCACCTGCTAACCTCTTTCCGGGGTCACCTGCTGACTTTGCGCTACACTGGGCTGCCCGACTGGTTGCACCCGTTGACTTCTGACCACGTGCACCTGCTGACCTCCTCCAGTTCTGTAAAGCTTCCTGAAATGACGCTGCACTCTCCTCCTCGCGGTACTCCCCGTTCAGAAGAGAGCTTTCACCTGTGGTCCCTTTATTTTTTTTCGTTGCTGGAATTAGGGGCTTTTTTTCTGGTTGGGGTTGTTGTTGTTGTTGTTGTTGCTGGCGTTGTTGTTGTTGTTGTTGTTGCTGGCGTTGTTGTTGTTGTTGTTGCTGCTGGTGGTGTTGATAATTATAAAACAGGAGTTACTTTTCATAAAATTACAATGTTTCTGTTAGTCCCATACACACCACCACCACCACTAGACACCACCACCACCACCACCACCACCACTAGACACATACACACCACCACCATCACTAGACACACACCACCACCACCACCAGACACACCACCACCACCACCACTAGACACATACACACCACCACCATCACTAGACACACACCACCACCACCACCACTACACCACCACCACCATCACCACTAGACACCACCACCACCTCCACCACCAGCACCACAACACCACAACCACCACCACCACTAGACACCACACCACAACCACCACCACCACCACTAGACACATAAACACCACCACCAGACCCATATACACCACCACCACTAGACCCATATACATCACCACCACCACCACCACTTGACACATATACACCACCACCACCACTAGACCCATATACACCACCACCACCACCACTAGACCCATATACACCACCACCACCACTAGACCCATATACACCACCACCACCACTACACACATATACACCACCACCACCACCACCACCACTAGACACATATACACCACCACTACCACTACCACTAGACACATATACACCACCACCACCACTAGACACATATACACCACCACCACCACCACCACTAGACACATATACACCACCACCACCACTAGACACCACACCACCACCACCACTAGACCCATATACACCACCACCACCACTACCACTACACACATATACACCACCACCACCACCACCACTACACACATATACACCACCACCACCACTACACACATATACACCACCACCACCACTACACACATATACACCACCACCACCACCACTAGACACATATACACCACCACTACCACTAGACACATATACACCACCACCACCACTAGACACATATACACCACCACCACCACTAGACACATATACACCACCACCACCACCACTAGACCCATATACACCACCACCACCACCACTAGACACATATACACCACCACCACCACCACTAGACCCATATACACCACCACCACCACCACTAGACACATATACACCACCACCACCACCACTAGACCCATATACACCACCACCACCACTAGACCCATATACACCACCACCACCACCACTAGACCCATATACACCACCACCACCACCACTAGACACATATACACCACCACTACCACTAGACACATATACACCACCACCACCACTAGACACATATACACCACCACCACCACTAGACACATATACACCACCACCACCACTAGACACATATACACCACCACCACCACTAGGCACATATACACCACCACCACCACCACCACTAGACACATATACACCACCACCACCACCACCACTAGACACATATACACCACCACCACCACCACCACTAGACACATATACACCACCACCACCACCACCACTAGACACATATACACCACCACCACCACTAGACACATATACACCACCACCACCACCACCACTAGACCCATATACACCACCACCACCACCACCACTAGACACATATACACCACCACCACCACCACCACTAGACACATATACACCACCACCACCACTAGACACATATACACCACCACCACCACCACCACTAGACCCATATACACCACCACCACCACCACTAGACACATATACACCACCACCACCACCACCACTAGACACATATACACCACCACCACCACTAGACACATATACACCACCACCACCACCACCACTAGACACATATACACCACCACCACCACCACTAGACACATATACACCACCACCACCACCACCACCACTAGACACATATACACCACCACCACTAGACACATATACACCACCACCACCACCACTAGACACATATACACCACCACCACCACTAGACACATATACACCACCACCACCACTAGACACATATACACCACCACCACCACCACCACCACTACACACATATACACCACCACCACCACTAGACACATATACACCACCACCACCACTCACCTGTACAACTGTAGGTCCTGCTCCCTGTGAGGTCCTCTCCATCTCAATAAACCTGACAAAGAACAAAGACAAAATTAGCTCCTTCCTCTCCCTCAGTCTTTCTCTTCCTCCCCCTGTCTTCCTCCCCCTGTCTCTCTTCCTCTCTCTGTCTCTCTCTCATACCACAGAGAAAATAAAGCAAGAAATAGGACAACAGAGTACAACACAGGACAACAGAGGGAAAATAGGACAGCTGAGTACAATACAGGACAAGAGAGTACAATACAGGACAGCAGAGTACAATACAGGACAACAGAGTACAATATAGGACAACAGAGGGAAATAGGACAGCTGAGTACAATACAGGACAAGAGAGTACAATACAGGACAAGAGAGTACAATATAGGACAAGAGAGTACAATACAGGACAACAGAGTACAATACAGGACAAGAGAGTACAATATAGGACAAGAGAGTACAATACAGGACAGCAGAGTACAATACAGGACAACAGAGTACAATACAGGACAAGAGAGTACAATATAGGACAAGAGAGTACAATATAGGACAACAGAGTACAACACAGGACAACAGAGGGAAAATAGGACAGCTGAGTACAATACAGGACAACAGAGTACAATACAGGACAAGAGAGTACAATATAGGACAAGAGAGTACAATACAGGACAGCAGAGTACAATACAGGACAAGAGAGTACAATATAGGACAAGAGAGTACAATACAGGACAACAGAGTACAATACAGGACAACAGAGTACAATACAGGACAAGAGAGTACAATATAGGACAAGAGAGTACAATACAGGACAACAGAGTACAATACAGGACAACAGAGTACAACACAGGACAACAGAGGGAAAATAGGACAGCTGAGTACAATACAGGACAACAGAGTACAATACAGGACAAGAGAGTACAATATAGGACAAGAGAGTACAATATAGGACAACAGAGTACAACACAGGACAGCTGAGTACAATACAGGACAACAGAGTACAATACAGGACAACAGAGTACAATATAGGACAACAGAGGGAAATAGGACAGCTGAGTACAATACAGGACAACAGAGTACAATACAGGACAGCAGAGTACAATACAGGACAAGAGAGTACAATATAGGACAACAGAGGGAAATAGGACAATATGGCACCATACCTTGATTTGGGGCGTATCACATTGGAAATCTGCAAAACGAGAGATAAAGTAGGTATATTAGTGGGTGTATATAGTAGGTACGTTAGTGAGTGTATAAAGTAGGTACGTTAGTGGGTGTATATAGTAGGTACGTTAGTGGGTGTATATAGTAGGTATGTTAGTGAGTGTATAAAGTAGGTATGTTAGTGGGTGTATATAGTAGGTACGTTAGTGGGTGTATATAGTAGGTACGTTAGTGGGTGTATAAAGTAGGTACGTTAGTGGGTGTATAAAGTAGGTACGTTAGTGGGTGTATAAAGTAGGTATGTTAGTGGGTGTATAAAGTAGGTATGTTAGTGGGTGTATAAAGTAGGTACGTTAGTGGGTGTATAAAGTAGGTACGTTAGTGGGTGTATAAAGTAGGTACGTTAGTGGGTGTATAAAGTAGGTTTCCGTAGGTGGCGAGTTTGTGAGTTCTCGTGAATTCCTATGTAAGTTTATCTTGGAGTAATAATATTGAAAGAGTGAAGAATAACATGGTCAACAGTACAGAAAAGGCTTTTATTTGCAGTCTGACAATTGTTTCACTGATTGAGTTGTCTAAAAATTGCTGAACACTTGGAGCTGTGCCACTCAATTTTAAATACGTTGTTAACTTAACCAGATCATCAGAGAGGACTTAAAATTGAGTGGCACAGCTTCAAGTGTTCAGCAATTTTTAGACAACTTAATCAGTGAAACAATTGTTAAGACTGTAAATAAACCCCTTTTTTGTACTGTTGATCATGTTATTCTTCATTCTTTCAATATATATATGAGAGAGAGAGAGAGAGAGAGAGAGAGAGAGAGAGCGAGAGAGAGAGCGAGAGAGAGAGCGCGAGAGAGAGAGCGCGAGAGAGAGAGCGAGAGAGAGCGCGAGAGAGAGAGAAAGAGAGAGCGAGAGAGAGAGAGAGAGAGAGATGGTAGGACACAACAACAGTTAAAGATTTGAAGACTTACATCCAAAGATATGGATCTGTGTTTGCGAAGGGCTCCCTTTCTGTGATAACTGGCAAAACAACTTGAGCAATAAACCTCTGTACATTGAAGGCAGCACTGAAATAGGGACATATTATATATATATATATATAGTGGTGGTGGATTGGCAGTATCGGTAGAGGGTCGGACGCCATGCTTTCCAGCATAGTTACGTCCCTTTACGGTCTGAGTTCAAATCCCGCCGAGGTTGACTTTGCCTTTCATCCTTACGGGGTCGATAAAATAAAGTACCAGTAATGCACTGGGTAATTGCTGGCCTTGTGCCTAACGTAGAAACAATTATATATATATATATATATATATATATATATATATATATATATATATATATATATATATATATATATACGATATATTAACAAATGGAAACTATATTTATAAAACCATATTTATTTCATTATACATATTTCAAGGACACCAAGTTAAATTATGGTCTGCTTTCATCAGATAAAATATAATATAGATCAGTTTTATAAATAAATATTGACATACCCTTAAAGAATGTGACCATTTTTGTTGGAAGCTCCCGGATAGTCATCCGGCATACACTATCCGGGAGCTTCCAACAGAAATGGTCGCATTCTTTAAGGGTATGTCAATATTTATTTATAAAACTGATCTATATTATATTTTATCTGATGAAAGCGCACCATAATTTAACTTGGTGTCCTTGAAATATGTATAATGAAATAAATATGGTTTTATAAATATAGTTTCCATTTGTTAATATATTGTATTTTTACTCCAATAATTTGTTGAGTGCTTTATATTTGCTTGTTGTATCCCAACAATTTAAATAGAACTTCTACATATATATATATATATATATATATATATATATATATATATATATTTTAAAAAAAGGAAGAGAATGACTTCACTTGTAGTTCTAAACAATTTGATTTAATTTTATAATACGATTTGGTAGATCTAGTAAGTTAACAAAGAACTTAATAGATCTACCAAATCATAATATTATAAAATTAAATCAAATTGTTTAGAACTACAAGTGAAGTCATTCTTTTTCTAACTGTACCAAGGATTTCACACATTTTCCAATCATCATCATCATTTAACGTCTATCTTCCACACTAGCATGGGTTAGACGGGAATAGTGATAGGGTGACCCTGTCTCGCATGTATAGAATTGTATTTGTGCAGGTTTTCTATGTCTGGATGACCCTCCTATCACCAACAACATTACAGGATATACTGGGTGCATTTTATCATGTCACCAAAACTAGGGAGGTTGTCATGCCTCTGACACAACTCAAGGGTCCTCTTGACCCTTGTTTTGGCAAGTTTTCTGTCTGGATGCCCTTCCTATCACCAACCACTTTACAGAATGTACTGGGGGAGTTCAGCAGCACTAGGGACGTTGTCATGCCTCTGACACAACTCAAGGGTCCTCTTGACCCTTGTTTTGGCAAGTTTTCTGTCTGGATGCCCTTCCTATCACCAACCACTTTACATAATGTACTGGGGGGAGTTCAGCAGCACTAGGGACGTTGTCACGCCTCTGACACAACTCAAGGGTCCTCTTGACCCTTGTTTTGGCAAGTTTTCTGTCTGGATGCCCTTCCTATCACCAACCACTTTACATAATGTACTGGGGGGAGTTCAGCAGCACTAGGGACGTTGTCACGCCTCTGACACAACTCAAGGGTCCTCTTGACCCTTGTTTTGGCAAGTTTTCTGTCTGGATGCCCTTCCTGTCACCAACCACTTTACATAATGTACTGGGGGGAGTTCAGCAGCACTAGGGACGTTGTCATGCCTTTGACACAACTCAAGGGTCCTCTTGACCCTTGTTTTGGCAAGTTTTCTGTCTGGATGCCCTTCCTATCACCAACCACTTTACATAATGTACTGGGGGGAGTTCAGCAGCACTAGGGACGTTGTCATGCCTCTGACACAACTCAAGGGTCCTCTTGACCCTTGTTTTGGCAAGTTTTCTGTCTGGATGCCCTTCCTATCACCAACCACTTTACATAATGTACTGGGGGGAGTTCAGCAGCACTAGGGACGTTGTCACGCCATTAATTAGGGGCATCTCAGTCATTCGTATTTTTAGAAAAGCAAAAAAATGAAAAAATAAAAACAAATGGACTATCTTACAAAATCGGCCTTGTGTATTTCACATTGTCCACACTGCTTCCCGTGTCGGTTGGACATCTCTGGGGTACTGATACTCCCACCGCCGCTCCTGTTTGTTAAGTTGTTCAGCTTCTCAGATAAACTAGCAGATGGATACCTCTCCGGAAGTACTGTGGTGGTGGTGGTTAAGGTATGGTGGTGGTGTGGGAGGTGTGGTAGTGTGGGGTGGTGGTGGTGTGTGGTGCAGTGGTGGCGGTGGTGTGGTGTGGTGCAGTGGTGGCGGTGGTGTGGTGTGGTGCAGTGGTGGCGGTGGTGTGGTGTGGTTGAGGTGGTGTGGTGTGGTTGAGGTGGTGGTGATGATGGTGTGTGGTGAGTGGTGGTGGTGGTGATGGTGTGTGGTGGTGATGGTGTGTGGTGGTCGTGGTGGTGTGGGGGTGGTGGTCGTGGTGGTGTGGGGGTGGTGGTCGTGGTGGTGTGGGGGTGGTGGTCGTGGTGGTGTGGGAGTGGTGGTCGTGGTGGAGTGGGGGTGTAGTAGTGGTGGTGGTGTGATGGTGATGGTGTGGTGGAGGTGGTGGTGAGTGGTAGTGGTGGTGTGTGGTGGTGTGGTGGTGGTGTGGTGGTGGTGGTGTGGTGGTGGTGGTGGGGGCGGTGTGGTGTGGTGGTGTAGTAGTGGTGGTGTAGTGGTGATGGTGGTGCGTGGTTGCGGTGGTGTGGTGTGGTGGTGTGGTTGAGGTGGTGTATGGTGGATGAGGTGGTAGTGGTGGAGGTGGTAGGGATAGGAAGAGAGAAAGAGAAAAGAAAAACTCAAATCATTAATGAAATAGTGATGGTGATGATGGTGGTGATGGTGTTGGTGATGATGATGGTGATGATGATGGTGTTGGTGATGGTGATGATGATGGTGATGGTGATGATGATGACTATGGTGATGGTGATGACTATGGTGATGGTGATGGTGATGGTGATGGTGATGATGATGGTGATGATGATGGTGATGGGGATGGTGATGATGGTGATGATGATGGTGATGATGTTGATGATGATGGTGATGATGAGGGTGATGATGATGGCGATGGTGATGTTGATGGTGATGGTGATGATGATGGTGATGTTGATGTTGATGGTGATGGTGATGTTGATGTTGATGGTGATGGTGATGGTGATGATGATGGTGATGTTGATGGCGATGGTGATGTTGATGTTGATGGTGATGGTGATGTTGATGGTGATGGTGATGGTGATGGTGATGTTGATGATGATGATGATGGTGATGATGAGGGTGATGATGATGGTGATGTTGATGGTGATGTTGATGGTGATGGTGATGATGATGGTGATGTTGATGGCGATGGTGATGTTGATGATGATGATGATGGTGATGATGAGGGTGATGATGATGGTGATGATGATGGTGATGTTGATGGTGATGGTGATGTTGATGGTGATGGTGATGATGATGATGGTGATGGTGGTGATGATGATGGCTACACATACCAATCTTTTCATCTGTTAAGAGTCGCAGATTTTTCATCTGTTGAAAGAAAGAAAAAAAAACAAAAGTAAAAACAGGATGAAAAAAAACAAATAAGGTTAATGACAACTATGATGGTGATGATGGTGATGATGATGGTAGTGATGATGATGGTGATGATGGTAGTGATGATGATGGTGATGATGGTAGTGATGATGGTAGTGATGATGATGGTGATGATGGTAGTGATGATGGTGATACTCTGGAATGACCAAATGAGGTTTATTTTTCAACATAGTCCCTGGAAAAAGAGGAAGCAGTTATTAAAAAAAAAGGGGTCGAAATTAATTCATGCAAGATTTCACAGCTCTAGCATCACTACTTCGTAGTCAGCCTATGAACTTTACAGCCGAGTATCATAGGTAGGAAAACATTGGTGACCAACACATTTATAATATACAAAATTCCACACCAAATAGGATTATGGTGATGATGATGATGATAAAGAGAATAACGGTGAATTAGATCAGTGGTCTCCAACAATTGTTTTATACCATGGACAGGCTTCATGCCAGACAATCTTTCCACGGACCAATAGTTGCAGATATGTGTTATTTAAGTGTATTTTGATAAAGAGAGCAATAATAAAAAGAGCAATTTATTAAAGTGTATTGAGTAGATGATATTGAATATTTAAACAAATCTTTTTAAATTAATCCAATATTCAATTTATATAATTTTATTATATAATTTTA
Source organism: Eledone cirrhosa (assembly GCA_964016885.1). Classification (NCBI taxonomy): domain Eukaryota; kingdom Metazoa; phylum Mollusca; class Cephalopoda; order Octopoda; family Eledonidae; genus Eledone; species Eledone cirrhosa. Next base: position 5,141,509 of record OZ024765.1, on the reverse strand, counting down.
ACCCTTTAGCATTTACATTACTCTATATATACTATTGTATTTTCACAGTAAAGGCTTTACCTCACATAACATTTACATTACTCTATATATACTATTGTATTTTCACAGTAAAGGCTTTACCTCACATAATATCTCACATAACATTTACATTACTCTATATATACTATTGTATTTTCACAGAAAACATTTTATCTTACATAATTATCTCACGCAATATCGAATCTAGGGGATTTTGATATTATATATTTTGAGAACAACACTTTAACATAAGTATGAGTGGCCTGTTATGGCCAGTTTGAACAGAAAGAGGTGAGAGAATTCTGGCCGGATATGGCCGGTTTAAATGCTAAAGGGTTAAACAAGTTAATTATTTCTTTGCAGCCTGGCAGCAAATGATCCATGGACCGGTGCCTGTTTGCAGCCCAGTGGTTGGGGACCTCTGAATTAGATAATGATGATGAAGGCAATGACTATTTAGAATATAGATGTCTTACCATTCGGCTGTCAATGTTGGGTTTGGTCAGAAGTTTGTCAGCAAACTTATTCAGCTTTCCCTTTTGACCTGAATTCCAATAGGCACCACCTCGCTTTCTGAAATATTAAAAATAATGGTTTCTACATTTGGCACAAGACTATGTATGTCTGTTTTGTTTTTTTCACCTGGCCCCCAATTGTTGTCACAACACCTTTCTAAGAGAGGGAAACTCTGAAAAGAAAAACTACAGTTTTAGAAGCATCCGATGATGTTGACCAGTTCTCCTTTTCAGGTAGTGTTTTCGATGTTCAGAAAGTGCAAGGCCTTTCCCCACTTAAAAAACCTTTCAAATCACAGCCATTGCTTGTTCAGGATCTGTTACAGGTTTGTGTGGCTGGCCATAGCCTAAAAGTGTACCAAACTCTATAATCTGACAAGTGATTGAAATACTCTTAGCAGAGTTTGCAGCCACCATGTATGTATGTAAGTACGTGTGTTTGTGTATGTATGTATGTGCGTTTGTATGTATGTGTGTATGTAAGTACGTGTGTTTGTATGTATGTATGTATTCATCATCGTTTAACGTCCATGTTCCACGCTTGCATGGGTTTGGATGTATGTATGTATGTATGTGCGTTTGTATGTATGTGTGTGTATGTATGTGTGTACGTGTGTATGTATGTATGTGTGTGTGTGTCTGTATGTATGTGTCTCTGTATGTATGTATCTGTCTGTGTAGAAACCAACTTACTTTCTGTCCTCCTTCTCCCGTTCTATGACTGCCTTCATCATGTTCAACCGTTCCTCCATATTCCTTGTCTCAATGTCATTAATGAAACCAGCTCCCATTATTCCTAAACTCCTGCAACATAAAGAAAATTTCTCTTGTGACATTATATTATATATATATATATATATATATATATGGCGTGTAAAATTCCCGAGATCCATGGACGAGTTCTCTCCAGCGATCTCTGTCCCTCATTATCGCTGCCATGTCCTGCGTCTCCAACAGCCCAGTGTCTGTCCTTAGGGCATCAACATACATTAACCTTGGTCTTCCTCTTCCAGTGTGTCCATGTAGGGGCTCCCACAGGAGCACTGAGTGCAGTGTCAACTCTGGATGTCGGTGAGCATGTCCAGCTAACCTCAGTCTCCTCTGTGTCACTTTTGAGCTGACTTTTGGGAGGCTCCCGTACAGCCCTGAGTTCTTAATTTTCAGTGTATACTGATTAATGTTCAGAGCCATCCTCAACATTCTCGTGTAGCACCCATCCACCATCTGAGTGAGTTTCTTGGTCAGTGGGAGCCCCTACACGGACACACTGGAAGAGGAAGACCAAGGTTAACGTATGTTGATGCTTTAAGGACAGACACTGGTCTGTTGGAGACACAGGACATGGCAGCGATAATGAGGGACAGAGACCACTGGGACTATAAATATAACACACACATACATATATCATCATTTAACGTCCATCTTCCACGCTAGGACGGGTTAGGCAGGTTTGTACCATTTAGAGGTAAGTTGGGTCGGGTCTCTCTCATACAGGACTGTTTCCAGCTGGTTTTCTACGGCTGGATGCCCTTCCTTATATATATATATACATATATATATATATATATAGATATATATATATGATGATAGCTAATAAGCTTGAAACTAGTACATGGTTCCTTTGTCAGTGTTGAACAAAAGGGCAACGATGGTTGCTAAACACTGTATGGCTTAATTCGGTATGTTTGTTTACAAACACACCGATCATTATAATAAATGTTCGGTAAATCCATACGTACATATATATATGTGTGCATGTATGTATATATATACATACTACTGTACGTCTGTATACATGTGTGTATGTACATATACACACATGTATACAGAGATCTAGGAGAATTCTAGGCAG
>OZ024765.1:5101624-5134124 GCA_964016885.1 Eledone cirrhosa | reverse complement strand
GGAAACCATACCTTATCAGTTGAACGGCGATAAATTTGTTTTGCAAGGTTTTTGATATGAAATCGTGTGTCGAAACAAATATTGTTATACTTGGGGAGGGTCATATTGTTGTAATAATATTGCCAGAAATAATAACAGAACACACTCACTGTTTGGTTGGTTTTCGTTTCTGTATCTTTTATATCTCTATAGTTAATTTATTTGGCAATCAACGTTTATCATTGATTGACCAACGGTTAAAAATACAGATATATATATATATAGTCTATCAAATATAAATATATATATATAGTAATAATAATAAATGTGAAGATTAAAATCCAAAGAGGACTCGATAAGGATAATATATATATAAAATATATAAAACGGTAGAGCAAATATTTATTAAAATAACAGATTAAAGTTTAAGCAAAGAATCGCTGCTTTCACCCTTAACGGGATATTCCGAAGATCCCGTTAAGGGCGAAAGCAGCGATTCTTTGCTTAAACCTTAATCTGTTATTTTAATAAATAAATATATATGTTGTTTACCTATGTTGTTTAAATAAATATATATGTTGTTTACCTCTAAATGGGACTCGTCAAACCCATGCTAGCGTGGAAGATGGATGTTAATCAATGATGTAGATATATATATATGTATAAAAGGGTAAAGACCCCACTTTGGTCACGAGTGACCATGGGAGTTGCACATAGAAAGTTTCCCTCCGAGGCACAAATCCGGGCAAGGTTATTTGAGGAAGACCAGCAGTCACGCATACATACCAGTCTCCTCTCTACTGACGTAGTCCAAGGGAAAAGTAATGGCTGATACAGCTTGGTACCAGTGACGTCGCAACTCATTTCTACAGCTGAGTGAAAAGGAGCAACGGGAAATAGTGTGTCTTGCTCAAGAACACAACACAAAGCACAGCCAGAGGATCAAACTAACAACTTTAGGATTGTAAGCCCAACACTCTAACCACAAAACCATGCGCCTTCACACACACACAATCATCATCATCATTTCATTTTACGTCCGCTTTTACCTGCTTGCAAGGGTGGGACGGGAACTGATTCTGGCTTGATTTCTACAGCTGGATGCCCTTCCTAACACCAACCTCATTTACAGTGAGTGCTGGGTGCTTTTTTGCTGTGGCACCTCCATGACCAATTTGCAGTGGAATGATAGGGACCCCAGTCCCTATCATCTCATTTCTACAGCTGAGTAAACTAGAGCAATGTGAAATAAAGTGTCTTGTTCAAGGAAACAACACATCACCTGGTCTGAGAATTGAACTCACAACCTTTCGATTGCAAGGCTAATGCTCTAACCACTAAGCCATGTGCCTCCATACATATATATATATATATATATACACATACATATATACATACAATACATACGGTAAAAACCTCCCAATCCACACTGTAAACGTAGTTGGTGTTAGGAAGGGCATCAAGCCGTAGAAAACCTGCCACAGTCCTACACGAGCAAGACAACCAATCTTGCTTCAAGTGGGACAATTCCCATCTAAACCCATGCTAGTGTGGAAGATAGACATTAAACGATGATGGTGTTATTAGTTCACTATTTTCACTGGTAAGATAAGATAAATTCTATGCACTCTTTTCAGTCCTTCTTTCTTCAGGAGTGAAAGGAAACCAGATAAATAAAGGCCAGTTTCCAGTAGCAGAGCATTTACAATTCAAAATTCAAGAAAATATATTTATTTATTTTTATTTACATATTTATACATTTTTAATTATATTTATTTTATTTTATTTGACTTCATAAATATTTTTTTTTATAATTAGCATTTATTTCATTATTTTGTTTAAGCACCATGAAATAAAAAAAAAAAAAATAAAAAAATTAAAATCATTTTTATTAAATTTAAATTCAGTCAAATGGTTGGCATTGGGAAAGGCATCCAGCAGTAGAAACTGTACCAAAATGGAACATATGAACAATGATGTGGTCCTCTGATCACAACAGCCCATCCGACCCATGCCAGCATGGTAAATGATGATAAAATGAGGATTATATATATATTTATATATAAAATAATCAGGGTTTAATAACATCGGTAAAGGGTCGGACGCCATGTTCTGACGCATAGAGTTACTGCCCTTGCCATTCTGAGTTCAAATCCCGCCGAGGTTAACTTTGCCTTTCATCCTTACGGGAGTCGATAAAATAAAGTACCAGTAACGCACTGGGGGTAATTTGCTGGCCTTGTGCCAAAAGTAGAAACAATTATTTCATAGAATTACGAATGTTTCTTTCAATACAGAAGGAAGAACCATTTTACTCCTCTGAACTGAATTCCTCACCATCATTAAATAAAACACAAAAGATAATCATTTAACAACGACATGTCCGAACATCTCCAAATCTTGAATATTGTGAGGGTAACATTAAAACTTATGATTCTGAGGATCTCAGTGCAGAGGAATAAAATGGTACTTCTGTATTTGAAAGAAACATTCATAAATCTATTAAATATATGTAACTAAACCCTGGTTATATTATTCATTTTATATATATACATATATATAATCATATATAATCATATATGTTGTTAGATACATGTATACAAACACACACACACACACACACACTATATATATATATATATAATCATATATATGTTGTTAGATACATGTATATAAACACACACACACACACTATATATATATATATATATTATATATATACATAAACATGCCCCCACACCCTCCCACTGTATATAAACACACACACACACACATATATATATATATATACACATATATATATATACACATAAACATGCCCCAACACCCTCCCTCTGCAAAGTGGACTTGGCGGTGCCACGGCAAAAAAGCACCCAGGCCACACTGTAAAGTGATCATGTAGGTGCCACAGTAGAAATGCACCCAGCCCACACTGTAAAGTGGATGTGGAGGTGCCACGGAAAAAAAAGCACCTAGCGCTGACTGTAAATGAGGTTGGTGTTAGGAAGGGCATCCAGCTGTAGAAATCAAGCCAGAATGAGTTCCCATATGAGCAAGACAAGGTCAGCCGACCAGACACTGCCCACAACAGGACAACCCGTCTAACCCATGCTAGCGTGGAAGAACGGACGTAAAACGGTGATGATGATGATGATAAACACACACATATATATAAAAACACACACATATATATCATCATCATCGTTTAACGTCCATCTTCCATGCAAGCGTGGAAGATGGATGTTAAACGATGATGATGATATATATAAAATGATGATGTCATCATCATCAACGTTTAACGTCCGTGTTCCACGCTTGCATGGGTTTGGACGGGGGTAGTCCCACTTGAGGCAAGAGTGATTGTCTTGCTCGCATAGGACTGTCTGGCAGGTTTTCTACAGTTGGATGCCCTTCCTAATACCAACCACATTTACAGTGTGGGTCTGGGAGGTTTTTACCGTGTTGCCTACACGGCCACATTACAGCGTGGACTGTGTGTTTTTTTGTCGTGACACCTACACGATCTCATTTGTTTCGGCCTCGATGGCGCGGCACCAACATAACTTTACATAGAACGGGGTGGTGTGGATGGGGTGGGGGTGGTGGTGGTGGGACGGGGTGTATTTTGTTAGAGATGCCTACTGGCTGGAGTAGGTTTTACTATATATTTAGGTAAGGCGGGTCTTCTCTGTTACTGAGTACCGCCAAAGGTCTCAGTCCAGTGACATTGTCTTGGAGAGGTGTAAGTGTGTGATGTCGGAGTTTATCAGCTCGTCCCAGGTTTTTCTAGGTCTGCCTATTCCGTGGCTACCGTCTATCTTTATTGCCCTGCACTTTGTTATACAGCTATCGACTTTCATGCGCATCACGTGTCCATACCAACGTAGCCTTCTCTCGAGTAAACAACATATATATATATATTATATATATACATAAACATGCCCCCACACCCTCCCACTGTATATAAACACACACACACACACACACACACATATATATATATATATATATATATATATACACATAAACATGCCCCAACACCCTCCCTCTGCAAAGTGGACTTGGAGGTGCCACGGCAAAAAAGCACCCAGGCCACACTGTAAAGTGATCATGTAGGTGCCACGGTAGAAATGCACCCAGCCCACACTGTAAAGTGGATGTGGAGGTGCCACGGAAAAAAAAGCACCTAGCACTGACTGTAAATGAGGTTGGTGTTAGGAAGGGCATCCAGAATGAGTTCCCGTATGAGCAAGACAAGGTCAGCCGACCGGACACTGCCCACAACAGGACAACCCGTCTAACCCATGCTAGCGTGGAAGAACGGACGTAAAACGGTGATGATGATGATGATAAACACACACACGCATATATATCATCATCATCGTTTAACGTCCATCTTCCATGCAAGCGTGGAAGATGGACGTTAAACGATGATATATATAAAATGATGATGTGTATATATATATATATATATATAGAGAGAGAGAGAGAGAGAGCGAGAGAGCGAGAGAGAGAGAGAGAGAGAGAGAGAGAGAGAGATACATATTCCTTAGACACGAATACTCTTAACTTAATTCTCAGGGAGATTCAGTTTGTCGCAGTGAGTGACAAAATCGACTCTTTGAATTACAAATACAACTCATTTTTGCCAGTTGAGTGGACTGGAAAAATGTGAAATAAAGTGTCTTGCTCAAGGACTTGAACTCAAACATACTAACCACTAAGACATGCACCTTCACATATGTTAATATATAACCTAGTTTAATAAAAAGTATAAAGGGCAAAGCCCCGCTTCGGTCACGTATGACCATGGGATTTGCACCAAGAAAGTTCCTCTCTGAGGCAAGATGGTTTGTGGAAGACCAGCAGTCAACCATACATACCAGTCTCCCCTCTCCAGGCCACCGATGATAGCCAAGGGAAAGGCAATGGCTGATACCAGTCAACCATACATACCAGTCTCCCCTCTCCAGGCCACCGATGATAGCCAAGGGAAAGGCAATGGCTGATACCAGTCAACCATACATACCAGTCTCCCCTCTCCAGGCCACCGATGATAGCCAAGGGAAAGGCAATGGCTGATACCAGTCAACCATACATACCAGTCTCCCCTCTCCAGGCCACTCATGATAGCCAAGGGAAAGGCAATGGCTGATACCAGTCAACCATACATACCAGTCTCCCCTCTCCAGGCCACCGATGATAGCCAAGGGAAAGGCAATGGCTGATACCAGTCAACCATACATACCAGTCTCCCCTCTCCAGGCCACCGATGATAGCCAAGGGAAAGGCAATGGCTGATACCAGTCAACCATACATACCAGTCTCCCCTCTCCAGGCCACCGATGATAGCCAAGGGAAAGGCAATGGCTGATACCAGTCAACCATACATACCAGTCTCCCCTCTCCAGGCCACTGATGATAGCCAAGGGAAAGGCAATGGCTGATACCAGTCAACCATACATACCAGTCTCACCTCTCCAGGCCACCGATGATAGCCAAGGGAAAGGCAATGGCTGATACAGCTTGGCACCAGTGACATCACAACTCATTTCTACAGCTGAGTGAACTGGTGTAACGTGAAATAAAGTGTCTAAAATACACATCGCAAAGCCTGACCTGAGAATCAAACTCAGAGTGTCGTGATTGTAAGCCCAACACTCTAACCACTGAGCCTTGCGCCTTCATGACCTAATTTAATAAATAGTTGATATTTACTTTGTTTTGAAGGTGGTTTGGTCAGGGTAGGGTTAAATAGCAGAAGTGTTTCCACAGTTCAACTAAATAAGTTGATATAAACTTAGCTTGTCTCTTAACATCCTGTAATAATTTAGCAGCTTCACCTTCCTGAGTGGTAACCATGCCTTCCCTACTACCCTGTCCACATCTTTTCCCCCCCCAAGCCCCTCCACCCTCCCCAGTCCTCACTGTGTTGTGTCGGTGTCGTAACAAAGGTGCCCAGTCCACACTGTAAAGTGATTCTGTAGGTGTCACAGCAAAAAGTACCCAGCACACACTGTAAATGGAAGGGCATCCAGCTGCAGAAAAGCAGCCCCAAAACACCCAGCCCACACTGTAAAGTGGACGTGTAAAAGACAGCAAAAAGTACCCAGTACACACTGAAGTGGTTGTGTGGGAGACACAGCAAAAAGTACCCAGCACTCACTGTAAACGTGGTTGCCGTTAGGAAGAGCATCCAGCTGTAGAAAACCAGCCAGAAACTCTCCTATATGACACGGTCACCCGTCCCAACTTGCCTCTAAATGAGACAAACCCATCTAACCCATGCTAGCATGGAAGATAGATGTTAATCGACGACGACGATGATAATATCTAAAAACAGGTTTGTTAATTCAAACGCGGACAGATTGTTGTGAAAATCTGTAGTATGAGAGTAAAGACTTAATGTGATGCAGTCATAGTGTTGTTTTAAACATTTCAAGAACGTTTCGTTAATTCAAATGTTTATAGTATCTTTACTAGTGGACAGATTGGTGTGAAAATTTACAGTATTACAGTAAAGACTTTAATATTTAATGTGATGTAGTCAGTGTTGTTTTGTACTAAATGTTTATAGTATCTTTACTAGTGGACAGATTGTAGTGAAAATTTACAGTATTACAGTAAAGACTTTAATATTTAATGTGATGTAGTCAGTGTTGTTTTGTACTAAATGTTTATAGTATCTTTACTAGTGGACAGATTGTAGTGAAAATTTACAGTATTACAGTAAAGACTTTAATATTTAATGTGATGTAGTCATAGTGTTGTTTTGTACTAAATGTTTATAGTATCTTTACTGGTAGACAGATTGTTGTGAAAATTTACAGTATTACAGTAAAGACTTTAATATTTAATGTGATGTAGTCAGTGTTGTTTTGTACTAAATGTTTATAGTATCTTGACTAATGGACGGATTGTTGTGAATATTTACAGTATTACAGTAAAGACTTTAATATTTAATGTAATGTAGTTATAGTGTTGTTTTGTACTAAATGTTTATAGTATCTTTACTGGTGGACAGATTGTTGTGAATATTTACAGTATTACAGTAAAGACTTTAATATTTAATGTGATGTAGTCATAATGTTGTTTTGTACTAAATGCTTATAGTATCTTTACTGGTGGACAGACTGTTGTGAATGTTTGCAATGTTAGAGTAAAGACTTTAACTGTTAATGTCATGCAGTCAGTGTTGTTTTGTACTTTTCAAGAATGTTTTGCTAAAATGATTTCATAGTGTTTGTTAATTGAAATGTTTACAGTATCTTTACAGTATCTTTACTAGGGGACAGATTGTTGTGAACATTTGCAGTATTAGAGTAAAAACCTTTATGTTTAATGTGATGCAGTAATAGTTCTATTTAGTTCTTTTCAACAATGTCTAGCAAATGTGGTTTGTTAACTCAGATAACCCATGCTAGCATGGAAAATGAACATTAAACGATGATGATGATGATGATTATAGTATATTTACTCCTTATTAGGGAATTAGTTTTGTTTTGTTTAATTTTTCAAATTTTTTTTTTTAGTTTTTGTTACAAACTTCTTCCACACAAAAGCCACACTGTCCCATCTTTGATGTTCTCTTAATGTGAGCCCTGTGTGGCTGATAAAGAAATCATTATTATTATTATTACTAGAAACGAGATGACTCGGTAGAGGCACTAGAGCAGAAGATGAAATGCTTAACAGTATGAGTTCAAAAATCCATTGAGGTCATCTTTACCCTTCATCCTTACAGGCTCGATAAAATAAAGTACCAGTAATATACTGATGTCGATTTAATCGACTTTCTCCAAAATTGCTGGCCTTGTGCCTAAATTAGAAACTATTATTTATTATTACTACTACTACTACTACTAGGATTGCCACCCTTCTTGTCTGCACTGTTTGTTGCCGAAGAAATCCCCACAGTCAGGGGCATACTACTGTTGTTGTTGTTGTTGTCATTATTATTATTACCATTATCAATGTCTCTGTTAATGATTTTGTTAATACTACTACCATTACTACCATTACTACTACTACTACTACTAATTTCAGTGGAGCAAGAATTGGATGACAAAGACTTGTTGAGTTCTGGTTTTTGTTCTGAAGGATCCTGGGTAAGAGAGGAGATTTCCAAGGTGAGATTTCCAATGGAGAATTCCTCCGATGCTACTTTCGTTTCAACAGCAGCGTTGTCTGACGAGAAGAGACGCGTGGCGCCACCACCATTTGTTTCACCGGTTGTGCTAGAGCCATCAGGGGCTGGTAAGGAGGTCATAGGTGTAGATGTGGGTGTGGGCGTGGCGGTGTTAGCTGTAGGCGTGGCGGTGTTAGGTGTGGGCGTGGCGGTGTTAGGTGTGGGCGCGGCGGTGTTAGCTGTGGGCGTGGCGGTGTTAGGTGTGGGCGTGGCGGTGTTAGGTGTGGGCGTGGCGGTGTTAGGTGTGGGCGCGGCGGTGTTAGCTGTAGGCGCGGCGGTGTTAGCTATGGGCGTGGCGGTGTTAGGTGTGGGCGTGGCGGTGTTAGGTGTGGGCGTGGCGGTGTTAGGTGTGGGCGTGGCGGTGGTAGGTGTGGGCGTGCTGGTGGTAGGTGTGGGTGTGGCGGTGTTAGATGTGGGTGTGGCGGTGTTAGGTGTGGGTGTGGTGGTTGTGTTGGATGTGGCCTTGACCGTGTTGGACATGGGCGTGACCGTGTTGGACGTGGGCGCGACCATGTCAGATGTGGGTGTGGCAGTGTCCGATGTAGGTGCGACAGTGTCTGATGTGGCAGTATCTGATGTGGGCGTGGCTGTGTTAGATGTGGGCGTGGCTGTGTTAGATGCGGGCGTGGCTGGGTTAGATGCGGGCGTGGTAGTGTTAGATGCGGGCGTGGTTGTGTTAGATGCGGGTGTGGTAGTGTTAGATGCGGGCGTGGTAGTGTTAGATGCGGGCGTGGTTGTGTTAGATGCGGGCGTGGTTGTGTTAGATGCGGGCGTGGTAGTGTTAGATGCGGGCGTGGTAGTGTTAGATGCGGGCGTGGCTGTGTTAGATGCGGGCGTGGTAGTGGTCGTGTTAGATGTGGGCGTGGTCGTGTTAGATGTGGGCGTGGTCGTGTTAGATGTGGGCGTGGTCGTGTTAGATGTGGGCGTGGCTGTGTTAGATGCGGGCGTGGTAGTGGTCGTGTTAGATGTGGGCGTGGTCGTGTTAGATGTGGGCGTGGTCGTGTTAGATGTGGGTGTGTCTTTCTTGAAGCCAACATCTGCTGCTGCTGGTTCCTTACTGGTGTCTCCACCGTTGACACTGGAAGGACTAACACTGGTGGTGGTGGTGGTGGTGGTGGTCTCGGTAGTTGTGGCAGTGTTGGATGCAGCAGCAGTGTTTTTCGAGTGGAAGGGTATCGTGTTCACTGGGTTGTATACGGGGACGGGAGGCATTGCGGGAAGAATGCACTCCACTTCATCCAACATTGGACATATCTTCAGCTTCTCCATTAGCTGGGCCAGTTTCTGGGCCTTACGCATCTCGTTCTGGTAGATTATTGTGTAGAGGTGTTCGGTGAGGTGTTCCTTCAGTTCAGCCTTGCGGAACATCTCCAGTTTGACTTTCACAAATTCCTTCTCGGCCTTCTCGTAGCGTTTCCTAGGAAAGAGAGAGAGAAAAGATTGGAGGGGGAAGAAGAGAAGGCGGTGTATATGAAGGAGGTGTAAATATATATATATATATATATATATATATATATATATATATATATATATATATATGTATATATATATATATATATATATGTCAACATGAATGGACCTGTTATTTTTATCTAAAGACATTTTTTCCAATTCCAACCCGCCCGTCCCCTCAATCTATCTTATTTCTCATTCTTTCTTCTGAAGGACTAGCGTCCGAAACGTTAAGACCCTCTTCCTGCTATTTCAAGCGTTAACCTAATATATACCTTCCATATACTGTACCGATTGTGTTGATATTTCTGTTTACATTTTACATATATCAATTCAATTCAATTCAATTCATTTTACGTCTGCTTTTCCCTGCTTGCAAGGGTGGGACGGGAACTGGTTCTGGCTTGATTTCTACAGCTGGAAGCCCTTCCTAACACCAACCTCATTTACAGTGAGTGCTGGGTGCTTTTTTGCCGTGGCACCTCCACGACCACTTTGCAGTGGAATGATATGGACCCCAGTCCCTATCATCTCATTTCTACAGCTGAGTAAACTAGAGCAATGTGAAATAAAGTGTCTTGCTCAAGGAAACAACACATCACCCGGTCTGAGAATTGAACTCACAACCTTTCGATTGCAAGGCCAATGCTCTAACCACTAAGCCATGTGCCTCCATATATATATATATATATATATATATATATATATATATATATATATATATAAACGTGGTTAGTGTTAGGAAGGGCATCCAGCCGTAGAAAACCCGCCAGATAGTCCTATACGAACAAGACAACCAATCTTGCCTCAAGTGGGAAAATTCCTGTCCAAACCATGCAAGCGTGGAAGATGGGCGTTAAACGATGATATAATAATAATAATAATAATAATGAAATTATTGTGTACAGTGCTCAGGTGCACTACAACTCATCAAAGGTGCATGTATAGTACATAGAATAATGATGATGGTGATGATATATATAACAGAGTTTTGTAGCTTGCTGGAAGCATTCTTTAATATGAGACACAAATTTTAATTTTGAAGACCAACACAATGTGTTATTAAGAATGTTAAATTGCCAAGATAACAAAAGAATCTTACCTCAGCAAATTTAACGATCCCAAATATTTTCGTGTTTAAAAACCCTTAATCAAGAGAGTAACCCTATGAGAGACTTGTTTTAAGTTAAATGAAATGAAAAGACATTAAAATTTCAAACGTGAGTGTTGTGAAATGTATGATATATATGTGTGTGTGAATGTATGTGTGTGCATAAATATAAGTTTATGTAGTGAAAGGTGTGTGCAAATATGTATATAATAAAATGAGAAAAACGTGTGTGTGTGTGTGTGAATCTAAGTGTGTTTGCCTAATGAAGACATAGATATAATTTGAAAGAAAGAATGAAACTGGCCATTATGATGTTGGAATCTAGGCTTTTATCCCTTTAATGTTCAAACTGGCCAGAATTCTCTACCTTTTTTGTTGAAACTGGCTGTAACTGGTCGTTCAAACTGATGTTGAGGTATTGTTCTCAAAATAAATACTTTCAAAATCTCATAGATTCGATATTATGTGAGGTAAAGCCTTTACCATGAAAATATAATAGTATATATAGAGTAATGTAAATGTTATGTGAGATATTATGTGAGGTAAAGCCTTTACCATGAAAATACAATAGTATATATAGAGTAATGTAAATGTTATGTGAGATATTATGTGAGGTAAAGCCTTTACTGTGAAAATATAATAGTATATATAGAGTAATGTAAATGTTATGTGAGATATTATGTAAGGTAAAGCCTTTACTGTGACAATACAATAGTATATATAGAGTAATGTAAATGGTATGTGAGATATTATGTGAGGTAAAGCCTTTACTGTGAAAATACAATAGTATATATAGAGTAATGTAAATGGTATGTGAGATATTATGTGAGGTAAAGCCTTTACTGTGACAATACAATAGTATATATAGAGTAATGTGAATGTTATGTGAGATATTATGTGAGGTAAAGCCTTTACTGTGACAATACAATAGTATATATAGAGTAATGTGAATGTTATGTGAGATATTATGTGAGGTAAAGCCTTTACTGTGACAATACAATAGTATATATAGAGTAATGTAAATGTTATGTGAGATATTATGTGAGGTAAAGCCTTTACTGTGACAATACAATAGTATATATAGAATATATATTACAGTGATCGCTGCCAGAAATGAATTCAAAAGGGGTAAGAATCATCACGTGGCCATATATATTACGCTTTTTAACATTAAATTATTAATAACAATATACCGTATTTGCCAGCCTATAATTTACATTATGTTTTGATGTTTATAGGAATCTTTATGGAGCACGTCCAATATTCGCAGTGTTTCATTGTTTGGGGGTGCTCTAGGAATGTAACTCCTGGGAATACCTGGGGACAACTGTATATATATGTGTGTGCGTGTGTGTGTGTATGTGTGTGTGTGTGTATGTGTGTGTTTTGTACATACTGAGCTTCGAGGTAGTCTAAACTGGAGGACTCAATTTTATCTCGAATGATAGATACATCAGCCGAAAGGAGGTCGTCAAGTCGAGAGAGGTCTTTCTGTAGCTTGGTCAACAGCACAGTTTCAGTTTCAGCCTTCTCCCATCTGTGAAGTCAAGGAAAAAATAAAATAAAAGCATAACTAAAGAGTGAACTAAAGAGTGAACCAAGCCACAAAGCCCACCCAGTCAGAGCTTTTAGTGTTAATTACCTAAAGTTTAAGCCTAGAGGCTCTAAGTCACATGCCAATAAAACTGGGGTACACTTTGGTCTTATAAGCCACTTTAAAGAGAAGGAAGTTTCAAGGAATAGAAGTTTCAAGGAATAGAAGTTTCAAGGAATAGAAGTTTCAAGGAATAGAAGTTTCAAGGAATAGAAGTTTCAAGGAATAGAAGTTTCAAGGAATAGAAGTTTCAAGGAATAGAAGTTTAAAGGAATAGAAGGAAGTTTAAAGAGAAGGAAGTTTAAAGAGAAGGAAGTTTAAAGGGATGGAAGTTTCAAGGAATAGAAGTTTAAAGAAAAGGAAGTTTAAAGGAAAGGAAGTTTAAAGGAAAGGAAGTTTAAAGGAAAGGAAGTTTAAAGGGATGGAAGTTTAAAGGGATGGAAGTTTAAACGGATGGAAGTTCAAAGGGATGGAAGTTTAAAGGGATGGAAGTTTCAAGGAAAGGAAGTTTAAAGGAAAGGAATTTTCAAGGAATAGAAGTTTAAAGGGATAGAAGTTTAAAGTTGAAAGGAAAGGAAGTTTAAAGAGAAGGAAGTTTAAAGGGAAGGAAGTTTAAAGGGATGGAAGTTTAAAGGGATGGAAGTTTAAAGGGATGGAAGTTTAAAGGGATGGAAGTTTAAAGGGATGGAAGTTTAACCTTTTATCATTTAAACTGGCCATATCTGGCCAAAATTCTCTCACCTTTTTCTGTTCAAACTGGCTGTAACGGGCCACTCATACTGATGTTAAGGTGTTATTCTTAAAATAAATAATATCAAAATCTCATAGATTCGATATTATGTGAGATAGTTATGTAAGGTAAAGCCTTTACCACAAAACTACAGTAGTATATATAATGTAAATGCTAAAGAGTTAAAGGATGTTTAAAGGGAAGGAAGTTTAAAGAAAAGGAAGAGTGAAACTTACCGATCTTTAATGGCTTCAGCTAGGTAATTTTTTGTTTGTTTGTTCTTTTCCTCAATAAGTTTTTGTTGGTGTTGGAATTTCTCAATCTGGCTTAGCTCTCGACTGCAAGGAATTTGGACAACACAATGAAACAAAATAGTAACTTTATCACCATCACCACCATGACACCTACATAACCACTTTACAGTGTGGACTGGGTACTTTTTGTCATGACACCTACATGACCACTTTACAGTGTGGATTGGGTGCTTTTTTGTTATGACACCTACATGACCACTTTACAGTGTGGACTGGGTACTTTTTGTCATGATACCTACATGACCACTTTACAGTGTGGACTGGGTGTTTTCTGTCATGACACCTACATGACCACTTTACAGTGTGGACTGGGTGCTTTTTGTCATGACCACTTTACAGTGTGGACTGGGTGCTTTTTGTCATGACACCTACATGACCACTTTACAGTGTGGACTGGGTGCTTTTTGTCATGAACCCACATGACCACTTTACAGTGTGAGCTCTTTGTTGCAACTTCCCAGCTGGACACAGACACACAGACACACACACTATGTAATGACAGACCAATAGAAAGTAGATAAAAATGAAATAATTACTTTAATGCCTCTGTGTCATCCAGTTCTCGACAAGGAACTTCCTCCAGTGATGTCGCTAACGGATCCACGCCCACTTCAAGATCCAGGGTCTCTTCTGAAGTACCAATATCATGAGAGGTCACAGTTGTCGTGATTTCTGCAGTGTAAGAATTCTGCAGCCTGCTGTGTTGTTCTGCTGAAGATTTGGAGTTTTTCAGAACTGACTTTGGTGGGGTTTGAGCTCTTTTGGATTTGTTCTGTGCATTTGGTCCCTCTTTCGGTCTTCCAAGTGAACCATTCTCTCCATTGAACAGGCTGGCTGGGCTTAACATCTCATCTACTGGCATCACTTGTACAACATCGCTCAATGTAACACGCTTTTTGGGGCTGGATAGAGTTCGATCTTTTGGGGCTTTGTTTTTCTGTTTGCCAAAACTAGCTTGCTTCTTAGCAAGCCCATGGGAATTAGTCTCTGGTGGTGGTCCTGGTAACATTGAGAGAGACAGAGAGAGAAAAAAGGAGAGAAAGAAGAAGGGGAATAAAACAATAAAAAAAATATGTTAACCCTAAACTGGCCATATCCGGCCAACATTCTCTTATTTCTTTCTGTTTGCACGTTTATATTGATACAACAACCACAGTAACACGCTTTTCCAGCGCATCTCCCTTACCATCCTCCAGGGAAACACCTCCTTCCTGTCCGCCAGGGCTGCGGGGAGACCAGCACGTGGGACCCTACTTGCACACCATACGGAGAGATGGGGAGGGTGAGAGATGGGGGGCGGTGACAGTGGGAGTTCGGCTCTTCCACATTCAGACCATATCTTTGTGGCCCTAGTGCAGTAACGAAATCAGTGATTCATCTCAATAGTATATATAATTGTTTCTACTTATGGCACAAGGCCAGCAATTACCCCAGTGCATTACTGGTACTTTATTTTATCGACCTCATAAGGACGAAAAGCAAAGTTAACCTCGGCCGGATTTGAACTCAGAGCGTAAAGGGGCGTAACTCTATGCTGCAAAGCATGGCATCCGACCCTCTACCGATACTGCCAATACATTGGATGTTGAATAATAGTTTGACATATGTGAGGTCATTAAGTATAAAATGTCCTGTTTCGAATTGAAAGTGCATAAGGAAATCGGATATTTCATACTTAATAACATAATAATATGTATGAGACATTTCAAAGAAGGTGGATGGTCACGGTTGGAACGACTTTCATAATAGATCTGATTCATTTGTAATGAATAGCGCTTCAGTGATTTTGTTTTCTTAATTAGTCTGATTCACAGATTTATTTCTAGGGAATGATGCTTGTGAAGAGTTCTTGTGAGTACTACACCAGGATACACCCTTCAGTGAAATTGTGTATATGTGTGTCTGTGTGTGTGTGTGTGTATATATATGGTGTTAGGAAGGGCATCCAACCAGTGTATCAATGCCAAAACAATTGAGCACAGCAACAAATATATAGGAACAACATTTTTTTTATATATATATATATATATGGCTTAGTGGTTAGAGCATTGGCCTTGTAATTGAAAGGTTGTGAGTTCAATTCTCAGACCGGGTGATGTGTTGTTTCCTTGAGCAAGACACTTTATTTCACATTGCTCCAGTTTACTCAGCTGTAGAAATGAGATGATAGGGACTAGGGTCCCTATCATTCCACTGTAAAGTGGTCGTGGAGGTGCCATGGCAAAAAGCACCCAGTACTCACTGTAAATGAGGTTGGTGTTAGGAAGGGCATCCAGCTGTAGAAATCAAGCCAGAATCAGTTCCCGTCCCACCCTTGCAAGCAGGGAAAAGTGGACGTAAAATGAAATGATGATGATGATATATATACATATATATATATATATATATATATATATATATATATAAGGAAGTGTGGTAAGGAACCTGATAGACCATAACGCACCAGAGTACTCAATACTTAGGGTAATAGGAAAATGTTCAAGACCCCGACGGCAGAGCTCAAGCCGTTTCGACGGATATTTCTGAAATAGCCATCGAAACGGCTTGAGCTCTGCCGTCGGGGTCTTGAACATTTTCCTATATATATATACATACATACATACACATACATACATATATAGATATATACTCACGTACATATAGACACAGACATATACACACATACATATACATAGATATATACTCACATATACACATATACATAGATATATACTCACATATACACATATATATAGATATATAATTACATATATACATATATACACACACATATATATAGATATATACTCACATATATACATACATACATATACACACACATATACATACATACACTCATATACATATATACACACACACATACTCATGTATACACGCACACACACGTATACATACATACACTCACATGTATACATACACACTCACATGTACACATACACACACGTATACATACACACACACACGTGTGTGTGTGTGTGTGTGTGTGTGTGTGTGTGTGTGTGTGTGTGTGTGTGTGTGTGTGTGTGTGTGTGTGTGTGTGTGTGTGTGTGTGTGTGTGCGTGTGTGCGTGCGTGCGTGCGTGCGTGCGTGCGTGTGTGTGTGTGTAGAAACATATTACACACTTTGACAGGTCCTAATATTAACATAATTACATACATACATGCGTAAGTATATATATATATATATATTAAAATAACAGATTAAAGTTTAAGCATATATGGGCATCCACTGATGAGTTTATAAGAGCCCGCTTGTGTATAAAACTATGAATTATATACAAGTTTCTACATAACCTGGAAATTATTTATCCGAAATTGTAGAAATCTTATAACGAAACGGCCGTCTGGGAGGAAAGAGATATTTATTTAATAATGTCTCATATAATATAATACAACCAGCTATCCACGAAATACTGATTAGTTAGCACCCCAAACACTAAACTGGGAGCTATATCCTAATGTTTGTTGAGTGAGATGGAGTTGGTCGGAGTATCGCTCTAGCGATACTCCGACCAATTCCATCTCACTCAACAAACATTAGGATATAGCTATATATATATATATATATATATATATATATATATATATATACCCTGTTTATATACTACCAATAAAGATTCTACCTTTGTTTCCGAAGAAGACAGTCTGACCGAACCTATATACGAGGTCTAATAGTAGACAGTTCTCTAACTGTTATAGATCAGTCAATATGTCAATATGATCAACCCTCCGAAACGATCGTAAAACAATGACATGAATAGGTAAAATAACTCGACTTTGTTATTATTTTCATTGTTATATTAATACCTGATATATATATATATATATATATATATATATTTATATATACACACGTCATTACAGGCGCGTATACATGTCTGACATGTATGTATAAATGATTAAGTGATTTAAAAAACAAAACTTTTGAAATGAGATGACAACTTCAGGAAACACACACACACACTCTTTCTCTCACACACACACATTCTCCCCCCTCTCTCTCTCTCGCATACACACATTCTTTCTTTCTCTCTCTCTCTCTCACACCCTTTTACATTCTATTACACACGTTGACACGTTTTATATATATATATATATATATATAGTATATATATACTTCGGTTATACTCATTATTAGTATTATCATATATATAAATCTATATGTATATACAAAATATATATGTATGTATATATATATATGTGTGTGTGTGTGTGTGTGTATATAAATAGGTGTGTATATATATATATATATATGTATGTATATATAATAAAATATCCCCAATAAAAACTGGCCAGTAATTAATGAAACGAAACGAAAAGTAAACAATTTATAATTAAAATATAATCAAAGAATTATAAAGAACTTTAATTAAAATATATATATACCTGTCCCAGTTTTAGGTAGAGGGTAAGAAAGTTTTCTTAGATCGTCTTCGGTAAAGCCACCCCAGTCAGCCATTATTTCACTGGCTCTCCTTCAACTTTTCCCTCATTCATTTACTCTGTCTCTCTCTTCCCTTCATACTGCTTACTCTATCTCTCTCTTCCCTTCATACTGCTTACTCTATCTCTCTCCCCCTCCCTTTACATCGCTTACAGTACTTCTCTTACTCTATCACCCTCGCCACTAACGTTATCTCTCTTTCCCCCTCCCTCACATTGCTTACTGTATCTCTCCCCCTCCCCCTCACATTGCTTACTGTATCTCTCTTCCCCCCCCTCTCATTACATCGCTTACAGTACTTCTCTTACTCTATCACCCTCGCCACTAACGTTATCTTTCTTTTTCTCCTCCCCCTCACATTGCTTACTGTATCTCTCTTTCCCCCCCCTCTCATTACATCGCTTACAGTACTTCTCTTACTCTATCACCCTCGCCACTAACGTTATCTTTCTTTTTCTCCTCCCCCTCACATTGCTTACTGTATCTCTCTTTCCCCCCCCCTCTCATTACATCGCTTACAGTACTTCTCTTACTCTATCACCCTCGCCACTAACGTTATCTTTCTTTTTCTCCTCCCCCTCACATTGCTTACTGTATCTCTCTTTCCTCCCCCCTTTACATCGCTTACAGTACTTCTCTTACTTCGCCACTAACGTTATCTCTCTTTTTCTCCCTCTCACATTGCTTACTCTTTCTCTCATTCTCTTCCCCTTACACCGTTTACTCTAGTTCTCTTACTCTGTCATTTTCCTACTCTCTCTTCCTGTCATAGTCACTGACTCTCTCTCTCACTCTCTACCCTATTCTATTTATCTATCTTTTCCTCCTTCACAGACAATCTTCCTCTCATTTTCTCCTTCCCTCTTACTGTCCTATTCTATCGCTATTTCCCCCTCCCTAATAATTTCTATTCCTCTCATACTCCCACTCCCTTTCTGTACTATTCTATCACCATTTCTCTCCCCTTCAGAGTTTGTCTTCCTTCCCTCCCCCTCTCTCACTGTAACTTTTGAGAAAGTTTTAAGAAACTACGAAAACATCTAATCGTCCTGCCACGTCGTTGACCCATTAAAGTTTTAACACACACACACACACACACACGCGTTATTCAATTAATTGTTTCTACATTTAGCACAAGGCCAACAATTTGAAGGGAAGAGGAAAGTCGATTAAATCGATCCCCATATATATAAATCGTATATATGACGATGATCATGATGACGGCTGCAACTCGATTTCGAGTAATGCCATTGATTGATACTTAAGCATGAACATGACGGGTGTGGCTTTTTAGTCCTGCTAGGGCCTTGCCTATGGCCAGCAAGGCCATGCATAGCAAACAATATCACATATCAAGCGGTGCCTCTGCTTGAAGCTGTTTTTAAGCGAGGAAAGGCTTTGCACGGAGCCAATCCCACTCTCTGACCATCAAATACATTTGCCCCACTAGTAGAACTGGTCTACATCATTGGATGCAAACGAAGCGGTAGGTTTTATATCAGAGTGACCTTCTCCAAGAGAGATGTCTTAATGAAGACTAAGAGTCTCTCTCTCCACTATATATATGTATATATATATATGTATATATATATATATGTATATATATATATGTATATATATATATATATGATATAAAACGAAAAATCAGTGATGCATCTGGACTCAATTTATTGTGTGTTACAATTGTTTCGTCGACAGACAGCTCGAGATACGATCATTGTATGGATCTCTCTGATTCTAAATATCACACTCTGCTCTGTAAGAACATAGAGTGCTCAACTGGCATACCGCCTATGGAAGCATCATAGTTACCATTAAACACACACACATATATATATATATAAAATATTAAAAAAATAATGAATAAAACAAAGAAACAGTTCCTTATATTAAACAAAAAAAGTTCATTATTTTGTTTAATATAAAAGTTCATTTTTTTTGTTTAATATAAGGAACTGTTTCTTTGTTTTATTCATTATTGTTTTAATATTTTATCTTGACTCTGTATTCCGTTTATCTTTCACCTAAAGTGATTTTTGAATGCATCTCTTCTTTCCATGATATCCGGATTACATTGAGTTCTTCATACGGATTGGACACTACCGTAAACTTTTGGTAGATTTATCTACATATATATATATATATATATATATAAAAATATAAATATTAATAAAATAGATATTCATTTGATCAATTACATTTTATTATACATATTTCGGATGTACAACAGTACGTCCTCATCAGACAAAATATAATGATACATGACATACCCTGAGATGTTAAATGGATTTAATCAAGGTAGTCATATATATATATATATATATATATATAACGAAGGAGTTGTGGTAAGGAACCAGGTGGACCATAACGCACCAGAGTACTCAATACTTAGGGTAGTAGAGTGGGTAATAGGAAAAAGTATGACCCCAACGGCAGAGCTCAAATAGCATCCAGAAATAGCCGTCGAAACGGCTTGAGCTCTGCCGTCGGGGTCATACTTGTTCCCATATTTATATATATATATATATATATATATATATATATATATATATATAGAGAGAGAGAGAGAGAGAGAGAGAGAGAGAGAGAACATGAGAGAGAGAACGAGAGAGAGAGAACATGAGAGAAAAGAATAAAATGATAAGAAAAACAGGAAGTAAACGAGCCACTCAGATATAAACGGTTGATACAAGACAACTATAAAGTATCTAAAAGTTGATGTTATTGAATCTACTCGTAACCTCCATGTTTAAAAACCCACCCGTTAAGATAATATTTTTTATAGAAACACTTATAAAAATATTATATATGATAAAAAACTAGTCTGACAGCTTCAAAATGACCTTGATTTTCTCGCTAAATATTAAGTTCCTTTGCTGAGGCGGAGAGCAGCATTATTATTATTCAAAAAAGCCAGAGGTGCGTGACCTACTGGTAAAGATATTGGACTTAAGATCACACTATCGTGGGTTCGGCTATGTGTTGTGTTCTTAAGCAAAACACTCCATTTCAGGTCACTCCAGTGGTTAATGTGTTGGATTTACGATCATGTTGTCGAATGTTCGATTTCTGAACTGGGTTGTGTTGTGTTCTCAGGACCGGATTTAGATTTGATGAGGCCCTAAGCTATTTGAGATAATGGGGCCCTTTATATGTTATAAAAAATGTTATAAAAACAGCAAAACGTTCAATATTAAAGCAGAAAACTGTTTAAAACTATTGCATTATTTTAGTTCTTTTTTATCTTATATTTTGGAAATGTACACCATTTTTTTTTCAATTTTTTCTGGGCCCCAAGAAAGTGGGGGCCCTAAGCTATAGCTTGTTTAGCTTATACGTAAATCCCACTCTGTGTGTTCTTGAGCAAAACACTTCATTTCACGTTACTCCAATATATTCAGCTAAACATGAGTTCCAGCAATAGCTGAGAGTGGGGGTTAATTCTGTAATTGACTGGCGTTCTGTCCAGTCTTGTACTGGAGATAAGCACAGGCTTGGTGAACCTCTGGGCTCGAGACAGATTTTAACCCTGCAATGGACTGGCGTCCTGCCCAGGGAGCAGTCGTGTACTCTCCACGGAAACCGTGATAAGCACCGGCCTCTGGGCTCGAGACAGACTTTAATCGTGATTAGCAGGTTCGTCACCCTCAGACTTTCGTGCTTGGAGTGGTGTAGGTGGAGTGGGTATTGGGGCTTCACAATATTCTGGGTGGTTTATTCTAAATTTGAAATAATTCGAAGGCCAGAGTAATTTTAATGCTTATTTTTCTATGTTAGTATGGATGTATATGGTGTGTGTGGGGGCTACCCCAACGATATAAACCCGGATGGTGTAGGGGAACGCTCTTTGGTGTGTAGAGAACCCCCATTCCACACCTTAGCGCAAGCTACTTCGTGGTTCCAGCGGAGGACAGAATGGACAAACTGTTGCCCCGGAAGATAGTGAGGAAGACGTTCAAATAGCCATTCCATGCGGATGGCCGTCTCGATAGCAGTGAGTAGGGAGGTGGTTTGGGTACCCAGAACATCAGATGTCTCCATTGCTATAGGTTTGACAAGAAGTCCCTTCACTAGACCGGCGATTATAATGTCCCTGCAAATAATTTATTTTCACATCATTTCGTTTTCCTAAAACTGTACTACTCACTTTTTATGCTACCCTTTATCGTCTGTAATAAGTGCACAGAATTTCGCAAGAAATCTTAAGTTTCTGATATTTTCCAATTACATTACTTGAAATACATCATAAATGGAATATAAGAATATTTAAAAAAAAAGTTTTACAGTTTATATCTTATAACTCACAATTATCTATAAATCCGAGCTGGAAGTCATTTCGTCTTCCCAAAACTCCTTACCATTCCTAGTTTTTTAGATTCCCAATTACTGTTGAACTTTCGCTAGAAATCTTACTTTTCTAGTATTTTCCAAATATAGTTTCTAGAAATAAATAAATTATGAAAAATAAAAGAAGAGTATAAAACAAAACAAATATATATATATATATATATATATATATATATATATATATATGTTTACTTTTGTCAGTTAATTTGTTTGTTTATATCTTATAAATCACGATTATATTTAGCTTTAGTTGTAAGCATTTCGTCTTCATAAAACTGAGTGCCATTCCTAGTTTTGGTTTTACTCCCCCCCTCCCCCCAACCATTATCGTCTGCAAACAACTTCATGAAATTTCGATTTAAAAAATCTTACCTTTTCTGATGTTTTCAAAATTATCGTTTGTAAAAACCAGGTAAATTTGATCGTAAAAAATTTGTATTATTGTCATTTTGTGGATAACATTGACAGTGGATCACGTTTCAGAATGTTTTATTTTAATCGGTCCTAATCACTGTTCCTATTTATAATAAAATCTTCCAACATAATTATATAAAAGAATCATATATTATGTCTTAGTAATGAAATAATTAATAATTTCAGTAAATCCCTCAAAATTCATTATTCCCCCTTTTGATATCAACCCTACTAAAACCAACTTTGGTTCTTTGAAACAAATCCATACATTTTAAAGGGTTCTTATTTAAATTAAAATATTCCAACATAAATTTATATCATCATCATCATCATCATTTCATTTTACGTCCGCTTTTCCCTGCTTGCAAGGGTGGGACGGGAACTGATTCTGGCTCGGTTTCTACAGCTGGATGCCCTTCCTAACACCAACCTCATTTACAGTGAGTGCTGGGTGCTTTTTTGCCGTGGCACCTCCACGACCACTTTGCAGTGGAATGATAGGGACCCCAGTCCCTATCATCTCATTTCTACAGCTGAGTAAACTGGAGCAATGTGAAATAAAGTGTCTTGCTCAAGGACACAACACATCACCCGGTCTGAGAATTGAACTCACAACCTTTCGATTGCAAGGCCAATGCTCTAACCACTAAGCCATGTGCCTCCAAGATATAAGAACCTATATTAAGTTACTGTCCTAGTAATGAAATAATTAATTCATCATCATCATCGTTTAACGTCTATCTTCCATGCTAGCATGGGTTTAGATGGGAATTGTCCCACTTCAGGCAAGATTGGTCTTAGTAAATCTCTCAAAATTAATTAATTATTATTTCATTAGAAATACTGTCACAAAAGGGTTTAACCCTCTAGCATTTACATTATATATACTATTGTATTTTCGCAGTAAAGGCTTTATCTTACATAATTATCTCACATAATATTGAATCTCTGAGAACAATACCTTAACATCAGTATGAGTGGCAAGTTAGCCAGTTTGAAGTAAGAGGATTCTGGCCGGATATGGCTGATTTAAATGCTAAAGGGTTAAATGTTTCTATATAAGAACTATATATTAAGTTGCTATCTTAATAATGAAATAATTAACAATCTTAGTAAACCTCTCAAAATTATTAATTAATTAATTGAAATACAAGGTTTCTATTTAAAGTTAAATCTTCCAACATAATTATATATAATAACCATATGTTAAGTTCTTAGTAATGAAATAATTGATAATTTGAATAAATCCTACAAAATTCTTCATTAATTAATTAACATTAGAAATACAGTCATGAAAGGGTTTAATGAAAATTTCTTTTTAAAAAAACACAGCCTCCAAAATTAAATAAAAATATAAATAATATACTTAATTCAATTTTTGTTGTAGTTTGGTTTTTTATAAAAATTAT
The DNA here is from genome assembly GCA_964016885.1 of Eledone cirrhosa. Lineage (NCBI taxonomy): Eukaryota > Metazoa > Mollusca > Cephalopoda > Octopoda > Eledonidae > Eledone > Eledone cirrhosa. The sequence continues at coordinate 5,110,143 of OZ024765.1, read as the reverse complement.
GGATGGAGATCTTATATGCAATTTTAAGAAATGCCGAAAGAGTTTGAATAAGCTTGCATGGGTGAGTATTAGAGAATTATTTAAAGAATATTTTAGAGGAACACCATTTTGGTTGCTTGTATTTAAGATTGTATTCTTTTAACCAGAAGAAAGTATAAAAACCAAATTTGCTATCTTCAATTTGGTGCTATGTCTACGTTTCCCTATGGTGATAAATGTTGAGTAATGACTGAAAGAATAAAATCACAAATTTCTAGGATATAATAACATAAATGTGCAATTCTATATACAAATGAATCATGAGATTAAATATATGAGTAACTTTAGAGATATAATTATTTACAGGGACAAATGTAGGGTTAGAACCTTGTAATAGGAAAGCAAACTTCTTATTATAGCAACATGACTGTGATAGGAAATGCATTGTGGGTGTAAATTTTCAGAGAGTTACAGATCATCATCATCATCATCATCATCATTTTATGTCCGATTTTCCCTGCTTGCAAGGGTGGGACGGGAACTGATTCTGGCTTGATTTCTACAGCTGGATGCCCTTCCTAACACCAACCTCATTTACAGTGAGTGCTGGGTGCTTTTTTTCCGTGGCCCCTACACGTCCACTTTGCAGTGGAATGATAGGGACCCCAGTCCCTATCATCTCATTTCTACAGCTGAGTAAACTGGAGCAAGGAAACAACACATCACCTTTTGATTGCAAGGCCAATGCTCTAACCACTAAGCCATGGATATATATATTAAAAAAAAAATATATATATATATATATATATATATATATATATATATATATATATACAAACACACATGCATATTATTAGAGTTGATGATTGTCAACCACGATGCTGAGAGCTTTGCTGCCTCCGTCTCGGACGTGCAGTCCATTCTCCACCCCAAAGAGGATGTCCTCATTCTCGAGTCACTGATCCACCCGCTGGCCGTCCACTCATTTCTTAAAACCTGGTGGAGCCCATCTCCTCTCCAGGTCTGAACTCAGCAGATTTCTGCCAGAGAAGGATAGAAAGGGAGAGAATGAAAGTGAGAAAGAGATATAGCAGAAGACTTGGCCCTAGTACTGGACTGCTACTTTTTTATTGACCATTAAAAGGTTAACTGGAATTTTAATTATTTTATTTTATTTTATTTCAGGTAACGTCGTGTTCTCGTATCTTTTTATTAGAAATTAATTATCATGTTTATTTGAATTATATTCGTTTTTTTTTTATATATACCAAACTGCCTAAAACAGGCCCTAATTTATGCAAGAACCTTTGTTAACCCTTTAGTTAGTAACCTGGCCGAAACCGGCTTGGGTTCTATGAAATAAAACCACTCATTTTAAAGGTTTCCAATTTAAATTAAAATCTTCCAACATAATTTCACATAAGAACCTACTTTAAGTTACTATCTTAGTAATGAAATAATTAATAATTTTAGTAAATCCTTCGAAATTCTTCATTGATTAATTAAAATAGGGTATATTTCATTAGAAATGTGGTCATGAAAGGGTTAAGTTACATTCCAAACATTAGCTTAATAGCTTAACTCAAAGCCAAAATTAGTTCTGTATGAAGAAGACATGGTCACCTGACCTGGCATTGCCCACAACAGGACAACTTGCCTAACCCATGCTAGTGTAGAAAATGGAAGTAAAACGGTGATGTTGATGGTGATAACATGTTAATTTTTTTCCATTCAGGGTCTTTTATGCTTAATTTGTTTGATTATTTTTCATAGTTAAAACAAATATGTCGGCTTCTAAATGTTCAATAATTCCAAATCTACTCAATGTTTCTATAAATAGATTATTGTTTCCATTCTAGTTGATTGATAAGACTTCAAAATAAGGGAAAATCTGTCAGCTTCACTTTGGAGCAATTAATATAGCTCAGTTGTCCATTATATAGCAGATATGAGCCCATGTTCAATGGATGATGTAATCAGCTTTTTTCCATTTAGGGCAGCGGTCGCCAACCTTTCAAACCTCATAGACTACTAAATTCAGAGTGTACTGGATGTATTTTATCATGGTAGCAGCACTACCACTTTACAGAGTGTACTGGGCGTATTTTATCATGGTACCAGCACTACCACTTTACAGAGTGTACTGGATGTATTTTATCATGGTAGCAGCACTACCACTTTACAGAGTGTACTGGGCGTATTTTATCATGGCACCAGCACTACCACTTTACAGAGTGTACTGGATGTATTTTATCATGGTACCAGCACTACCACTTTACAGAGTGTACTGGGCATATTTTATCATGGTAGCAGCACTACCACTTTACAGAGTGTACTGGATGTATTTTATCATGGTACCAGCACTACCACTTTACAGAGTGTACTGGGTATATTTCATTGTGGCACCAGCACTAACACTTTACAGAGTGTCTTGGGTATATTTTATCATGGTACCAGCACTAACACTTTACAGAGTGTCTTGGGTATATTTTCTTGTGGTAGCAGCACTGCCACTTTACACAGTGTACTGGGTATATTTTATCATGGTACCAGCACTGTCACTTTACAGGGTGTACTGGGTATATTTTATCAGGGTAGCAGCACAACTTTACAGAGTTGCCTTGGTGTAAAAGTAATAAGGTAAAACCTGAAGTTTGTTCTCATTAATATCATTATCAAATTGCCCCCCAGCCCTTGTGGAGCATGTCTCCTATATTGGGAGTCACTGCCCTATGTTGTTATTGTTTAACTAGTTTCTTACATTCCTCAACATACCTGCCAGATATTTTCTGTGAAGAAGATGGCTCCAGAGAATTCAATAAGGCTTATTCTTGTCCAGCATGTAAGTAATTACTTCTCTTATTTTCATTTCTAGTATGGAGTTATTTTAAGGATACGTGTGTCTGTGGAATTCACATATAATTGTTTCTACTTTTGGCACAAGGCCATCAATTACCCAGTACATTAATACATGATAGATTGTACTTGTAATTCAAAGTGTGAGCCTTGTCATACACATGTTGAATCATCATCATCTTCATCATCTTCTTCGCCATCATTTAACTCTTAAGCATTTAAACCGGCCATATCCGACCAGAATTCTCTCACCACTTTCTGTTCAAACCAGCCATAACTGGCCACTCATTCTGATGTTAAACAATGCCAGATGTACAATAAAATTTGGAGGAAGTGAGACAGGAGTTTCTGACAGTAATTTGTACCAAAGTTGCCTTGGTGTAGGTGGTGCCAGATGTACAATAACATTTGGAGGAGGTAAGACAGGGGTTTCTGACAGTAATTTGTACCAAAGTTGCCTTGGTGTAGGTGGTGCCAGATGTACAATAACATTTGGAGGAGGTAAGACAGGGGTTTCTGACAGTAATTTGTACCAAAGTTGCCTTGGTGTAGGTGGTGCCAGATGTACAATAACATTTGGAGGAGGTAAGACAGGGGTTTCTGACAGTAATTTGTACCAAAGTTGCCTTGGTGTAGGTGGTGCCAGATGTACAATAACATTTGGAGGAGGTGGGACAGGGGTTTCTGACAGTAATTTGTACCAAAGTTGCCTTGGTGTAGGTGGTGCCAGATCTACAATAACATTTGGAGGAGATGAGACAGGGGTTTCTGACAGTACCAAAGTTTCCTTGGTGCAAAAGTAATAATGTAAAATCTGATGTTTGCTCTCATTAACATCATTTTCAAATTGCCCCTCTTGAATATTCAAATTGGATGGGACTCCTTTCACTCCTTTCAAGGTCAATAAAAAAAAGAATGATCAGTCTCGCACTGAAGTTGATTCTTCCTTCCTTTCTATCACTTTCTTTTTCTGGAAGAAATCAGCTGTGTTCAAACATGAGAGGGATAGGCTCCGCCAGGTTGAAAATATCCAAGACATATTGTATGTCACTATGGCATCCCGAATGCTCCATCAGTAGTTACATGTCCATGGTATTGTATGGTCTGGTTTCATAACTCCTGGGGGAGTGATAGGGGCACCGTAATGGCAAACAGCATTTCTTGGGCATATTTTAAAAGCCTGGTGAAGGGTGAAGCTCGTCTCGTCTCCATGTCTGAATGCAGCAGATTTCTTCCAGAGTAGGGGAGAAAGTGAGAAAGAGATATAGAGGAAGAATTGACCCCCATATTAGACCTTGAAAGGATGAAAGGCAAAGTTGACCAGGGCAGAGAGAGCTGGAATGAATACCACAAAGCATTCTATGTGATATTCTAACGACTCTGCCAAGTTGTCCCCTAAGTTACAGGTCCATCCATACATACCCTATTTAACTCACTCCTATAGTAAATGGATTTAAAATTAATCATCTCTTTTTTTGTTTTGTTTTTAATTAATAAATTAATTACCAGGTGACAGCAGTCTTTCAGGAACTTTTGACATAATTAGAATTGATCTTCAACCTTCAGATCAATATAAGTCAGTAAGTATTGATTTCTCTGTGATCTTACACCTGACATCCACCTCAGCACCTGCTTCTTTTTCTATTCTATCAATATGACACTAATTCTTTCATTAGTGGTGGATTGGAAGTAGAATCGGTAGAGCATTGGACACAAGGCCTTGCAACATGTAGTTCTGTCCCTTTATGTTCTGTGTTCTCGATATGGAAGGCACCTTCTGCTACCTGGGTGATATGATCTGTGCTAGCGGGGGTGTGTGAACATGCGGTTGCTTCTCGCTGCTGTGTTGCATGGGGAAAATTCAGAAGGCTGTTGCCCATCCTTACTTCAAGGTACATCTCTTTCAAGGTTCGTGGCAAAGTGTTTTCTGCTTGTGCTCGCTTCACCATGCTTCATGGCAGTGAGACATGGGCTCTGAATGCCTCAGATCTGCAATGGCTCAGCCAAAATGATCGTGCCATGATTGGGTGGATCTGTGGTGCCAAATTAAAAGATAAGACCCTTTCAACCATGTTCCACCAGAAGCTGGGTGTAGATGAGATCACTGCTGTCCTTCGCACACAACATCTCTGTTGGTACTGACATGTACAGCAACACTCACTCGGCAATCCCTGGCACTAGAGATCGTGGTAGTCCAAGGAAGAACTGTGCTCTACCAGAAGCTGGGTGTGGATGAGATCACTGCTGTCCTTCACACACAACATCTCCGTTGGTACTGACATGTACAGCAATCCCTGGCACTAGAGATTGTGGTAGTCCAAGGAAGAACTGTGCTCTACCAGAAGCTGGGTGTGGATGAGATCACTGCTGTCCTTCACACACAACATCTCCGTTGGTACTGACATGTACAGCAATCCCTGGCACTAGAGATTGTGGTAGTCCAAGGAAGAACTGTGCTCTACCAGAAGCTGGGTGTGGATGAGATCACTGCTGTCCTTCACACACAACATCTCCGTTGGTACTGACATGTACAGCAATCCCTGGCACTAGAGATCGTGGTAGTCCAAGGAAGAACTGTGCTCTACCAGAAGCTGGGTGTGGATGAGATCACTGCTGTCCTTCACACACAACATCTCCGTTGGTACAGACATGTACAGCAATCCCTGGCACTAGAGATTGTGGTAGTCCAAGGAAGAACTGTGCTCTACCAGAAGCTGGGTGTGGATGAGATCACTGCTGTCCTTCACACACAACATCTCCGTTGGTACAGACATGTACAGCAATCCCTGGCACTAGAGATCGTGGTAGTCCAAGGAAGAACTGTGCTCTACCAGAAGCTGGGTGTGGATGAGATCACTGCTGTCCTTCACACACAACATCTCTGTTGGTACTGACATGTACAGCAATCCCTGGCACTAGAGATCGTGGTAGTCCAAGGAAGACGTGGTTGGAGTGTGTGAAGAGTGATTTGTATAAATGTGACTTGGCCGATGTCGATACTATGGACAGTAATTCATGGAGAGCGGCTGTGAGACATTGCCTGGTGTTGCCTACCTCGGAGTCCAGGGCAACTGCAGCACCCTAGAGACCAAAACTGGATATAGATGGATGGATGGATGGTTCAAGTTCTGCTGAAGTTAGTTTTGCCTTTCATCCTTACAAGCATCAATAAAATAAAGTAGCAGTAATGCACTGGGGTCTATTTAATAGACTTTCCCCTCACAAATTGTTGGCCTTGTGCCTAAATCAGAAACCATTATTTTACTGGTATTAAGTGGGGTGAGCTTGGCAGTAATTGGTAAAGCATCTGACAACATGCTTTGTGGCATATAGTTACATCCCTTTATGTTCTGAGTTCAAATCCCGCCGAGGTTAACTTTGCCTTTCATCCTTACGGGGGTCAACAAAATAAAGTACCAGTAATGTACTGGGGTCGATTTAATTGACTTTCCCTTTCCCCCAAATTGTTGGCCTTGTGTCTAAATCAGAAACCATTATTTTAGTGGGTGGATTGGTAGTATCGGTAGAGCGTCAGCCACCATATTTTGCGACATAGAGTTACATCCCTTTATGTTCTGAGTTCAAATTCCTTTGAGGTCAACTTTGCCTTTCACTCTTCCAGGGTTGATAAAATAAAGTACCAGTCGCATATTGGTGTTGATCTAATTGACTTTCCCCTTGCCTAAAACTGCTGGCCTTGTGTCTAAATTAGAAATTATTATTGTTATAATAGATGGTTCTTGCTGGTCAGAAACCTGAAGTTATCATGGAAATATGTACAAGGGCTCTTTCTTTTTGGACATACCAGGTGAGTTGTTGTTATTGTTGTTCTTTAGCTCCAATCCAGCCCAGTTTCACACATACACTCACACAAAGTATGGTTTTTTTCAACATCCCCTTCCTTCCTTTTACACACACATACATTCACACAGGCAGCAAACGTAAAGAGAGAGCAGTAGTATGAGGTAGTCATAACCACAGTGGTAGCAGCACCCACAAGCAGCAGACATAAAGAGAGAGCAGTAGTATGAGGTAGTCATAACCACAGTGGTAGCAGCACCCACAAGCAGCAGACAAAAAGAGAGAGCAGTAGTATGAGGTAGTCATAACCACAGTGGTAGCAGCACCCACAGGCAGCAGATGTAAAGAGCGAGGAGTAGTATGAGGTAGTCAAACTACCCCTCTCTCTTAATGTGTTGTGACAGAATCGCAGAAATTTATATAGAGATGGTGTCTAAATATAAATAGATAAGTTATGAGTTGAGAGAGAAACTGGGTATAAGAGGGATAAGTTGTGGAGTGTGGGAGAGAAGACTGCGATGGTATGGACATGTGATGTGCATGGAGGATGACCACTGAGTAAAGAAGTGCCAAGAAAGGCCAGTAGAAGGAAGATGCAGTAGAGGTAGACCACGTAAAACATGGGCGGAGGTGGTGAGAGCAGACCTCAGATCACTGAAACTCACCGAAGAGATGACGAAGGACCGTGACAAATGGAGAGATGCTGTGCTGAAGAGGACACATTCCACCCTTGCAAGCAGGGTAAAGCGGACGTATGATGATGATGATGATGATGGTGGTGGTGTCTGTGATTGAAATCATGACTGGCTAACAATATCTGTAATTACTGTACATGGGTGGCCCCTGTTTGTGAATCTGTGATGTGGAAAGCTGAAAATGTGGACTGCCATAATCAAGTGAGATCTCCAGCCAATACCTGGCCCTTACATGTATCATGTCTGGCGTGGGAATCATGTCTGGCGTGGGAATCATGTCTGGCTAACAATATCTATAACAAATGATTGGGATTGCCATTCACGGATAACCTCAGCTCACAAATTATATTGATATACATGGAGGCGCATGGCTTAGTGGTTAGAGCATTGGGCTTGCAATCGAAAGGTTGTGAGTTCAATTCTCAGACCGCACTGTAAAGTGGTTGTGTAGGTGTCACAACTAAAAGCACCCAGCCCACACTGTAAAGTGGTTGTGTAGGTGTCACAACACAAAGCACCCAGCCCACACTGTAAAGTGGTTGTATAGACGCCACGGTAAAAAAGCACCCAGCCCACACTGTAAATGTGGTTGGTACTAAGAAGGGCATCCAGCTGTAGAAACCAAGCCCAAATCAGTTCTGTATGAACAAGACATGGTCAGCTGATCTAACATTGCCCACAACCGGACAACTCGTCTAACCAATTCTAGTGTGGAAAGTGGATGTAATAAGATGATGATGTTATTGTGATTGTGTTTGCTGTTGTATTTTTCAGTCACATCAGGAGAAAGTCTATCAGGAATATATTGCCAATAAAGTTAAAGAGAAAGCCGTTGAGTTGGAACAATACTATGAAGCAGTAGTCAACAGAATTCAATCTGAATTGACTTGTATCCTTTAACCCTTTAGCATTTACATTATTCTATATTTACTATTGTATTTTCATGGTAAAGCTTTATCTCACATAACATTTACATTACTCTATATATACTATTGTATTTTCACAGTAAAGGCTTTACCTCACATAATATCTCACATAACATTTACATTACTCTATATATACTATTGTATTTTCACAGTAAAGGCTTTACCTCACATAATATCTCACATAACATTTACATTACTCTATATATACTATTGTATTTTCACAGTAAAGGCTTTACCTCACATAATATCTCACATAACATTT
>OZ024765.1:5081624-5089124 GCA_964016885.1 Eledone cirrhosa | reverse complement strand
ATTCTTTGCTTAAACTTTAATCTGTTATTTTAATAAATATATATATGTATATATATATATATATATAGTAATAAATTTGAAGACTAAATTTGAAGACTGTTATTTTAATATATATATATATATATATATTTATTAAAATAACAGATTAATTTAATAAATATTTGCTCTACGGTTCTTATATATCTGATATATATTTATCCTTATCGACCCCTCTTTGGATTTTAGTCTTCAAATTTATTATTATTACTATATATATATATATATATATATATATATATATATATATATATATATATTTATATATATATATAAGATCCCGTTAGGGTGAAAGCAGCGATTCTTTGCTTAAACTTTAATCTGTTATTTTAATATATATATATATACCGTTATTTCCCGGCGTTGAAGACGCTACTTTTTTTTGCAAACGAATCGAATATTATTATTATTAATATTCGAAAAACTCAGATTACATTTATATATATATATATATATATATATATATATATATATATATATTTACCATAAAGAGAGACGAACACAGATATATAGATATATGCGTTCAAATCAGAAGGGTGAAGCCACGGTGAAGCGAATACCGACTAAAGATAATACGGCCAATATATTTATATATATAAGGCATTAATATAAATCCCGTCGAGGTTAACTTTGCCTTTCATCCTTACGGGGTCGATCAAATAAAGTACCAGTAATGTACTGAGTAATTGCTGGCCTTGTGCCAAAAAAATAGAAACAATTAATATATTTATATATATATTTCTCTCTGACGCTAAACTCCGCTAGTTGTAGACTGTACATCAACATCTGATATCTCTCTCCACAAAGTTCCATCACCAACAGCAGAGTTTAAAGAGCAAAGATCAAGTCCAGTCCCTAGGTTGACATTGTCAAGCCATCAATTTGGCTGCCGGCCTCTGCTTCTCTTACCAGCCAACCTTCCTCCCAGGCAGAACATACTCACACCACAAGTTGATCTTTTTATATGACTGTATAGTTTGAGTACTCTTGACTTGACAAACATTCACTGGGAGCTGGCTTACACATCAACATCTCCAAAACAAAATGTATGACAACTGATAAAAACAATGCCAATCTCCAACTCACAATCTACAACCAATAAATTGCTCAAGTTAGGGAGTTTTTATATCTCGGTCACAAACTATCATCAAACAACAATGGAATGGTCGCTGTCCAGTATTGCATCGCTCTAGGTTGGGCAGCTTTCAACAAGAACAAGGAAGTACTAACATGAAAATGAGTTTCCTATCATTTGAAGGCTAAGATCTTTGATACTTACATCCTACCAGTTGTGTTATATGGTCTTGGCTGTGTTAATTGGACGAGGACAAGGTCACTTCAGAAGCTCTCTACATTGCAGAACCACATCATGAGACTTATGACTGGCAAGTGGCTCAGCGTCCGTATCTGTATCAGTGAACTGCTCAACATTACCAGACTTAGACCAATTACATCAATATATACGTATCTAAGTCTATATCTAAGGGGCTAAAATTCCCGAGATCCATGTACGAGTTCTCTCCAGCGGTCTCTGTCCCTCATCATCGCTGCCATGTCCTGCGTCTCCAACAGACCAGTGTCTGTCCTTAGGGCATCAACATATGTTAACCTTGGTCTTCCTCTTCTAGTGTGTCCATGTAGGGGCTCCCACAGGAGCACTGAGTGATATATACGTATATAATACATTAATATATATACATACATACTTACACACACACACACACACACACACACACATATATATATATATATAAGCAAAGAGCTATTTAATTTGTTGGTTATTCAACAAATATAGTTTATAACAGATTCGAAGCACTCTACAATATTCTTCTGGAGTATAATATCAATAATTGTTTCTACGTTAGGCACAAGGCCAGCAATTATCCCAGTGTATTACTGGTACTTTATTTTATCGACCCCGTAAGGATGAAAGGCAAAGTTAACCTCGGCGGGATTTGAACTCAGATCACAAATGGCCGTAACTCTTTGCTGCAAAGAATGGCGTCCAACTCTTTACCGATAGTGATGGTGGTGGTGGTGGTATGATGGTGGTGGTGGTGGTGGTATAGTGGTGGTGTGGGGGTGGTGGGGGTGATGGCGTGGTGCCAGTTCCGCCCGGAGCCTTAATCTACGAGAAACGAAGGTGTTGTTAAAATTGAAAATATTATCAACCATTTCCTCTCTTATTGTTGTCCTGGGAGCTGTGAAAATATGGCGTCTCTCTAAATATAGCACACGCTACCCCCATACTAACATACACACACACATATATATATATACACACATGCATATACATCGTACACACAGACATATATATTACACAATACACACACACACGCAATAACATACGCACACACAGTAACACAATAGACACATACATATAATACATAATACACACACATATAGTACATACACACATTATATATGCACACATAGAGACATACACATGCATATACATACACACACATACAACACATGCATACACAATACACATACATACACATATTCACATACAGACCACACATTCATACATGCATGCCTACACGCACACACATATGCACCAATACCCCCCCCCCCACACGCTCTCTCTCTCTCTCTCTCTCTCTCTTTCTCCCTCTCTCTATGTATCTGTATTTCTCTCTCTCTCTCTTCCCCCTTTCGTGGTGGTAATAGTAATAGTAGTGGTGGTGGTAGTAGTAGTGGTAGTGGTGGTGGTAGTAGTAGTGGTAGTGGTGATGGTGGTGGTGGTAGTGGTAGTAGTGGTAATAGTAATAGTAGTAGTGGTAATAGTAATAGTAGTGGTGGTGGTAGTGGTAGTGGTAGTAATAGTGGTGGTGGTGGTGGTGGTGGTGGCAGGAGTAGTAGTAGTAGTAGTAGTAGTAGGAGTAGTGGTGGTGGTAGTGGTAGTAGTAGTACTAGTAACAGTAGTAGAAGTAGTTGTAACAGCAGCAGCAGTAGTAATAGTAGTAGTAGTAGTAGTAGTAGTAGTAGTAGTAGTAGTAGTAATAGAAAAGGTCGGACGTCATGCTTTGCAGCATAGAGTTACGCCCCTTTATGTCCTGAGTTCAAATCCCGCCGAGGTTAACTTTGCCTTTCATCCTTACAGGGTGGATAAAATAAAGTACCAGTAATGTACTACGGTCGATTTAATCGACCCCCCACCCTAAAAAAAAATTGCTGGCCTTGTGCCTATATAAGAAACTACTATATAATTGCTTCTACTTTTGGCACAAGGCCAGCAATTATCCCAGTGTATTACTGGTACTTTATTTTATGGACCCCCGTAAGGATGAAAAGCAAAGTTAACCTCGGCGGGATTTGAACTCAGACCATAAAGGGCCGTAACTCTGTGCTGCAAAGCATGGCGTCTGACGCTCTACTGATTCGGCCAAATGGTTTCTACTTCAGCAATATTATGGGATAGGAAACATTCAGGTATGTTGCGGTCACGTGTGATGGAGGTCAGGAAGATGAATTAAGTAGAAGAATTGCAGAAACTGGTGCAGTAATGCAGAAGCAGCCGACTCCAACTGATCCGGCTGGATCTCCAAGTGTGACCAACCAAGTTCATGGATGTTATCCAACCATCTTGTTCAGGGTCTACCCCTGGGTTTCCTCCCAGTTGGTTTTTGCCCGTAAAATCTGTGCAGCAATTCTTCTCCTCAGACATTCTAACCACATGTCCATAGTATCGGAGCTGTGATCTCTCAATTCAGAGAAGTAGCAGCTCTACCTGGAGTGACTCTCTGATCTCCAAGCTACAAATATATCCAGTGATTCTTTCCTCAGACATTCCAACCACATGCCCATAGTATCAGAGCTGTGATCTCTCAATTCAGAGAAGTAGCAGCTCTACCTGGAGTGACTCTCTGATCTCCAAGCTACAAATATATCCAGTGATTCTTTCCTCAGACATTCCAACCACATGTCCATAGTATCGGAGCTGTGATCTCTCAATTCAGAGAAGTAGCAGCTCTATCTGGAGTGACTCTCTCATCTCCAAGCTACAAATATATCCAGTGATTCTTTCCTCAGACATTCCAACCACATGCCCATAGTATCAGAGCTGTGATCTCTCAATTCAGAGAAGTAGCAGCTCTACCTGGAGTGACTCTCTGATCTCCAAGCTACAAATATATCCAGTGATTCTTTCCTCAGACATTCCAACCACATGCCCATAGTATCAGAGCTGTGATCTCTCAATTCAGAGAAGTAGCAGCTCTACCTGGAGTGACTCTCTGATCTCCAAGCTACAAATATATCCAGTGATTCTTTCCTCAGACATTCCAACCACATGTCCATAGTATCGGAGCTGTGATCTCTCAATTCAGAGAAGTAGCAGCTCTATCTGGAGTGACTCTCTCATCTCCAAGCTACAAATATATCCAGTGATTCTTTCCTCAGACATTCCAACCACATGTCCATAGTATCAGAGCTGTGATCTCTCAATTCGGAGTAACAGCTCTACCTGGAGTGTCTCTCTAATCCTCGAGCTACAAATATATCCAGCCATTCTTTCCTAAGGTTGAGGCACGTGTCCTAGTGGTAAGGGTGTTGGACTTACGATCATAATTTCGTGGGCTCGATTCCTGGGCTGCGTGTTGTGTTCTTGAGCAAAACACTTCATTTCACGTTGCTCCAGTATACTCAGCTGAAAATGAGTACCAGTAATAGCTGGGAGTTTAACCCTGTGATGGACTGTTGTCCTGTCCAGGGGGAAGTCTTGTACTCTCAGTCACTCTAGACTAGACTTTAGTATTTATATATATATGTGTATGGATAATATACACTTCATTTCACGTTGCTCCAGTATACTCAGCTGAAAATGAGTACCAGCAATAGCTAGACGTTTAACCCTACGATGGACTAGCGTCCTGTCGAGGGGGGAGTCTTGTACTCTCAGTCGCTTCATGCTATGAAACCGGGATAAGCACCGGTCAAATGAGCCTTCTGGCTTAAGACAGACTTTAGACTTTTTTTCAGTGATTCTTTCCTCATGTCCATTCTAACCACATGTCCATAGTATCAGAGCTGTGATCTCTCAATTCGGAGTAGCAGCTCTACCTGGAGTGACTCTCTCATCTACAAGCTACACACTCTATCGTGTAAAGTTACACCAAAGACCCTTCAGAGGAACCCCATTTCAGCTGCTTGTATTCGCGATCATATTCTTTCGGTTAACACAGTAATGTGTTAACGGTTGAAAATGAAGGCAAAAACTAACTAAACAAAGCTACAAACATATATACATACATATATAACATAGTCTTACACATACATATATACATACATATATAACATAGTCTTACACACATATATACACATACATATATAACATAGTCTTACACATACATATATAACATAGTCTTACACACATATATATACACATACATATATAACAGTCTTACACATACATATATACATACATATATAACATAGTCTTACACATACATATATACATACATATATAACATAGTCTTACACACATATATACACATACATATATAACATAGTCTTACACATATATACATACATATATAACATAGTCTTACACACATATATACACATACATATATAACATAGTCTTACACATATATACATACATATATAACATAGTCTTACACACATATATACACATACATATATAACATAGTCTTACACATATATACATACATATATAACATAGTCTTACACATACATATATAACATAGTCTTACACACATATATATACACATACATATATAACATAGTCTTACACATACATATATACATACATATATAACATAGTCTTACACATACATATATACATACATATATAACATAGTCTTACACACATATATACACATACATATATAACATAGTCTTACACATACATATATAACATAGTCTTACACACATATATATACACATACATATATAACATAGTCTTACACATACATATATACATACATATATAACATAGTCTTACACATACATATACACATACATATATAACAGTCTTACACATACATATATACATACATATATAACATAGTCTTACACACATATATATACATACATATATAACATAGTCTTACACATATATATACACATACATATATAACATAGTCTTACACATATATATACACATACATATATAACATAGTCTTACACATATATATACACATACATATATAACATAGTCTTACACATATATATACACATAAATATATAACATAGTCTTACACACATTTATATACACATACATATATAACATAGTCTTACACATACATATATACACATACATATATAACATAGTCTTACACATATATATACACATACATATATAACATAGTCTTACACATATATATACACATACATATATAACATAGTCTTACACACATATATATACACATACATATATAACATAGTCTTACACATATATATATACATATACATATATAACAGTCTTACACACATATATACACATACATATATAACATAGTCTTACACATATATATACACATACATATATAACATAGTCTTACACATATATATACACATACATATATAACATAGTCTTACACACATATATATACACATACATATATAACATAGTCTTACACATATATATATACACATACATATATAACATAGTCTTACACATATATATATACACATAAATATATAACATAGTCTTACACACATTTATATACACATACATATATAACTTAGTCTTACACATATTTATATACATATACATATATAACAGTCTTACACACATATATACACATACATATATAACATAGTCTTACACATATATATACACATACATATATAACATAGTCTTACACATATATATACACATACATATATAACATAGTCTTACACATACATATATACATACATATATAACATAGTCATACACATATATATACACATACATATATAACATAGTCTTACACACATATATACACATACATATATAACATAGTCTTACACATATATATATACACATACATATATAACATAGTCTTACACATATATACATACATATATAACATAGTCTTACACACATATATACACATACATATATAACATAGTCTTACACATACATATATAACAGTCTTACACACATATATATACACATACATATATAACATAGTCTTACACATACATATATACATACATATATAACATAGTCTTACACATACATATACACATACATATATAACAGTCTTACACATACATATATACATACATATATAACATAGTCTTACACACATATATATACATACATATATAACATAGTCTTACACATATATATACACATACATATATAACATAGTCTTACACATATATATACACATACATATATAACATAGTCTTACACATATATATACACATAAATATATAACATAGTCTTACACACATTTATATACACATACATATATAACATAGTCTTACACATACATATATACACAT
>OZ024765.1:5069124-5071624 GCA_964016885.1 Eledone cirrhosa | reverse complement strand
ACCAATCAGTAAACAGACCTTGCTATGTTGAGCTTTTACAATGATATCTGGTCTATTAGTTTTCATGGTCCAGTCAGTATGTACAGGAAAGTCCCAAAGAATCGTTACTTTTTCTCCTTCGGTGATGATTGCACCACTTCTCAGCAGCTTTAATTCTGTAATGCCGACATATTACCCAGTGTAGATATTGGCCAACTCTGTCATGTCTAGATTTGTCCTCTACTGGGGCTAAAAGTTTACATCCAGAAACTAGGTGGTCCACTATTTCAACCTCAACATTGCAGATTCGACACTTTGGATTTACTCCATTTATTATTATTATTATTGGCGGTGGATTGGCAGTATCGGTAGAGGGTCGGACGCCATGCTTTGCAGCATAGTTACGTCCCTTTACGATCTGAGTTCAAATCCCGCCGAGGTTGACTTTGCCTTTCATCCTTACGGGGTCGATAAAATAAAGTACCAGTAATGCACTGGGTAATTGCTGGCCTTGTGCCTAAAGTAGAAACAATTATTAAAGAGCGGTGGATTGGCAGTATCGGTAGAGGGTCGGATGCCATGCTTTGCAGCAAAGAGTTACGGCCCTTTATAGTCTGAGTTCAAATCCCGCCGAGGTTAACTTTGCCTTTCATCCTTACGGGGTCGATAAAATAAAGTACCAGTAATACACTAGGATAGTTGCTGGCCTTGTGCCAAAAGTAGAAACAATTATTATTATAATTATTATTTTTTTCTTTTTCATTTATCTTGCTTTATATTCAAACGAGTTATCACCAAGTCACAACCAGTGACCTCAAGAGACAACAAGGTCCGCCATGTTCAGAAAAAATACACACAGGTGTATCTTTAGGTGTTTACACTTGTGATATACTTATATAGACAGAATCTTCCTTAGTATATGAGCAGTTCGCCTTAGTACTATCTTTTGTATTTCTTCTATACGCGAGTTTCCTGGTATTTGGGATAAGTAATCATAAGACCCCTTAGGTATCATTCCTAGAGCCCCTACAAGCACTGGTATTGTTTTAGCTCTCAACTTCCACATTTTTCCAATCTCTATCTCTAAGTCCTTATACTTGCTCAATTTTTCAAATGTTTTTAAAGATACATTCTTGTCTATTGGAACTGTCATTTCAATTAGCAGGCATACCCTCTTTATTATTATTATTATTATTATTATTGGCGGTGAATTGGCAGTATCGGTAGAGGGTTGGACGCCATGCTTTCTAGCATAGTTACGTCCCTTTACAATCTGAGTTCAAATCCCGCCGAGGTTAACTTTGCCTTTCATCCTTACGGGGTCGATAAAACAAAGTACCAGTAATGTACTGAGTAATTGCTGGCCTTGTGCCTAAAGTAGAAACAATTATTATTATTATTATTGTTCTTTGAGTCTCAGTCATTGATGTTATTTAACTGGAAAGTTTGATGAAATGAATATCAAGCCACTACCTTCAGCCTCAGATATTCAGGACGTAGCGGACGTATCGGTTCTTGCTGTTCCCAGCAAGCATGCTTTTTGAAGTGTTCCAAAAAAACGGGGCTGGACTAATCTTCTTTAACCATCCTTGGTAACTCTTTGAGATAGTACCTAGTGCGCCTATAACAATCGGGACGACCCTGACTTCATGGCAGTTCCAAATCCTTTTTAACTCCCACTTTAAGTCCTGGTATCGGTTAATTTTCTCCCTCTCCTTCTCTTGCACTCTCGTGTCAAATGGGCAGGCTACATCTACAATCAGGCACGATCTTTTTTCCTTGTCCAAACCCACCAGGTCAGGTCTATTGTGTTCCTGTTTCTTGTCCGTCTGTATCCTAAAATCCCACAGCACCTTCACCTGATCGTTTTCTATCACCGACTCTGGCTTATGCTCATACCACTTCTCAGAATGTGTTAAATGTTTACTTTGCATAGATGCCAGTGGATCACCCTGCCTATCACATCATGTCTCCAGCCCTTATAGTGGGTCCGGGCTAGGTGTTTACACTCGGATACAATGTGAGCCACAGTCTCCTCTCTCTCTCTGCACAGACCCTACACAGTGAGTTAGCCTCCTCCTTGTCAATATATGGTTTCACCCACTTTGTTCTGAGGGCTTGCTCTTGCGCAGCCATTAGCATTCCTTCTGTAGCTTTTTTAAGGTTTCCTCTTTTTAACCAGTTCCATGTCTGTGGATCTCAGAATTCCATTTTCTTAAAGAAGGTGCTATGAAGGGATTTTTCATGAAGGTCGCTCTTCCTCCTTGGGCATCCCCTAGTCTATTGTCTTCTCCTTCAGTACAATTTTGAGCATTGGCTCCCTACTGCCAGACACATATTTGTGCAGACTGTTTTTCTCCATCTGAACACAGTCCTCTATGCTGATAAGACCTCTTCCGCCTTCAGATCTCTTTAAGTAGAGTCTATCAACATCACTCCTCTTGTTGTTGTTGTTGTTGTTATTGCACTCTGCTTAGTACAACACGCTTATACCTACTGGAAACTACGCATCGAGTGGTCA
>OZ024765.1:5032938-5037938 GCA_964016885.1 Eledone cirrhosa | reverse complement strand
TCTCCTTATCTACACATTGCGCTGGGGTCTAGTGATGTGAAATATTTTGAACCCTTCACATAGCCGATTGAGAGGGAAAGGGGTCGGCAGGGGAGATATTAACCTAACCCTCACCCTCTGGCAGGTGACAGGTACTTCATTCATTGAACCCGATAGAATGAAAGGCAAAGTTGGCATTGGCGGGATTTGAACTCAATCAAAGAGGGCAGAGAGCCCCCATTAATACCATAGATTATTCTAACTGACGCCCTAACGACGTCGCTAATACGCTGTTTGGTCTACAGATTTTGCGGGGGTAATCCAACCCGAAGGTGACCCAGAGGTAAACCCACCCTGAACAAGATGATTGACAGACATCCATGACTTCGCCTGGTCTCGTTTTAGGGATCCAGCCGTAGCAATAGGAGACAGATGCTTCTGACCGGACCCACTGAGAGGACTATCGTGGGTTTCCTTGTAACCTCGTGTGTTTCCGTGTAATATCGTGTTTCTGTGCAGTGTGGTTTTGTTCTACATTTGTTTTCCGTATATGTGCCGGCTGCTTCGAGTGTAGCGTCGTGCGTTTCCGGGTAATATCGTGGGTTTCCGTGCTGGCATTGTATTTTTTTTTTTTTTTTTCGTATAGGTGTCGGCTGCTCCTTTGTATCATCGTATGTTTCCGTGCTGGTGTTGTTTTATTCTCCGTATAATTATCTGTAGCTCCGTGTGTTTCCGTGTAATATCGTGTTTCCGTGCTGGTGTTGTTTTGAGTTGGTTTTCTGTATAAATCCCGGCTGCCCTGTGTGTGGCGTCGTGTTTCCGTGTAACGTC
Source organism: Eledone cirrhosa (assembly GCA_964016885.1). Lineage (NCBI taxonomy): Eukaryota > Metazoa > Mollusca > Cephalopoda > Octopoda > Eledonidae > Eledone > Eledone cirrhosa. Next base: position 5,037,128 of record OZ024765.1, on the reverse strand, counting down.
GTGAGTAATCGTGTAATGCCCTGTGTTTCCGTGTAATATCACGAGCCTCCGTGTAATGCCGTGTCATATCGCGGGTTTCCGTGTGTGTGGTGTCGTGTGTTTCCGTGCTGGCGTTGTTTTCCGTATGTCGGCTGTTTGGTGTGTCCTTGTCTACAACATGGTAGGAACAATAGCCAAAAAAGATGGTCCCTGAGGGAGAGGGCAATAAAATTGTAAACAGCAGAATATTGAGAGTGGGGACAGGGGAGGGGGAAGTTATAACACATAAAATGAAGAGAGGCATGACTGAAAGAGGGAGAGAGAGTGGTGGTGTTGGTGGTGGTGGTAGTGGTGGTGGTAGTGGTGGTGGTAGTGGTGGTGGTGGTAGTGGTGGTGATGGTAGTGGTAGTGGTGGTGGTGGTGATGGTGGTGGTGGTGGTGGTGGTGCTGGTGGTGGTGGTGATGGTGGTGGTGGTTGTGATGATGGTGGTGGTGTTGGTGGTGGTAGTGGTGGTAGTGGTAATGGTGGTGGTGGTAGTGGTAATGATGGTGGTGGTAGTGGTGGTAATGGTGGTGGTAGTGGTGGTGGTAGTGGTGGTGGTGGTGGTAATGATGGTGGTGGTGGTGGTGGTGGTGGTGGTGGGGTGGTGAGGATGACGTTAGTGGTTGAAAATGGTATTGGTAGTAACGATAATGGTGGTGGTAGGGGTACTAGTATTGGTGGTGGTTGTAGTGGTATAAGTGGTAGTAGTGGTATAGGTGATGGTAGTGGTAGTAGTGGTATAGGTGGTGGTAGAGGTGGTAGTAGTGGTGGTAGTACTAACAGATAAACAACACCATTATAGTGTGACAACTCACGGAATGGCATGTTTAATATTCCGTGAAAGATGAATAACACTGCTGTATATATATATATATATATATATATTCATATATATTTGTATATATATATATATACACACACATCTTTCTCTCTCTCTCTGTATATATATATATACATACACAGAGAGAGAGAGGTGTGTGAGTATATATATATATATATATATACATATATATACACACAAATATATATATATATATACATACATATATATACACACACATATATATATATATACACATAAACATGCACATATTTATTTATATACCTATTTATATATGCAAATATTTACCTATATATATGCATATATATATATATATACATATATGCAAATATATATACGTATATACATATATATATATATGTATGTATGTAAATAAATAAATAAATAAATATATATATTTGTGTATATATATATATATATATGTGTGTGTGTGTGTATGTATACATACATGTACATATATGCACATGCCTATATGGTGGCTGCCAACTCGTTTTCGAACATGGCCACTACTTTATATCCATGTAGGAGAACCCCTACCGATGCGCTGAACGAGTGTGACTTTTTAGTCCAGCCAGCGACTTGAAAACTCTGGTACAAACAATTATTGACACATAGTGCTGAGCCCTTTGTACCGTGTGACGACAAGTGCAGAGAGATCTCCAGATATAAAGCAATGCCTGTGCCGTGAAGCTTTTATAGTGAGCAAAGGCACTGCACAAAGCCAGTCCCACTCTCTTAACCAAGATGATATTTACCAAAAAAGAGAACAAGTCAACATCATTGGATACCATCAGGGTTGCAGGTGTTATATCAGAATTTTCCTTCTCCTAGAGTTCTGCCTTGACAAAGGCTAAGGGGTCATCTCTCCTGGTGGTTTTGGATGGCCATTGACTCTTAAGAGCTCCTTTGCCCTTTGACAGGTTTTGTTTTTAGTCCTGCAGGATGTCCAAAGTCACCCTCCTCACCAAGAAACCATGGGGGGGGGGTGCCAGTTTAGTCGCCAACGATACGACCATGGGACAGGTTGTACTGGAATACATGTTACCAGTCTATATACATATATATATACATACATATACATACATATGTATTCACATATATATTTGCATATATTCACATACAAACGCAAATATTTATTTATACACGAAGGTGCAGTAAGTAGCAAGGACCCACTGGATGATATCTCCAACTGCCCAGATGGTTCTATAGAAATAGTAGACACCTTCCGTTACCTGGGTGACAAAATCAGCAGTGGTGGAGGGCGTTCTAGAAGTGTAGTAGCTAGAGTTAGAATGGGATGGAAAAAGTTCAGAGCTAATACCACTGTTGGCAACAAAAGGTTTCTCTCTAAAAATGAAAGGCAGATTGTATGATGCTTGTATACGAACGGCGATATTACATGGTAGTGAGACCTGGGCATTGGGTGCTGAAGACCTGCGTAGATTAGAAAGAAACGAAGCTTGCATGCTCCGATGGATGTGTAGTAGTAATATACGCGAAAGGCAAAGCATAAACGAATTGAGAGAGAGACTAAGCATAAGAGGTATCAAATGTTGTGTTCTGGAGAGGAGATTCTGTTGGTATAGACATGTGATGATAAAATAAAAATGTGATGATAAATAAAAATAATACGTTAGTAGAGTATAGAAATATTTATTTTATTATAGAAATGACTTCTACAGGACTAAAACTGTTTCATTTGTAAGTAATCATCCTGGTGCGAATGAAACGTTTCTAGTCCTTTTGAAGTCATTTGCTACTTTTCCAGTGTATAACAATAATCACACTTGCAGTCTATATATAACACTGTATGACCATAAGTCCAACTCTAACCACAAGGCCACGTGTCTTCACATATATAATATGAAAGAGTACTGGTGGAATGTTCCAGTAAAAACCCCAATAAAATGCAGGCATAACAGACCAGATATTATGATATGGGACAGGGAAAAGAAGTAATGCACAGTAGTGGAGGTCAGCTGACCAGCAGATGTCAATATAATATCAAAGATTAGTGAAAAGGAGAATACTCCATCCTGACTATACCTTCAGATTCATACCTGTGATTATTGGGACACTGGGGTATGTTAGTAACTGCCTCAATACAAATCTTGAGAAGCTGGGCTTCACAGGAACAGAAAGAACACAACTAGTTAGGAAATTACAAATACAATCCATTAATGGAACTGTAAAACTATGTAAAACATTCCAAAAATTCTGCATTTAATAACTACATGTACAGATACAAAACATATGCATATACACACATACAACTCAAAATATACCCATCCACACATACAATAACAACGTGGCCAACATATCAAAACATTCAAAATTAGCAAAACATTCTTGCGATTCGAGGGATGACAATTTCTTGTCTTTTACAACCTTGCCACCAGGGAGGTGGCCGGTCAAAAATGTACTCGAAATTAAGAGAAAGAGAAGCATACATACATACATACACACACTTACACACACACACACACTTACACACACACACACTTACACACACACACACTTACACACACTTACACACACACACACACTTACACACACACACACACTTACACACACACACACACTTACACACACACACACACTTACACACACACACTTACACACACACACTTACACACACACACTTACACACACACACTTACACACACACACTTACACACACACACTTACACACACACTTACACACACACACTTACACACACACACTTACACACACACACTTACACACACACACTTACACACACACACTTACACACACACACTTACACACACACACTTACACACACACACTTACACACACACACTTACACACACACACACACACACACACTTACACACACACACTTACACACACACACTTACACTTACACACATACGCTTACACACATACGCTTACACACATACGCTTACACACATACGCTTACACACATACATACACTTACACACATACACTTACACACATACACTTACACACATACACACTTACACACATACACTTACACACATACACTTACACACATACACTTACACACATACACTTACACACATACACTTACATACATACACTTACATACATACACTTACATACATACACTTACATACATACATACACACATACATACATACACACATACATACATACACATACATACATACACACATACATACATACACACATACACACATACATACATACACACTTACATACATACACACACTTACATGCATATATACATACATACACACATACATATATATATGTATGTGTGTATGTGTATGTGATCACCTGTGTCTGTGTATGTGTGTGTA